>JAQMCX010000058.1:19678406-19699169 GCA_029814765.1 Acanthurus leucopareius | reverse complement strand
CTCACCACCCAAATTTCCACAGTTAACCCCCACTACCTCCCGCCCTGTTGAAGGGAACCCCCCCCCCCAACCCCCCCCCCCCCCCTCTTTGGTCCATGACCGACGTAAAGTCTTTTTAAATCTGTCTCTAGGGGTGAAACTGAAGCAAGTAAAAAATCTATTCTTCTCTTTCATGAGACACAGGGTCAATGTGTGTGTGCGTGTATATGTGTGGGTGTGCGTGCGTGTGTGTGTGTGTGTGTGTCTTTTTGCACATGTGAAGGACTTTTTTGAGCCGCTGAAAGGCAAAAAAGAGCAACAAATATTATACATAGTCCACTTATGCATAATGAAGTTTGCATCGCTTTGTGCTTTGCATCTTTGTCTGTTTTTGTAATGTTAAGGAAGCCTCTGTCTTTGTGTGTGTTTGTGTGTGTTTGTCTATGTGTGTGTGTGTGTGTGTGTGCATGGAAACTGCAGGCCTTTAAAACTTTGGTCTGTTTAGTCAGTTTAGGGATTTCGTTTCTCCCTTGCCTGCAACTTGCTCCCCTCCACAATCTAAAGCACCTTGAAGATTGTTTGTCTTCCTACAGACACACACACACACTCACACACCATGCAAACCCTCCCTTCCTTTCCCCTTATATGCAGGCAGTGTGTAGGTAGCCTATACGTGCACATCTGGTATTCTGGCTAATGACAGGAAAACACAGCCCACATCAGACACACTCGACTCCCACAGAGGTAAAAAGCTTCCAGCTCAGAGCTGCACATCCTCTGTGTACAGGAGACGGTAAATAAAGCAGAAATCACTTCATACACTCTGTTCTTTGGCTGGTCACTCTCAAAACAACTGTAAATATACTGCTCATAGTTTGACATAGTGGGAATTCTTATATATGTCTGTTTAATGAGAAGCTGGAGCCAGATGATGGTTGGTTTAGTTTAAAAACTTTAATTAAATGGATGGAAACAGTGAGTCTGACTCTGTTTAAAAGGTGACAAAGTCTGATATCAGCACCTCCAAGAAGTTGCCAACATCAGTCAATTCTGTGCAATCAGTTTGTGAGCCATGTTTTTAGCCTACATTTCTTTAAATTTCAACAACTTAACTATTAAAACAATTCCTGTTCACAATATATGTACAGATAACTATCACTGGGTTTATTTGATAAATTGCTGGCTGATTTAATGATGAAAGCCTGTTTCATACGAGTACATGACCTGTGACCTGGAGTTAATGTTCAGGCACATGTGAGGTGTCACAAGTACTTATATTTAAACAGACTTTAAACAAAATTAAACGTAAAGACAAAAATGTCAAGAATTTCAAATATCCCAATACGTTTTTTTTAAATCAAACCCCCAATATGGAAACTACAACAGTATCTTTAATACAGTGGCCTCATAGAATGATAAATAATCAGTAGTTATGTGGATATAATGACTATATAAGTAAAGGCAAATATTAGAATAGCTTGGAAATTCAGTCAAGTGCATCACTTCACTGTAATTCAGCCTTAAAAAGCCAGAAAATGAAACACTTGCTATATCATACCATGATTTATATCCAGATAAATCAGGATATCCAGAACTTAAAACAATATCAGGTGTTATATCACAATATCAGCATAATATTAAAATATCACCCAGATCTGTTTTGATACCGATGAGAAAACATACAAAGTTTATTATTCTCAGGCAAATAAAGACCATATTTTTCTATGATTTCTGAGTGGATTCGTGCATATTGGACACATCCTAGGAAAACTTTGTCCCACAGTGTTTGAAAATATTTGAAAAAGTGAGGTGCGAGCTGACTGAGTGATGAGTTTAAAGTAATTTTTTGACTTAAATTTCTCTCACACAGTCTCAGTTTTCCCTCAACGCCTTCCATTCAACTCCATCATGCCTGAGAGTTTTTAAGTCTCTGGTCTGGTTCAGTCCAGTGAGGCCAAGCCCACATTACTTTAAGACAGCGGGTTTAGGTCTATTTAGTCAAATCCACGCCTAGTCTGGTTCAGTCTGAGAACATTTAGTCCACTTTAGACCCAACAAAGATCCAGTTTATGAAAGTCCAGAGTGGTTCAGCTCAGTCTGGTCTCATCCAGGTTTGTCTACAAACGTCAACTCTAATACTTGTTGTCACATTTAAGTGCAGACAGACTGTTTTTCTTGCTTTGTCCAACAAATACTATTAGTAAACCTTTGGCATTTTCCCACACGGACATTAGCAGATGTAACACAGTAGAGTTTCGAGTGTTTTCTTTGGTTCTCAGCTCTTCATAACTTCTTAGAAATTCAAGGATCGCTGCCATGTAACGTCTGAGTGCCGCGTTGTTTGTTCAAATCACACTCACAATTACCTTTCACAGGCCTTTCCATGAGTGAAACTTTCTTGGATGCGAAAAAAGGGGGAAAGAAATGGCTGGCCGACAAAGAGGGATTTGTAATATATTTTACGTTCGAGGACGAACCATAAACGCCTCATCTCCATCATAAGAACACGAGGGTTTCTTGAGAGCAGTGGAAAAGCAGTTTCATCCTCCAGATACTTTGTCATTTGTCTCCCTGCTGAAAAATTACCTGCTAATTTCATACTTTTTTTTTTTTTTTTTACGTGCTGCATTTGTTGGCAGCGTGCGACGGTCGGGACTGCCCCTTTATGTTTCGGTTTTTTGGATGCAGACTTGAGGTTTTTTTTTTTTAATGCCCTTAACGTTCCACCGGCCTTCGAGTCAGATGGGTCTGCAGAGTCCAACACAACGTTGTTGTTGGCAGGGAAGTGAGACTGGAGCGAGAGGGGAGAGCCGAGGAATGCTTTTGATGGAGAGCACTTAACAGCGGGACACAGCGTTGATGTACTGCTCAAGGTAGAGGTGTGTGTGTGTATGAAGGTGTGTGTGTGCATGCTGATTTGCTGTGTGTTGCACTGAAAGAAAACTGGGTGCACAGGAGGTCAAAATTATTATGGGATCAGCTATGAAGGTAACATTTATATCTCTCTTTCTGTCTTGTGATCGTTACTAAGCTCAGAGTTTATAAAAGCGGCGCGCGGTTTATTCGTTCACAATGTGCTTCAATTAGAAAATGTGTGTGTGTGTGTGTGTGTGTGTGCTGCTCAAATTACGCCGGTACCCGTAAGTCTGCTGTTTACGCAACCCTTTCAGTGAAACCCTGTAAATCCCCTGCTGTTATGTTTCTGTATCTGAATTCTCTTTATGAGCTTTAATCCTGTTATCACATCAATATTCTCCAAATTGATCATGACTAGTGGGATTGTGTGTCGGCCAATGACGCATCGGCTGAACTCAGATTTTTTTTTTTTAATCAGGTTGCCCATGATGACGAACTGAACCGAACGAAAACTGTCCGAACTCTGATTTTCTCTCCTTCTCCTCCTCACGTTAATTCACACACACACACACTAACATGTACAGGCCTTTCTTTGGCTGTCTGGCAGACTGGAGGTTACACATTAAGTTGTCGTCTTCAGGTGCACACACACACACATGCACAGACACACACACTTTTTCTGGTTTTGACCCCGTCACTTCCTCCTCAACAGCAGGTCAACTGCTGCTTGTTACTGTGTCCTGACAGTTAACACGGAGCCTGAGGCCGACGAGGATAAATCCTCATCATTCAAGGGCTAAACGACACTCACACACACTTATACACACATACAACCTCAGGCTTACGCTTGTCTCTCTTTCTTTCATACACACACACACACACACGCGCGCGCACACCCACAGACACAAACCACACACACACACAGAAAAGAAAAATACACAGTGGCCAGAAAAAAGTTTGAGGAATCTGCTGAGTGGTTCGAACAGCAACCTGATCCCCTGAACGCCTCACACTGTCTGCTTTCTGAGAGCATGCACGCACACACACACACACATGCACACACACACACACACACACACACACACACACACACACACACGCACACACATGCAAACCCTTCTGTAATGATTTTTCTCATTTCATTTAATCAGATATTTTATGGCCTGATAATTGCGTCTGACATTTACTATAAAAGTAATTTGTCCTCCCTCTCTTACTTTTTTCCCTCCTTTCACTCCATCTCTGCCTCTCTTCCTCTCTCTGCCTCTTTCACCGCAGCTTTTTCTCTAATAGCTGGTTATATTGTTCCACTTCTCTTCTCTTGTGGCTGCTGCACCTGCCTGCTTTTCACTGGAGGACCAACTTTCCACAATCAGGATTAAGACACAAATCAACGCTGTTGTTCAGAAGAAAACCTCCCAAACAAGCTGCTCTGAAGGAAAAACTCAGAGGAGAAGATTTAAACTTAAAGATTTCCCACGGACAAACACACACACACAGAGAGAGCCATAAACTGTCCACAACATGAAAGTGTAAAGATGATAGAACGCAGTCGAGCTCTTCCTTTCAAAAACAAAGAGCAGTGTTTAAATTTCATGTCAATGTTCAGAAAGCAGCAGGATAAGGTGCAAAATCCACCACAGACCTTTTCCGGTTGGGTTTAGACTTGGCAAGAGCAAAACATTTCCTCAGTTTAATAGTTTAGAAAAATCTTGTGAAAAAAAAGGTATGACTCAATTTTAATGACACACCCAAGTCAAATGAATACAGGAGAAAGAATTTTTTAAAAAATGATTAATGCAGCTAAACGAGTGGGAAAGGAAAAAGTCAACTCTCATCCTGTTTTTATGCAACTGTGGGAAAAATGTCTGAGTTGGTGATGAAACTTCAACCAACACTTGAAGACTTGGAGCTACTTTTTGTGTATTTAATGCAGCAGCTGTGTGAAATCTTGAGCTAATCTGTTATGGATGATGCACAGGTTTATGTCAACAGAAAGTGCTTACTGTTAGTATATTATATTTTTAATAAATATTTTATCTGTAAGTCTTTGTGTCATGACAGAGGAATGATTTTCCATTTATTATTGGATGGTCGGGTTTCATATGATTGCAATAAGCCTCATCATGACTTAAATGATACTAAAGTTAGGCAGTTCACATTGTAACCAGACTAAAACTCAGTTCTTTCATATTAAATTTATATTAAATCATTTTGACCTTGTGATGTTCCACTCTGACGTGGGTCAGGTTGCATTTTCAGTGTTTTTATCAGAAAAAAAAACCAAAACAAACATAAAAGAAGTTTCCTCAACTCACTTTAAACTGAAATATTTTCAGTTTTTAAAGTCAAACTCCTAAAAAAAAATCAAGGCAACCTGCGAAACTTTAAGTCCAAAGTCCCAAAACAAACACTGCGGCAGCTTCATCTCATAAAGGGAAGACGGATACTAGAACATGGGAAAAGTGGGATTGAGGCTTTTGAGGAAAACCGAGACTGAGAACAGAAAGTTCTGCAAACCGCCGAGAACCTGAGGGCGGTTTGAGCCGAGAACATTCTTTAAAAGCTTATAAAGAGCTTTACACAAACCACATCATGCACACTGTGCACTTGTGTGAGTGTGTGTGTTATAATAACTCGGTAACATTAGTCCTATAGAAATGAAGATTAAGGGAAGGGGGAAAAAGGTGCAGCAAGGAAAGAAAAAAAAGAGGAAATAATGTGAGAAAGACTGTAGAGAAGACATGGACTGACAGAGGAGTAACACATGCATGAAAAGAGTTCAGGAAGGGAGTCAAGAAGGTTAAAAAAAAGAGAACTTAATCCACACAAACAGCTACCTGCTAACATTTGAGGATTTACAATTAAACAATTAAAGTGCAGACTGGACGAGAAACTGACATTTTAATGACTACCTTTGACAAAAAAGCGTAACAGAGTGTACTTTGCTTTCTGTGGCCTTGTGTTGGGTTTACATCCTGTCAGACAAAAAGACTTCAAAATGACTGACAGAGTTACAGACATCCTCAACGGTCCATTAACGACCTGCAGTCATGACTTGTTGAAAACTGATCTGAAAGTTGCTCACGAACGAAGACACAAAAGAATGTTTTCTCTGTTATTGCTGTCTCTCATGGATGAAAGAAAAAAGAGAGTAAATTAGATTTTACACAGTTTGACAGTGAGCATAATAAAACGCCACATCTGTCTCCGGCGATGACAGAGTGTCTCCAAAACATCCACCTGACCCGGCGGAGTCTGTTTTCACATTATGGATCATTTTATTTATGCACTTTTTGTCCCTCTGAGGCATTCATCATATGTTATATGTAGAAATACAGAGCTTGTGCCGGATTACTTCACCTTTTTAACCTAAATGGGGATAGTTTTTACAAGCTTTAGTGCAGCTATGATCACATGATTAATGACGATTGGCAAGACGAAAGTATCCAAAAAAAATTAGAACATTACTTTACAGCTCTTTAACCAAAAGGCACAGTCAGAATAGAAAAGAAAAGAGTGTAAAAGCAGTAAACAAATGGAGCAAGCAGTCTAGCCGAGGCTGAAAGTAGGTCAAAGGCCATAAGTACTATTCCAGTTCAGTGTGTGTATTTGTGTGCATACATTATTCCTGGCTGGTCAGTGTGTATGGAGGCTGCAGACTGGGTTTCATTTTAGGGCAAAATAAGATGGAGACACACAGAGAGGAGACGCTCTGACCCACAGCCTTTTACCCAAGACTGTGACAGTTCACGCAGCTAATGTTCAGCCTGAGATACTCGTAAATATCACATGCAAAAAGCAACTATTTCTGGTTATGTACAAGCATCAAAATATAACAGGGTTTCTGCAGACTTCAAGTTAAAATTACAACTTTTTAAGATGATTTTTAAACTATTATAAATACAAACTTTAATGCCTTTATGAACAAAGTTCCTTATTTCAATGTTTTCCTGTTCACCAGCTTAATTTTTTTTTTTATTTTCACTGGATTTCAACTCAGCCCTAAATGTTCTGTACTTCACCAGATCTTGTTAAACTCTGACAAACCCAAATTAGATAAAAGCAAAGTTAAATGCAAAAAAATCTATTAATTTCAGAAGAAGCTATTTTTTTATATAAGAGGAGACATCATATTATCCACGTCACACTGTGACATTCAAACTGGCTGTGCTCTGATTAATTTTGACTGAGCTGCACAGTTTGTACTGTCGCAGAGCGATCAGAACAAATTTCCCCCCGAGGACCTGTTTAAAAGTGAGTGTAAAGTTAAAAAAACTTAATCAAAGTGAAATTAATTTAAAATCCAATTCATTTTTAAGAAGCAGTCAAAGTCATATTTAAAACATTTCATCCTCAAAAGTTAAGAAATATCTGCTTTTAAACTTTTATCGTTCTGCAGAAACTCTGTCTGAGACAAATCACATCAGGCAGCCTGTGAGGAAATTAACGTGTGATTCTGTTTGTCAGAACGGATAAAAGATTCTCATTTAAAGTCTCACAGTAAGATATTTTAAGACTCAAACAGAAAGAAACGTCAGACATGCAGACATGTAAACAGCTTCTCCGTTTCACTCCGGCAAACCTTCACCGATCCTTTCTAACAAACAAACACTTGTTAGGCTGCAAAGTCTCTCCCAAAAAAAAAAAAAAAAAAAAAAAAGTGCAGCCGTGGCAGGTGTTTGTGTCCGTATGTGAGGAATCTGAGGTCGGGTCAATTTACTTATTCTGTCACTGTCAGGTTACACTCACCAGCTGTGGACACAACTTAGCAATGACCCTCTGAACCAAAGTGCAATTAAACAAACCCTTTGTGGTAAACAGCCGCATTTAGCCGCGCTGATCCGAACACGGCGACCATCGTAAATACATCTGTTTGTATAGTTACTGTGTGTGTGTGCTGTAGGTGTGTGTCTTTTGTGTGTGTGTGTCTCTGCCTCGTGCCTTACGGATAAGGGGAGACATAGTTGGCGCAAGATAAGAAATAGTTAACACTCTTGAGTGTGTGTGTGTGTGTGTGTGTGTGTGTGAAGCAAACTGCTGTCCTCGACCTGACTTTTATCAGCATTTTGGAGGCAGACACTGTTACTCATTAACAGCAGTGATAAAACACACACACACATGCACACACACACGCACACACACAGACACACACACAGTACCACCACCTGCTATGTTCCACTTTGGCGATAAAGAGGTGTATATTTGGAGCCTTTTATATTGACACAACATATAAAAACGGAGGACGGAGTAAAGACGCAGAGAGAGAGTCTGATTTTTATAAACATCTCCGTGAGTGGATTTGACTTACAAGCAGCTAAATAATTACAGATTAGATACAGAAGAGCTGCATTAAATTAAGTGACCCTGGAAGGACAAAAACAAGGGACAAGGGACACAGACAATTCTGTGGTCAATAAAGAGTAATTAGTTACTGTACTTTACAGATGATAAACACTATATTTAAAGGGAAATTTGGCTGCATTTATGTGGATGTCGAATCAGTGTTGAAGGCTCAAAAACAAAACTTGTTCTCTTTGGTTTTGCGTTGTTTGTGCATGACTCCATGCAATGCATCTCACAAGTGCTGCAGTTAGACAGGAAATCGAGACAAAATGCAAAAGTGGATTTTTTAATAGCATTTAAATTACAACATTACAGGTGCAGCTAAGGCCTCACCTATAAGTGCAGTTGTCTAAATGATGTTTAATGGCACTTTCGTATCATTTGATCTCTGAAACAAAGATCTAACAAAGTTTGACCCAGTTTTAAAACAAACATTTCGACATCTTTCAACCTGCAACTTTTAAATCCACATAAATTACACATTATTTCTGGTGCTTCTGACGTTTTTTAACGATATTTACAACATATAAAAAATGTTTAATGTGTCGTTTCCTCAGTGTATTTCTTCATTGTCAGCGGTGTAAGAAACATCTGTCTTTTTATTTTGCAAGTAAAGTAATTGAGACCCATTTTTTTAAGTGTTTTTTGAAACGAGGGTTACGCAACTTAAAAAAATATGATAAATTACAACACAAGCGGGAAGAATTAAGAACAGAACTTTCTTCCTCCTGTATTTCCGCTCGTCTCCCTCACATTTCCTCCTCCTCCTCCTTCTCCACCTGTGTGTTTTCTGGTTCATTGGGTGGGGAGTTGGACATTCCTGGCATGCACATAACACATAACACACACACACTCTCCCTCACACTCACTCACACAGACACACACACACACACACTCGTGCCCACCTCCCACATTCCACACCAATCCTCAGCCGTGACTAAGTCCATTTGTTCAGCTCAGGTCACTGTCTCATCTTAGCCTTCTGTGTGTGCATGAGAGGGAAACTGGATTAAGTGTGTGTGTGAGTGTGTGTGTGAGTGATTGCCTGTGCTTAACCTTTCTCTCACATTTATTCTCATCTTCACCATGTTGATTGACATATAAATGTCTTCCAAAAACCTTAAAAGGGAAAACTACAAGAAGAAGAAACAAAGTAGTCGGATGAAAATAAAAGAATCTTCAAGTTCTTTTACATCTGTTTCCTCGCTAACGTTTGACTGAATCTGCACATTCATTAAGAAGATGTGAAGTCTGAATTGAGTTTCCTTTGATGTCGCCTGACGGTAAGTGAGAGCAGGTGAGGGTGAGTGTGTGTTTGTCAGGAGTCCTGCTCTTATTCAGCGGTAATATAAAAGAGGAATATCCCCTGGTTGAATCCTTCCATTCACAAACTAAATATGAGGGAATGTTCCAGGACGTGTAGTATTTGCCATGACGCACAGGTCGAGCCGGGAACGCGGCCTGAGAGCAGTTGATTGATAGTGGACACTCATCACCACACACCCACACACACACGTCCACACCGACACAGACGGGCGATTCTGCCTGAAATCAATCAGTCGTCATGTCACTTTAAGCTGTCAGTGTGAACTCTCTGCTTCTTTCCCCTTTTCTACATCTTTTTTTTTGCTGCGAGTGTGTGAGTCATTATAACAGGCAGCGTCGGGAAGGAAAAAACACACAAGTATCACAGCATTACACTCCACTCTTCTACCTCTTCAGTCAAGCACCATGTCTCTTATGAGGCTAAATGCTGGAAATGTCTTGGTAAACTAAAGCAGTGTAGCAATGTGAAAGTAAAAGCAGGATGGTATTAAAACAGCACTGTAACAGTTGAATCTGTTCAATCCAAAACCGTATTTCTTGCACAACCAAACAGGTGTTTATAATGATTCTGCTCAGGTGAAGTTGAAAAGAGCTCTGATGGAAATCACACAAAGTCATCCAGAGACACTGATAAAAGTGTGAAACACTGCACAGTAACAGTGGCGTAGAAAACCAACAGGAGACTGAGCGACAAGAACATTCTGCAAGTTCACCTTAAAAAGAGGTTGAATTAGGGACGTTGAGTGAAAACACCTGTGCAGGTGAGCCGTGGGGGTGTGGAGGCTTTTGAGTATTACAACTAAAAGAACTTATTATGTAGAACAAATCTTTAAGAGGGTTTTTTGGTGTATTTTTATTACACATATGCAGGATATGACATGTTGTGAGATTATATTATATTATATTATATTATTATTTTGTTTTATTATATTATATTGTATCATAAAGACATATTATGTCTTTGTCTTATTATTACATTATTTAAAAAAGAATAAAAATAATTTACAATAAAAATGAAATAAGTTGCAGGTGTTGTGAATTAGTACTATTTCAATACTTAATAAAAAAAAGTAACTTATAGAATGTGGAGTGCGAGGATTTACATATTTCTAATAGAAGGTAATGTGGATATATTAAATACAATAATGTAGCAGTTGAGAAAAAACCCTCTCCACATTTTGTGATCTTTATTATTTTTTTTAATTGAAAAAAATTCTGTATTTTTTTATATTTTGAGACGATTAGCAAATGAGTAAAACCCACTGGATTATGTGAAAAAAGTATTTTCACAAATCTGAAAACACGCCTGTTTTTCTAAGCTCATAAGAAGTTCACATTTTGGAGTAAAGCTTTGATGTGAAAAAACTTCAGAAAAGACATCATACATTTCACCACTGAGAGCTACAAACAGCAGACAAAGTAAACCAGCTTTCTTCTCTAAAGTTTAACTTAACACATGTAATTCAGTGTTGTACACCTAAACAGAAACCTCCACTTCTCCACCACTGATCCAACAGCTTTCCTTTCTCCCACTTTCTCCACCCGCCGCCTCCTCCAGAGCTCCGACAACAAAACAGTTAATTCCCAGAAAGCAGCTCATAAGTACCTTTGTTAATTACATGTAGAAGAATGGGCCTGTTGTGTCCCTGTGTGATAATGGTGCCGGCACAACAGAGGGATTACCTCTGGATAATACGTACGCTGAGCTGACCAGTGTGATGAAGGACCATGTAGTGGGAAATAATTAACACAGCTAACTGGTCTGCAGGCCTTTCAGCTCGACACCAGCGCCGTGCGCTTACTGGCAGGGGATTAACGTCCTGCGTTATTTCACTGCAGCTGTAACCAATAAATACACTGTTTTTTCTATTCCTCGCAGACTGTGTCAATGTTTTGCCTGTTACTTTGGGAAAAATGCAAGAAATGCCAGTCATGCCATTCTGTGCGGCTTTACAAATTATTAACAATAATCAAAGCAGGGTGCACTGTCTACTTTGGCTGCGTGTGAAGTCCAGAAATACTTGTACCACATTGTGTCGTAACACACTGTCTAAGCCTCTAGGTTATGAAATTTTTCAGCTCTGGTCATTATGAAGTCGAATCAATTTGATTTAAAGAGCCAGAACTGATAAATCACGAAGATACTTTAAGGGTTTTATAATCTGCGCAGCATACAGGCCTCTGAGACCTGAGATACTTGACTGATACCAGTAAGAACTTCCAAAATTAATAATTTAAAGGCAAAAAAATGTCAGGAAACACCATAAAGAAGGAATGGACAGACTTATAATAGATGCCATATGTACAAAAAACAAGGAAGCCTAATTCAGACTGTTAAAAGCCGCCTTCCATCAATGTGGATCAATGAAAATTCTAACCCATTTTGATAATTCTTACTAATTTCAGTAAGAGATCTGGTAGTGCCACTTTTTAAATCTCCAGCTCAGTAACCAAGGTAACTGAACTAGTCTGCTCCATCACAGGAAAACAGTCTGTCAACAGGCTGAAACAGTCTGAAAGGACAGTTTCATCAACTTCTTTTTCTGCTCACAATAATGACGTTCTTCTTGTAATGTAATCAAGAACATACTTATGTGTTTACTTTTTTTTTCCAAATAACATTTTTATAGGTTATATAAGCTGGTTAAGTTGGTTTACAACCAGTTAAGTAAGGAGAGCAGACAGATATTGATCCAGATGATGATGATATAAGATTCACTGTGTTCTGGATACATGAACCTTTAGCATCTTGAGTCTCGGGATCAAGCAGCATTTTTTTGTCTCCACTCACTGACAGATGTGGGCCTGATGTTAGTGTTTACCAGAAAGAGACTGAGACTGATAACTGTTGAGAAAAACTGGTTGGTAAAACCTTGTATGTGTTGCTTCTGAACACCTTGGACAATGATGTCTTACAAGGCTTTCCTCTTTAACTGAGGGTCATTTGTAGCTCAGATGCTTCCTACAGATGTGACATGAATCTTTTTTGTGACTAAATTGGTAAAAAATCAACAACTATTTTAACAAGAACATCTAACATTTCTTTATAGGCTCCTTTCCACACTGAAAAATGTTTTTTACTAAATTTTCACCTGCTGTAACTTTCTTTTTTTGTCATTGAGATTGCTTCTGTTGAGATGTAACAAAAGAATAAGATCCAGAGTCATGAGGTGAAGAAGGTGGGCAGGAAGTTCTGGACTGCTGATGTTCTCCATGAAGGAGCAAACTGCAAGATTGTTCAAACCTGGCAAGAATTAACATCGACAAGGCTGAACTGTATTAATGGAAAGACTTGAGTCTTGAGTTGATGTCAAAAATCAAAACGGACTTTTTCAGCAAAGTGCAGATTTTTTATTCTCTGTCTCGACGGAAACCCCCCCAGGTCTACTATTTTTTAAAACTCTGTTCTTCACATTCAAGCCACATTCACCCTCAGCCAGGTTTCCTACATGTGCAGCCAAGTGCAGAAGGTTTGAATACAGCAGATTTATATTAAAACTTACAACTTTATGTTTTCATTCAAAAAGTTACTGCTTTTAAAGTCGCACTCAACAGGTTTAAGGCCAAGTCAAACACTTAAAGTCAGATTCATATCACTTCGAGTAAAATTCACTTGATGTCAAGTGAAATCCATAAATTATGAAGACGGACTGAAGGCACCGACATATTTCATCAAGAGTGCTTTTCAGAGACCTCCACCTCCTCCACCTCTGAGGAGCTGCGTCCAAGACTCTTTGTTACTTTCCAAAAACCGATAATCCAACATTTTACAGTCACTTCAGGCAGTGATTGATGAGTCGTGCGGAGGTGAGAAAGCAAGCAGGACTTTAACTTCTCTGTTTAGCTCAGCTTTTTTTCCATTCTATTTGTTGTGTACAAATAAATGCAAATGTCTTCCAGGAGAAGCTGTTTGAAAATCTGCTCCGTCAAACCCCAGTTTTTTAAACAATGATCGTATCCTCTCCATCTGTGACGTCCCTCAGACGTTTCAGAGCAGCTTTAAACACTCACGCTGTCTGATGTGGTCGGACGACACGTCACACAAACTCGTTATTTTTCCGGCAAAATCTGATCTGAGAGCTTTTTTCACACGTAAAAAACACAGAGTCGACGGATCAGTTCGACCATCAGCGTCCGACGGTGAATGATGTCCAAAACAAACAAACACAATTCAAATCTTGGACATTTTTTTTTTAGTCTAATGCTAAATTTTGAGATGATAAATCTGTATTTGCGTGGTCACACACTTCAAGTCATCGCTGCACCCCCCCTCCACAGTTCCTGTCTCGCTGACCCCACCCCCACACCTCTCGCTCTCCTCTCACATTCCCGCTGTGGTATGGATTCCACATCGACAGCTGGCACCGCCGAAAAAACACCAGCGTTTGTGTCCCCCTCAAGTGTAGCGGTTTTAAACTTTGTGCCATGTTTTAGTTTCAGGGTTTTGGGTCTTTTTGTGACACAAACCACAACAAAGGAAACCAACACAGGACTGTTTCTCCTGACGTGTGTGATCCTCTGAAGAAAGAAAACTTCAACGTTTCCTGCTGTTGCAGAAAGAAGAAAGCAGCCAAAAACAAGAAATAACGTGAAGACTTTGCATGTTCCTTAAGAATCCTGTACTTTAAGATCAACCTGCCATTTGCTAAATCTGCATATGCACATATCTTAATATGAATCTGAGGTTTTATTGCTTCAACAAAGACTGTGTTTGTTTTAATTGGCACAAATAAGAGCTCGAGCACAATATGTCAAAGCTAAAAGCTACAACAGCTTACAAAACACTATTTCCTAAAGCCGTACGCCTTAACATCCTGCCCCTGATCAGCCTCCACTTCCTGAGGTCGAAGGTCATCTGTATGTCTAATAAACAACCAATGGGAGAGAGTGAGAGAGAGAGAGAGAGAGAGAGAGAGAGAGTGTGGCCGACTGTCCATAACACGTCAATCACATCTGAGACTGAGATTATAACAGAGGTATTTTTGGCTGAGGGTGGTCTTGTGTTTCTGTCATTCTGTCTTTCACAGTAAACAACACAACTACACACACACACACACACACACACACAGCTGCCCAGAGTGCTGTAACACCCCTCACCCTCCACCCTCCACCCCACCACCACCAGACCCAATCTGACAGGCTGGAGCCCAAAGAAAACAAGGGTCTGTGTCTCCCGTCCCAGCGCTCACCTTTCAACGTCTCATTTGTAACGCCACCAGGAATAACAGCTGGAGAGTGTGTGTGTGTGTGTGTGTGTGTGTGTGTGTGTGTGTGTGTGTGTGTATCTAGTAGGTGGGGGGTTGAAGGGCTTGAATGGGGTCTGACTGACGGGTAGACAAGGGAGAGAGAAACCAGAAGAGACAAAGAAAGTGTCAGAGGAATTAAAATGTCAGAGAGAGAGATAGAAAGTGACAGAACAAGCAGATCAGAGCGAAAAAGATGATGATGATGATGCAGGCAGACGATTATGGGAGTGACAGACCTCCCTGTGAACAGCTTTTTTTGGGGGAAGTTAAAGTACCTTATGGTTTTTTGTAAATAACAGTTTTTTTTGGCAGGGATGCAAAAACTGCACATTTTTTAATTTTTGCCTTTGTCAAGACTTAAAAGAGGAATTATATGATATTATAAATAAACTTACTTTCATATATGTTCCAATAGACTTACATCAAAGGCTTTTATTGACTGGTAATGTTAAAAAAAACAAAGATTTAATTGTTAAAACAACATTTTACTTTTGAAAATCTGCGCTACATCCGGATGGAAGCACAAGATTATAGAAAAAATATGTAAGTCATCCTCTTCAAAATAGTTGGACTGAAAGTGTAGAGTAAAGTTTGGTAACTCTGTCTTTAACATACATGTCATTGAGGTGCAGCAGAGTGAAAACCTGCAAACAGACACAAACATGGAAAGCTGCTGACACAAAGATGCACTGCAGTTCGGTCAATCCAACTTTCCAGACTCTGCATGGAGGACACACTCCACACACACGCTCCTGTGTTCTGGACCTTGTTACGTTGTGCAGTCTGAACAAACTGCATGTTTGCCCTGAGCCTTCGCATACAAACTGATGATAAATTTAACTTCACTTGAACCCTTGCGAACTCTTGCGAACACTCTCCGATGCAGAAGGCATCATTGTGACCTGACAGACAGAGCAGAGATAAAGGAGTGAGAGCAGAGTGTGTGTGTTGTCCTGTGGGGCTCCTGATGTGTTATTACAGTCTCCTCTGGTGCTGGCATGTGTTTTCTCTGACCCACACACACACACACACACACACACACACACTCACACAAACCCACGCACACACTCTCTCTGACCCCTCCCTAATCCAATGGCTGACCTTTGACCTGCAGAGCTGTAGCAATGACCAAACATACCTCAACCCCACTGAGACCACGACACAGCACTGTGGCGCCGCAAGCCACACAATACAGCACTATGTATGAGAGGGACGGGGAAGAAAGAGAGCAAGAAAAGGCGCAGAGAGGGAGAAAGAAACTTTAAAATATGTGAATATGTGCGCAAAAATGAAAAATATATAAGAGTATTTTAGGTTGATCCTCCTGTCAGTGTGTTTGTCCAGGGTACAAGCATCCTATTAGCCTCACACTGTTTCAATGATCAGGCTCTGTGATGGATTTAATGCCGAGGAAAAACATCATGCTGTTTTACTGCTTGTTGTAACATTATAAGTGACATTAAACCCCATTAGAAACACGACTGCAACATCCAATTTCAGTTAAATCTCACACAACTTTGTGTGCAACGAATTAAAGTGTCTGTAGGAGGCAAAAGAAACGCATCTTTCGTCTGTTGCTGCGAAGAAATGCTCAAAGTGAAAAACACAGACTGAGGAAAACGTGCTCTCAGTGTGCAAGTGTGCTGTGTTTGCAGTACAGTTATAAAGACTGTTTCTCTCAATCTGTCATTCATTAATCTCCCCTCTCTTTAAAGGTTCTTTTAACTGTCTGATTTTAACTGATTGTTTTAATCCTGAACATAATGAGCGCTGGTTCAGGCTGTGCAGCCAAAAACTGTTCAAGCATGAAGAACTTCAAGAAAACAAGATATTTCCATTTTAACGATTTGTGCGGCCATTAAGTTTGTTTTCAAAGTTTGAGTTTAAATTTTTTCATTTCATACTTTGTAAACATCACATGCCTTATAACATAAACCATCAGATAATGTACCGTAAAACTGTTTTTCAGACTTTTAGCTTCTTTAAGGAGCAAAAGGGGGAAAACTGCATGTTAAGGTGTCATTCTTCTTCAACATTTCTCACTGTTTCTCTCCACAAAGCCTTCTCTCTCTATCTTATCTTCTCCTGTTGTCCCTCTCAGAGCTGCAGCTCCTCCAAAAACACACATCACATCTTCACGTCGGTGCGACACGCCGTCAGCCCCCACAGAGAGCGTCCAGACAGCCCCATTACCACCCCGCCATTAGCAAAGTCAAAGCAAACATTGACTTTATCTAAATGTGGGCTAATAGCCTTTAACATTAACAGGCCCTGTAAAAACTCTGAGAGGGAGAACAGTGGTTTGTCAAGCTGGGAGGGGCTGCCACTGACACCCCCCACCCAAACCTCAGCTCCCTGCAGATGTGTTCATGTCAGTGCTGGTTAAGATTTTTTAAGGACAACAGACAATGATTTGTGTGTGTGTGTGTGTGTGTAAAGTGTTATGTTAGCTCGTCCGTCTTATTTTGACGTTTCTCTGGCAGCCGCGGCTCTTCTCGTCCAAACAGCCAGAGACACAACATTTGGCCCCTGACATTAAGATTTTACAAGAGGAACTGAGGAGAGTCGTCTGCGTCCCTTTGAAGCCTCCCTCTGTCTGTTAATCACCATGTAATTAACAAACACAAACACGCTGATCGTTCTGCTTCTCTCTCATATACAAAAAACGATGACCATATGTTATTAAGATACACGCCAGCACGACTTTACGATTCTTTTTAATGAAACTCTAATTATTTTTTGATGATTTTTTTTAGCTTTTGGCCATAAAAATGCATTTTAACAGGCAAAAGATGTGCTTGCTAAATATAAAACTAAGTCATAGGAATAAAATGTTCTTTTCTGACTGATATAAATTAATATCTAGGTCACATGTTGGAGGAGACACACTCTTCTAAACCCTCATTTGTGGTTGCTGGTGAATTTTTCCTGTCTAAAAATGGTCTGGATGGAGCTCTTCTCCTACAAAAACTGAGGGAGGCAGGCGGATGTCCACCACCATCAGGCCATATAACAGTTATTAGCATGTCAAATGGTATTTACGACAGTTAGCTGTGACTGAGGACGTGTTGCACGCTTAAAAAACAGGAGAGGGACGGAGGAGGATTTACTGATGTGAGAGTGAGAGTGACTGTTTACAGAGAGGTAAAGTTGTGTGTTGGAAGCATCTGTCTGTGGTATGCAGCTGTTTACTCTACGAGGAATCAAGATGCTCTCCTCCTCCTCCATCCTTCACGTAAAGAGACGGCAGATGATCAACACAATTAACAGAGTGTGTTTTATTATTAAAAGCAAGAACATTATAAATCTGTGCCTCCTTTAGAACACAGTTTGTGGACAAATACACAAAAATATTGGTGAAATTTAAACATAAAATTGACTTTATTCGTCAATGTTTCAAGACTTTTATTCATCGCTGAAGTAAAACTCTTTGTGAGACTGTGGCCTTTGCAGCGAGAGCTCTCCATGTTGAAATACTCATCGCCACATCTTAATATTCGGCGATGATACTCGATATTCCTACAACTCCAGCTATCTAGCCACGCCTTGCCACTCCTTCCTTAGCCCTGCAAGTTGGACGCAGCTTCAGCCAGCATGTAAATAATACTGGAGTTGACCTAATTTGTTGCTTAAACTTTTGACATTTCATTTAGAAAAATATTTTCACAAGTGATTAATCATTTAGCCCATTTTTCAAGCAGAGACTCCAAACATGCTCTGACTCCAGCTTCTCAAATATCAGACTTTGTTGCTTTGCTGTGTTTAATACGGCTGCTGCATGTCACAGATTCATGTTGGAGTGTGTAACTCGGTTTAAGGTTCAGAGTTCGGTGCATTTTTAGCACAAAGCAGGAAAATAAAAGGAACAAAAATGGAAGAAATAGCTTTTCTTTAATTATTTATGATAAAGTAAACATTTAATAGTAACTTATTGGCCAGTTCTTAACCTGATAGTTAAAGCAGTCAAATACTGCCATGATGTCATTGAGATAAAATATGCAACAAATGTCAGCGATGTTTTCTGGGACAAAACAAAAGACAAAACTGGGACTCGAGACTGTGGATGTTTGTTTTCAGGTTTAGAATCATTACACTGCAGATTAAATATTTGAGCGTTGGTCAAAGAAAACAGGACATTTAAGGACGTCGACTCGAATACTCTGGGAAACTTGGGTGGATATTTTTTTGCATGTTTTGTTACTCTGTATATCAATTAATCAAATAAATAATTGCCAGTCTAATCTAAAATGAGATGAATGGTTGATTGCAGCCCTGAATCACACGCTGTCTGCCTAAATGCAAAATCCTCATCTTATTGAGAGTATCAGTATTATCCATAGACAAGAGTTAGTGACTACAAAAGTTAGAGGAGTTTGCTTTTTCTTCTTACTGTGACTCTCTGCGTCTCTTTCACTCTCATCTGCTGTTTTCATGAGGCCTCCTCAACCATTCTCCATCAGTCCGGCAATTTAGCATGTGATTTTAAGGAAAAACAGGTAAAAAAAAGTCTAAATCTTTGAAAAACTTTTCCTTAAACAGCCCCTGAGTGGTAGAAACAGTTTTCTCCAGTTTTTCCTCCATGAGCTTCTTCTAACGATCCATTTCTTGCTCCTCTGGTGTCTTTGTGCTTCCTGCTGCTCCTCCACTACTTTTTTTTTTTTAACCTCATCACAATTCTCTCTTATGTCCCATTGTTAGTGTTAGCATGCTAATTACATTCCTCAGTAATGAGTGTGTGGGACAGGAGGTCGTTAAGTGATTGTGGGCTGTGTGTATGTGTTTTTGTGTTTTTCTGTGTGTGTGAGTGTGTGTGTGCTTACATGTGTTAAGTCATATTTATGGGTTGTGTCTTTAGTTGTATACATTTCCTGCATCTGTGTATGCGGCTGTTTACACTCTGCACTGTCCCCGCCTGCAGTGAGGATGCTGTTGCTTAAAGTGTGTCTCTGTTTTGGCAGCTTCAATGCAATGAAGATGCATTTTTAATACACTTGGTGCAACAACAAATGGACTGTCTCATCTCTGCCTCTCTTTCCTCCTCCTCCTCCCTCTGGATGTTGGGTGGTCGATGAATCACACGGAAAACATTAGATTGTTTAGGCAGAGCTGTGCATTGAGAGACAATGTATGCAAACCCACACTCTTTGGTTTTTGGGAGAGGAGAGGAAAGATTTAGATATGTAAAGACACATGCTGTAGTTATTTACTACACAAAACATCACAGGTATAATGCAGAGAAAAAAAAAGGGGAAAATCTCTGCAGGAGTAACTTAAGTAATCACAGTATCATTATCCGCTCAGTCTTGCTCCAGTTGTTTGACCATGTGGGGTTGAACAGCTGGTTTATCTGAACAACATCTGACATGCTGATAACCATCTGACACACACGTGGCTTTTCACATCACATGCATTATTAACGTATGTATGTGTGTGTGTGTGTGTGTGTGAATGTGTGTGCGGAGGCGTGCAGAAACACAGGTATATGAACCAATAAACTTAACTACTGACTGATGTGATCAGTCACAGTGTTTTTTTGGTATAAAACTGCAAACTCAGGTCACTTTTTTAAAGTGCAACATCTGCCCTTCGAAGCTGCTGATTTAATTTGTTGCTAAAAGTTAGCTGGGAAAGTTGATACCATGCTGTAAACTGTCCATTCAATGTAAAGCTATAGCCAAGATACGGTTAGCTTATCTTAGCATAAAGGCTGTAGAAGACGCAAACTAGTATAAGCTGATGGTGTCCAAAGATAATAAAACCCCCCTACTAGCACCTTTCACGCTCACTCAGTAACTCAGTATACATTTCTGCCTGCATCCAGCTGTTGCTTAATATTTACAGATGAGAGTGATACCGAAAGTGAAAAAGTAAAAATGTGTTACGCCTCCGTAGCTCACCTGGTAGAGCATGCACCATGTGGCTGAGTCCTGATTGCAACGTCCAGGGTTTGATTTCAGCACGACACTTTGCTGCATATCATGCATGCCCCCCCACCTTTTTCTATTTAGCT
>JAQMCX010000058.1:19655394-19678306 GCA_029814765.1 Acanthurus leucopareius | reverse complement strand
TTCACCACCCCCCTTTTCTTCATAACATTCATGCTTCCCCCCCCCCCCCCCCCCAAAAAAAAATCCTTTTTCTATTTAGCTGACACTATTAAATGAAGCCAAAAAGCCCCACCTATAAAATACAATATGTCAAACTACTTTGTTAGGGGAGGAAAAAAAAAAAAAAGTAACCTCTGGTGGACTTTTCCTTTGCATTGTTCATTCTTTAACCTAAATCTGTCTGGAGCTGCAGGCAGCCCAGAATGTATAGGTCCACCACTGGTCTTTGACCCCCTTTGGCATTCAAGCTCAGTGTTGTTCAGCTAACACAGGAGAATGCTAATCTCTCAGCTGCTCAGTCTCATGCTCAGTTAACACACAAACACACACACACACGCACACACACACACACTGGCCCAGACGCTGGTTCAAACAGCCTTGTTGTGTAAGCCTCTGGAGTGCAGTTTATGTGACTCTACATCTGTTTCAGTAAAGCTGAAGTGATTCATCTTCATCTCTATCCGCCTCTGCCTCTGAGCTTATCTCTGTCTGTCTTCTTCTAATTCTCTTTAGCTACTTTTGTCCTTTTTTTTCTGTCCTCAGATGCATTCCTCTCTCCTCCACTCCTTCTGTCCTGTTTCATCCCTGCATCGTATCCTGATGTTTTTCCTTTATCTCCGTCAGTCGCAGCAGCCCAGCGAGGCCCTCGGCTGTTCTTGTGGTCCTGCATTCATTCACCGATCGGCACTCGAAGTGGAAAACAGCCCCCAGTGTTGTCTGATGCCCCCAAGTGAGAACCAGTCACAGTCATTAAGAAAACCCCATTTGGCATTTCTGGTATCCATTCACTTGCCATTTAAGGAGCTGTTTTTTCACTACATTTCAATACAGAACTGTGTTTTCATTCAGCTGCTCCTCTCACACAATAAGCCATGTTGTATTTTGTCTTTACAAAGATGCTGTTGGTTATAATTTTTGCAATATTTTAGAAAAGCACCCTTAACTGAACTGTACGCAACGGGGACTGCCCAGAAAGATGAGGCCACAAAAGAGTTGATGTTTCCAGTTTTAAAATGTCATGATGTGCCGGGACATTTTGCTTCTGATTGTTCATTGTTTTTACAGTTGCCCTGAGTAACCCACCTCTGGCATTCATGTTTCTCTGGGATGTCTCAATACTCACCGAGTAACTAATGAAAATCTTTCTCTGCGTCATTTTCTTTGAGTGCAGTGGAGAATACAACAAGGGTGAACTTTAAGAGGGGAGCTTTTTCCAAACCATTGCAAAAAAAAAAAGGGAAACCTTTAATCTAACTCTGTGTTTGAAGACTGGAAACTGTAATTCTGAGTTTGTTCATTTATTTGCATCTGAAGTCTCAGTTTTGGGAAACTTGTGAGGCTCGTTCATCTTCCCAAAAGCTGTTTTGTGCGTTTTTGTGCAAAGAGTTTAAGAAATGCTCTTTTATAGGCTTGATTTTTCAGCTTCAGTGAGAAACTGCAGACTCAAGAGTTTCTGTTTTGTTACTTGTCATATTTTCACCAGGTGCCACAAAGCGAAGTGACGTCATTCTGCACAGGAAAGGAACTGAATCTCACCTCAGCTGAAGGTCAAACTGTTTCCAAAGGATCTCACACATCTTCATGTAACTATCGTGGTCATGAGTGGCTGTATTCTCAACTGAGTTAAAAAAAAATGCAGTGTAATTTATCTTACTTTTTGTGTGTGTGTGTGTGTGTGTGTGTGTGATGTTTTAAGGAACAGATGCAACATTCAAAAAGTGCAAGGTCACAAGTAACTTGTAACTGTTGAATGAGCGTGAGTTCTGCCTGTAAACACAGTTTCAGGTGAAACACATTAACAGTAATACAACTGGAAGCTTTTTTAACTGTAGACTTCATATTTGATTCGGCTTGACCACAGAAAATCATGTTGCCCTGATTTGGATTGTTGAGGAAAATGTTGCAAAATGAAAAAATAATGCAGGACATGAATAAAACCCAATGCGGATTATAAAAAAATGTGAGGACATTACGCAGAAGTTGGTGTAATTTACCCTAAAATTGCACAACTGCAAAATGATGTTTTTTTTAAAGAAAAATCTGCAGTTTCTTTTCGTCCATGTTTCCGATCACAGCGCATCTGTTTTATACTGTTTGACATTATATACTTATGTTGTAAACAGGGGATGTCTGAGATGAGATACAGACGGAAAATAAATGACACACTGCATTACTTAAGTTCAAAACCTCAATTTTACAATTACATGCTCACGACTCGGGTCACAGAGACACCAAAACCCAAAAACTCTCACATCACGCACACACTTCCATAATCTACAGATATCAATCAGCTGCATCTTCATAGTCTTCAGTCAGTGACACACATGTGATAACTTCATAAATGACTTTAAAAAAATGTCTATTTTTGACCCCAAACAAAATCTTTCTTTTGCATACTGCTCACATCCCTTGCAGACACAGACATTAGAAGCTCTTTTCAATTCAACAACCTCATTTTAAAACAGCCTCACTTCTTTAAGAGAGAGGAAGAGAGGGTCTGGAGACTCGAGTCTTCTCTATCACAAGGTAAAGGAGATCTTCGGCTTCTAACAGGCTCCTAATGGCATCTTGTCCCCTCCGTACCCCTCTGCCCTCCCTCTCACACCACCTCCTATAATCTGTTTCCTTCCTCTCTCCATTTTTTCCCCTTTTCTGCCTCACTCCTTCCCCCTTAGTTCCTGTCCTCTTTTCCCTGCTTCCCTTCCACTCTATAACTCCATTACTACTCAGGTCTTCCTGCATACAAAGGCCCACTCTCCTTCTACCTCTTCTTCTCTTAAACCCTCTTTCTTCTCTTACTTTCCATCTCTCTGCTCCCTCAACCCCCCCCCCTCACCTTCGGTCTCCCTCTGCTGCTTGCCCTGATTTCATTGACAGACTGCAGGCGGCGAAGTGGGGGAGGAAATGCTGTGGCATTGCACTGCAAACATCCCTAATAGGCTAATCTAATCTCATCTCTTTGCAGTCTATAGCCCTGTGTTTACTTTCGGCCCCGTGTCTGCACGCTGGCTCGGCCTCGCCTCGCTGAATGCAGCTTTGTTCCTGCTGGAAACTCATCATCGGTGTGATCTCTGGAACGGGCGCCAACTCCACGACCGTCTGCCCCATAATGCGAGCAGGCAGGGGATCGTTCTAATCTACGCACGGCCTCTGTGGCTGTTGTTGTTGTTTGTTCTTATTATGTTAGGATTCATTGAAAAGAAACAAGGTAGCGTGCAGAGCACTGAGGGTACTGCTCTTTATCTGACCCAACCATCAACCTCCCTGTACGCTCGTTCAATTTAGATTATGAGCTGAAATGTTAAATTTCACCGACAGCCAACAAGGTCGTATCCTTGCAAAATCACCAAGAGATGTAAAAACCAAACTGCTGCCAGGTGAGTGCAAGAACATCTGACATAAACCGAATAACCAGTTGAAAAAGAGGCTCACTGAACATCTTAAGAGTGAAAGCATTTCATGAAGTAAAGCTCATCTTAACTCAAGCACCTGCAGACGTTACAAAATCCGAGCAAAGGCATCACTTCAGAATGAGTCAGCGAATGAAAACTAAGATATTTAGAAAGCAAACAATTAAAGAAACCCAAAACATGATGGACAGAACAAAACCGATAGTTGAAAAGGGTTCATTCGAACAACCACATCTGTCCTCCGGTCATACTTTGAGCTTTACAGAGACAGCTGTGTTTGAAACCGCAGTCAAAGAAATCATGTAAGCACATTTCAAACAAATCCTCCTGAGGTTTGAACACCAACAAGAGAGCAAGAATGAACACACAAAAACACACACACAAAAAAAAAAGAAAAATTTCACTGCAGTAAAATAACCGAATGCCAGGTGAACCTTTGGAGGACTGTTTTACAAATACCGCCAGATTATGATGTCAGCTGCAAAGATTTATGTTACTGTCAATCTCACTGCTGGTATTGATGGCTGCAAGGCTCCAAATCTCTGCTGAACGCTGTTACTCACCTCTGGCAGCAGTGGACATCAGGAGCATCTCCAGCAGCAGAAAGACCCCAAAAAGATCCATTTTGGTTTGATTGGCACGAAGGAGACGCTTAGTTTCTTTTATCTGACAAGAAAGAAAATGAGAGAGATATATAAAGTTGCTTACTGAAGGATGATAGTTGACATTTTCATTTTTCTCTCTATACTGAGTATATGTTTCCATCATGCTGCGTTGTCCATTGGCAGGATATAATCAGTGCATTATATTACAATCTGATGGGGTTTTTTGATGAGTTTGTGCCAAAATAGCTGCAAGCAAAATGTAATAAAAGCAATAATTTACTGCCACATGACTTTGAGCTGTCGAGCATCTGCATGAAAACTTGCCTTTTATTTGACAAGAGAAAAAAAAGTAGGAATATCTTAAAGTAAATAAGCAAGAGACTCTTTGATTGAGGGAAGTGATAACATGAAAAACACAGGTTTCTCTCCTGTAACACAGTTAATTTCTGTGTGCAGAAGTTTTCAAAACCTACCAGGTTGAAGTTTTTTAGGTGAGAAATTACATGTATGGTGGAAAAATACATGCGCTTACTCCCAAAATGTTCGATCGCCTGTATTCAGTATATTTTATATTTTGCTTTCTTTTAAACTTTGGGATTTATGGCGGTACGATAAAATGTTCATTGAGATTTATTAGAAGTCCAACAATTTTCTTCACAGATTTATTCTGTCCACCTGTCCACATGTCTCTGCTTACAGTGGTTTGAATCCCTCTGCCACATAAATTCTTTTTTAAACCTCATGAGATCTTATTTCAATACTTCACATGTTGTATCTTTGATCAGTATCTGCCAACCTCAGACTCAGTTCACTGGAGAATGCTTCACATTTTAAGTGTAGGTAATTCACACATATTCAACCGCTCAATAAAGGTAAAGTCACACTTGAATTGAAATGTGAAAACAACCTTTTCTCCTCTAACTACCAATAAGCAGCATATGAAGCATTTAACAGTTATTTTAAATGAAAAAGTCTTTTGCAGGAGGAGGAGAAGCAGCAGCTTCCTTTACTTGTCTGCATTAAGATGATCCCAGACTTGAAGTCTACAAGGTCCATTGAATTTTGTCATAACTTTATTAAAATCAATAATTCACAGTAGAAAAACTAATAATGATGGGTGTACCATTAACACCGGTTATTAGCATTCAAAAAGCTGTATTACAGTGTTTTTACTGTAGATGTAACCACTCAATAAATGCAGTCAGCTAACTTAGTAAGTGCTGCAACATGTCAAGACTTCATTATTCATCGATATGGAAAAACTTTGACTCTCAGCAACACATTCTGCTCAGTTATACGGCTCATGCATTTGACAATGACACAAATCTCATCCAAAATTAAACTTTTAAACAAATAGTAAAGACGAGACGAATGAAATGCTGTAAGTAGAAAAACATCTTCCATCTTTCATCTTTGTAAACTCACCATATATCCCGAAAGACGAACATAAATACACATAAATACACAGTAGGTACAATAAAAAAATAAATAATAAATGTGAAATGTATTATTGATTAAGTGGGACTTACTGTTGAAATCCAGCCGTGGTGAAATATCCTCAGTTTTTTTTTGTTTTTACCCTCTGCAGACTTGCTTGTATATCATGCTTTTATCCGGAAAAAAACAACCTCTCTTTTCCAAGGATTTTTTACGACTTTGATAACTTAATCCGAGATTCACTGAGAAAAAAAAAGCATTAATAAAAAGACGCGTCTGTCACCGAAACGCCAACTTGTAGTAAATTGACTCGATTAAGTACCAAACGCAGGAAACGACCAAGTGGGCGAAAATAATAAGAACAAATGTGTGTAAAAAATCAAAAATACATCGTATAAGGTCAAACACGTGAGAGCTCAAAATGCAGGCTGCAGAGTTTCTGAATGACAGTCCGCATGTAAAACGCTCGAGTCCGCTAACAGGACCGGGAAAAGAAAGAAAGAGGAGAAAAAGTTTTTCTACATTCCCCGCCTGTTTCTCTAACTATCCACATAATTAACTATGAAATTAAAACCTGTACGCTGTATCCACATTGCCTGCAGCGGCGCCTCACCGTCCAAATTTCAGCCGCAGGCGAGAAAACAAACTGCGTCGACGGACTGTCCGAGCACGGAACTTTCAGCCAATCAGACGGCAGTCCAATCAGAGAAGCAACCAATCAGCGAGCAGGAACGCGCTGGACAAATTTGGAGCGGTTCAGAGGGGGAAGGAGGGGGCGCGTGAAGTCAAATTAACTTAAATCATTTGTTAGTCGTAGAGACTGTTCAGGGGTTTGAGGTTCAGGCTACAGGAGTAAAAGAGAAAAAGTTCATATTATTATTTTTATTATTATTATTATTATAAGTAGTAGTCGTAGTAGTAGTAGTAGTTGTTGTTGTTGTAGTGGCAGTAGTAGTGGTAGTAATAGTAGTAATAGTATCAGGACTAGCAGTCGTCAAGCAGTGGAATAACTGATTTTTTATAATAATAATTATATTAATAATAATAATTCAGAACTTAACACAACGATAAATAGCCATGTATTCTATTATATTCCACTCTATTCTTTTTTACTCCACTCTATTCTTTTCTATTCATAAAGTGTAGCGCATGTACAGTATGCTCTGGTCCGTGAAGGCTCACCCAAAGTAATGTTACGGACCAACACTGCCACCTAAAGGCTTACAGGCGTCATTGCAGTAGTTCATTTTTAAAGGGGAGAGGCTGCTTGAGACATAACGGTGAATCTGGATCCTGCAGCTTATAAATATATTGACTGATGACAATGATTCACACACAAGCTCGAGTCAAACTCACACACACTGTTTTAAAATGTGAACTTTCTGTTTTTCCAAACTAAATCAATCTCACATGCACAGAATTCATGTGATGCTGCATCTCTGCAGATTCAGAACATTCAACAACATCAATTTTTTTCTTCTTTTTTTTTTTACAAATATTAATCTTATATCTTCTTAATATTATAAAACTTTTTATTTTTATGTATCGTGTTTAACAATTTTTCCACTCTTCTCTATTTTAGATTCACTCTTAAGCAGTGGTGCTGTAGTGCCCTCTCCTGGTTACAGAAGGAACTGCCCACCACCTTTTATTCCAAGGATGTTTGGATCAAACTCAGTGCAGTCATTTTGTTGCATTGGTGTTCGACAGAGAGACATGTGGACAGACACCATAAAAAAAATCCTGTACTTGTATTTTTGCCTGTAAAACAAGCCAATATTTGATATAAACCCACACAAGCAGCTTGAACTTTACTTTTTTTTATGCAATTTAATTTAATAATTACATTATTCCTAAAGAAGGAACATTTCAATGTGTTTAATTTTTTTTTATCATTCTATCATTCATCAAAGGTAGAGAGAAAAAAGTGGACAAATTTTAAAAATGGAAAATACAACACCTGAAGCATTGTTCTTAAAACAGTCTACAAATTAAATCGCATTGATTTTTTTTTCACTACATTTATTCACATTTGTGATTCTGAGAGAGCAGCTGTGAGCAGACAGATGAGTGTGTCGGGTGAGTGTGTGTGGAATAAATCAGCCATTTATGGTTTGTGATTTATTTTGCAAAGTCAAAAACTGAGTCTAGACTTCACACTCAGTCAGTATGTTTTATATGTGTATATGAGAAAGTCTTCATTTACTGTTAGTCACAGTTCTTATAGCAAATAAGCAGAGGTGCACACTGTTTGCAGGCTTGTGCAGCTGGTTTAACAGAATCACTTAAAACTTGAGTGGCATGTTTGACTTGTTGCTACGGAGAATGTAATCTAAACATTTTTCATTGACTGTAAAGTCATAAAATCCACCAAACAATCAGACAAGAAGATTGAAGAGCTCTAAAAATGGAAAATTAAAAGGCAAGAGAACGGATCAAACGATGGTCCAGAATGTTGATTATCTCTGCATCGTCCATGACTTGGACATGAAAACATGTCCAAACTTCATGCTGGTCAACGTTTGAGCACGAATCAAAGATATCGCCTGCAGTTTCAAATACTTTTGATGTTTTAGGGGAAAAAAAAAATAAATGGTTTAAGCTGCAGCCAGTGTTTGGGTTGAAAACAACCTATGGTTTGTCTGAAATGGGCTGAAGGACATTTTAGGACACTGAGCTCTTTATATCAGTTGAACAGTCGTTTAATTTAGCCATGTTTGCAGCAATGACTTGGTTTAACTTTGAAAAACAGCAGAGTATTGTCTATGGCTGTGATCCAGTTCCATGGCTTTAACCACTCTGTTTTATTTTAGTGTCAGAGGAGGCAGAAAAAACTCCTGGGAGTCTCTGAGAGCAGCTGGGGAAAAAACATCTGCAGATTTAGAAAGTAACTCCTGAGGTTTTTCGAAGAACCTTCACATCTACCTGGGAACTGAACTGTTTGCTAGCTGCCGTTGCTGCTTCCAGCTGTGCTATTTAAGCTTGCTTCAAGCTGCAAACTGCTGCTCCAAAAGCAATTTCTTTCTTTTTTTGTTTACCACTAACATCATTACAACTTTGCTTAATTTAGTAGCCACTGAGAGTTAAATTAAAAAGAGATAAGTAGTTAATTAATGGTATGGTGGTATTTTAACAATGGACACAAGATTAAGTTATTGCCATGTCGAAATATGTCATGCATATGATGACTTAGTATTTTTTTTACGGAGTAATCTTTTTGAAAACAAGGAATGTGAAAGATAAAAAACAGAATTTAAGTTCTGATCGTTTAAAAAAATGAACAAACAGTATCAATGGAATGTAATCGAAGTAACTAACCAGCTAGCCCTAAGCTATTTAAACATGTAAATATATTCCCAAAGAGCGATATAACAGCCTTTGAGTTTTTATTTATATTTATATAAGATATTTATATAGGTTACTTGTTTAATTTTATGGACTCTGACGTATGAAACAACTTTATAAATTGCATTTAATTTGCCTGAGGGCATTTTGTCAGAGGGCTTTACTGCATATAATTCCTAGTTTTCTTCAGTAGATGGTAGCAGAGGACAAGGGAACAAAATACACACAAAAGCACACACACACACACACACACAACTTCACTCACACACAGATATATATATAGTCTTTAATGTTTGCAGCTTTAGTTTCTATTCTTCTCAAATTATCATGACAGATGGTGGGAATATGGTTGAGTATGCGCCATTGAAATCCATGTACTGTGACAGGCAGCCAGCTTAAACTATTTCTATTGAAGACAGTTCTGTGTGTGTGTGTCTGTGAGTGTGAGTGTGTGTGTGTGTGTGTGTGTGTGTGTCTGTGAATGAGAGAGAGACAGAAAAAGAGAAAGCTATTTCTTTCCTATGTCCGATTATGTATTTCTATACCTCATTATATGTATACTTCTTTTGTAAGATGGAAACTTCTGCTCTTCTTCTGTTACTTTGAATTGAGGGAGATGGTCAGACGGTGGTGAAAGTTGCTGCCATGTTGTTGGAAAAGAGAAAGCAATCATAATTCAACTTGTGCAGGACGTCTCCTGTCAGCAGCAGATTAAATGCTCATAATAATATTTTCCTAATACAATATACTGATTGTCACTGCAACCTTTGTGAGGCTGCAGTTGGGAATTTGTCTCTTTAGATCAGCCAAACTGCAGCAAATGGGTGATGGGTTTATACTGGAACTGTAGAGTCTTTTACAATAAAACACTTCATACCTTATTTCAGTAACTTTATGCACATTTTTATTAAGTTTTTATGAGCTGAGTAGTCTTCACAAGACTGAGCTGAGAGAGACTTGATGTTGCATTTTTGATGTTTCATGACTGCTGTTTGAAAACTATAATTCTTATTTTCTAAAAGGAAAAAGCAGAAAGCAGAAAAAAATGCATTTATTCCAGTGTCGGTGTGAGAGACATTTGTATATTTAAATTACAAGGTTTTTATCATCAGGCTGCTCAGCTATGAAACAACAGATGTTTAATCTTTTGTTTATACTGGGCTCTATTTATTCATCCTTAAAATTTTGATAAACATTAATTTACTAATGTGATTTTTTTCAAACCAACCTCTGCTAATGATTATTATGTATCTTTTCTTGCAGCAGAATAGCTTTTGCAGATGGCCGTCAGGTGAAGGATTCAAAACTAATTCAGACAAAGTAGTTAAAACTCTTGTCTCTCACTTTTACTCCACCGTGATTGAACAAAGATAACGTCAAAGAAAACCACGGATAAAAGTTCAGCACCAAGTCTGAGGCTAACTGCACCAAACTGCTAGTAGTCGTTCGTCCTGGGGGTCTGTGGGCAGAGGTCTGTAAATATAGCCTTTCAGAGTATTTGGAGCACTAGTTAGGCCATGGTTGTTTTCATTATTAGGTTTTACTGGGCTTTAGCCAGCGCAAGAAGGCGTTTATATTCTGCAGGCGCAGCAAAATGTCACATTCAATCCGCACACTTTGTTTTCAAAAGGTCATAATTAGCTAGCAGTTATGAAACAATTACGGCCAAAGTGCACCAATTTCCCTCGAAGCAAAACACAGAATTACTCATGAAGAGAGAAAGTGAACGGTGTGTATGTGTGAAGCATTTGTGGTCCGCTGTTATTTTAACTTCTTAGTCCGGTATCAAATGCTTTGTCTTTGTATCAGCTGCAAAAGTTAATCGTAGCGTGGAAAGATTGGCTGTCCACCGCCTTTTTTTTCTTTTTTTTTTTGTCTTATACAAGTTGACTCTGCATGAATGCTGCTAGATTCCAACAATTTACACATTTTCACATGCAGGAGCAGCTGAGAATAATTACAATTTATTAGCCAGGTGAGAAAGGGTTAGGTGATAGGAGGGCGCACACGAGGGAAATTAAACAGCAGCTGCAGAAAAATAGGAAAGTGCAATTTATTTAGCATCATTGTTCCTGCCCCAATTTGCCCAAAAGTTTAAAGACTTGGAAAAGCAATCTGCTGCATTCAGGTTCCCTGTTGGCAGGAACGTTTTTTTAGATTTGATAACAAATTGTTTTACACAGACTGTTTCATGTTACTCTTAAACATCCCTGTTTAAGTTGTGTGTAACATAAGAAATGTTTAATTGCTTCTTGGTTGTCATGACGAGATCAAACGATGATAATGTAGTTGTTGCTAGGGCGGTCTAAGCGGTTGCTATGCGTCAGCCTCAGCTGTTGTAGGAAACGACTCTGGTTAAAGTTAAAAAGAGGGGAAGCAAAGAGGGCGACGTAGCCACAACGCTGTGACTATTCCCCTTTGTGTATGTGTGTGTATTTCTGTCTGAGCATGTATGTGTGTTCTTGGCATGTGTGTGTGCATCTGTTATGTGACCTATTGTGTGAGGAAAATGTGCGCATGACAAATGTGTGTGTGGATTTATATGTAGATTCTGTGCAGTATTTCATTCTGTGCATAAACATTTAGCGTTTCTGCATATATACATATAATCCATGAGCATGTGTGTGTGTGTGTGTGTGATGTAGTACAGCGGTCTCAACTCAAGTCTGAACCCAGCGTAGCCGCGGGGAGGGTTGGGCATTTATGAAGGAATTCTGTAATTTTCAAAACTGTGGTTTGAGTTTCACTCTTTTTAACAAGCTGGTTTGGGCACTGATAATGGAAAACGGCTGCAGAGAGAATGAGAGCGAGAGAGGGAGAGAGAGAGAGAGAGAGAGAGAGAGGCAGTCTCTGGATTCACTTCCCATTCCTCAAAATATGTCTTTGCCGTTTGTTCCTCTGGGACTTTTCGTTCTATCATTTCTGTGCTAATTACACAACAAACAACAGTTAAAGTTGGAAAAAAAAAGAAGATAAAGTGTTGGCACGAGAGACATTAAATTTGAATCTTGACCCCAGAGGCAGAATCAGTATGACTCACGGTGCAATTTATAAACTTGTCCTCTGGATTTACAAGTTGTTGTTGAAGAGGGAGCTACATCTATAAAACAGGATTACATTGTGTGTTTCTTGTCTCTTTTGCAGCTCTGCAGCATTAACTCTCCTGTTCTGGTCCTGTCAAAATTCATTTGATTTAGCTGAAATTTCAAATTTTGCTTACTTGTTCAGGTAAAATGTTTTTTTTATTATTATTATTTTCTTTTCTTGAGTTTTTTATGACATATTTCACACAAAATTTCCATAAAATTACGAGTTCTTGAAATCAAAAATGTTTTTTTAGACCCAATTTTTGTTTGTCTTCAATGACAAATATAACCAACAAATGTACAATTACTGTGTTATTCTAGAAACCAGAAACATACACCAAAGAATTAAAAATAAGTTAATATAATTTTGGTGTATGTATTTATGTAAATTCATACGTGTAGGCCAGTTCGAGGTCTCCACAGGAAGGAAACTGAGAGCCGTATTTGGCTCGTTCCCACATTTGAGAAACCAAACTCTGATTCATGAAGCCAAACTTGAGACTCAATCTCGACCACACTCTGTTATATTTTGGTTTCTTCCACAAAGTGAAAGAGAAATGTTTGATTTAAATGCAAAGGAACACTTAAGAAAATAATCTGGACACAGTATTTCAGCCTGCATGGCATAAAGCACAAACAAACCCACTTATGCTTCTACTTTAGTCGGTGAATTGTGCTTTTCAAGTTTTAAATAAAGTTTTGTTTAAGTTTTTATACGTATACTTAAACCTTCACATGCAATTAAATGTGCAAAGATACTTTTAACCTGCAGCACCTCCACCATCTTTACAGTTACTTCACCTAATTTACATGTTTTAAAAACAAGCAAACAAAGAAAAGTTGCTGCTAAAACTACTTATATTATTAAGACGCTGACAGCTGTGGTTGCATTTTTTAGTGACTGTCACTGCTGCTGCAAACACCCTCATCACCTGTATCGAACCACATTACTGTAACATCATATATGCATCAGCTTGCATCAGAAAACCTGCACAGTTTGTGGGAAACAATACGAGTAGCTGTGTTTAAAGCAGACCCTCCAGTTCCACATCTGGATGCCAGGTAGTCAGACCCCCTGCAGCACTTAAACGCACACACATCACCACACACAAATATACACAGACATATATACACACATCAGTCTGAGCGACCGTGGGGGCCCGTTAAGCGAACGGGAGATATTTAGCCCCCAGACTGGGAAATAAAAAGTGTAATGTAATGGGGCCAGCTGTGAAAGCACAGAACGGCACAGAACAGAATACAACAGGACGTTGCTTAAGCCAGTGTGACTTAAAGTAACTAAACCTGAGACTGGACTGATTCAGGGTCTGCTGTGGCCTCAGTTTCCTAATGATGACCTCAACAGTAGGATATGAGCAGGTTGTAATTAGAGTGTGTGTGTGTGTGTGTGTGTGTGTGTGACTCCCTAATAACAATGACCCAATGAGCTGCTTTGCTGCCAAAAGCACTTGTTCATTTTTCAAGTTTTCTGGTTTAAATTTTATGTTTTTAATGTGTTTGAATCATAATTTTGTTTTGTTTCTCATGCAAAAGTTTAAAATTGGCTAATTTAATATGTTTCTACTCTTGCAACTCTTAAGTTTCTTAATGTTTTCAATGCTTATTCCACAATCTGTTTTTTTTATGTCTGCACCATTGTGATAAATGTAAGTTTGAATTTTTTAATTTCCTTGATATCTGACCTTCCTCTTTTACAGGACATGAGGGTTTGAACAATGCCTGGGTCCTAAAATGAGCTTGCAAACATAGTGATGGACCAACATTACCACATTATTTTATTGTTAGTCCAGTTATTCTGACTTGTTTTGCTATTTCATGTCCCGTTCATCCGTAATCAGTATCTTCAGGGGAGCCTGTAACAGCACACACTGAACCATATGTGTGATACACTCTTGACAAGGACATTTAACCTGCATGGACTGAAATACCTGCAGAAAACACACACACACACACACACACACACACACACACACACAGAGTCATGAGGAAAACAAACAAACTCTACAGAGAAAAACACCAGGCGAAGTAGAGAAGTTTGCGAGTTGACAAGTTGAAACGATCTGGAATTCTCTTCCTTCCCGACTGAACAAGCAGCAAATCCTGTTTATCCTGAGTGATGACAAAAAGAAACCAGCGCTGTGAGGAAAACTTTCTGCTGAGCATTTAGCCGTCGACTTCTCTTAAACTCACTCAAGAGAATTTTTTCAGAGAAACTTGTGCCTCAACCACTGGCACTGCAGATAATAGTATTTATAGTCTCTAATGCTGCTGTAAATAGTGTGTGTGCCTTAATGTGTGAGTGTGTGTGAATGCTGGTGGCTTTCTGATGTGTAGTTTTTTGCACATTTTTTCCCTCCACCACCTTTTTTTTTTCATTTTTCATTAAAAAACATTAAAAACGAAAGTTTCACAACAGCTATATTATTAACTTCACGTCTCACTCCCCCACATTCTGAGGTAATGCAGAGCAAAGAGGGATTTTTACGAGCACTTAACACTAATGTTACGCTAATGCTGCAGTCATGAGCTCATGTTCGGAGCCCCCCCACCTTTCACACTCAGTCCATATATATCTCACTTTCTCTCACTCCCTCTGCACTCCTAAAGGTGTTGAACTTGGTTACAACCCCAGGGTGTGTAGTTTCCTGGCAAAGACGTACTGTAAGTCTGTCCGAATATTGTTGATTGTTTATTTTATTGCTTTTTAAATGGCAAAGATTAAAGCTGAATTGTGTCAGATGTGTTTTTTATTCGCTTTCATTTTCAGGCCAAAACTTTTTATGTGCAGCTCAGGATGCGTCAGTTTCTGTCATGCGATATCTTAAAATTTGCCTTTGTTACTTTTGGCTCTTTCTCTGCTGTTTTTTTTTTTTTTAAATGCGCACTTTGACCTCTCCAGTGAAATTTATGGTGCAAAAATTCAAGTCACTCTTTGTCACACTAATTGGATTTTATTACCCAAAATGACCCGTTTCCTACTTTAACTGATTAAAAAAAAAGTTGTTTTATGCCATGTGGATGCAATATGTCATAGTTCTGTACTGAGTCCAAAAGTTACAGTCAGCACATCAGACCAGAGCACCTCACTGTTAGTTTCTGCTGGTGTTTTAACATCAGTCCTGCACCCTGAATGCAAAGGAACACGACACACAGGCCTGAAGATATAATATCATAAATACATATAGAATATATAACAAAAACTATTTCAAACTTGTAATAAAAACCCACATTTAATCTCACAATGTGGATCATAAAACAATGTGTTTCATTAGTGACAATAAAACATAAAATCTATAAAATGCAGCATCATAATACTGTCCATTTATCAGTTGTTATATCACCATCATCATATGCAAGTATTGTAAAGGAGACAGATCATCAGTGACGCATCCAGTTGGCATATTTTTCCGATTTAAACACATTTTATCAGACTAAGTGTAATCTAATGAAACTGATTCTCTGCATTGGAAACATCTCTGAGGAGCTGTGAGCTGCCACCATGTAGGAACAACTCCAGCTTTAAGCCAGCGGTCGAAGTCAGTGACAGGAGATTAAACCTGCATGTATGCAGAGAGGAAACGCACACAAGCACTGGGAGAACATGCAAACTCCATCTGAAAGAGCCTGTTTGAGCTGGAAGTTGAACCAAAGACCCTTTTTTCTGTGTGGACACTGTATTGGATGATTCAAAAATTTAAAATGAAACCCAGAAAATCGAAACATTGTGCTTTGCATCGACTTAGAAATGGTACTATTTTCGGCCAAACTTCTTCATGTCATTGGAAGAATCATATCCAGTTTATAACCAGATGTTCTTCCTTTGTACATTATATCACTGCTGACAAGCTGAGCATCGACTGTATATCTTCTTGTCTTTAAAATCAAACAAAGACCCACAGATGGACACATTTTTTAGATTTTCTGAAGTTCATCCAGCAAAGTACCGTCAAGGCTGAACAACTGTGACCACATCACTCACCTCCTTCCTCTGACACACTTGTCAGAGCTAACGTAACTGTTTGTTAACCGGTAAATTTCTCTTTAACGCAAAAAGTCGCAGAACCAGACTGGATTTGTGTTTGTTCACCTGTAAATCAGACTCCTGGGCCGAAGTTATCAGCCCGGCTTAACAGGCTGTATTTATTGGCTGTGAGCGCAGCTACAGGTCCACAGGAATCCCACAGAATACAACGAGTATGACTTATTGCCTATTACTCCATACACACACACACTTGCAGTTTCACACATGAAAGTATACGAAGGTAGGTGAAGTCACACACATGAGCCCGTGCGGAGAGCCATTAATTTTTATACTGTTTACCATTCCTGCAAAGGCCTAATCAGATGATTTACAGGGTTCTTCAGACTGTACGCACTGTACTTCAGCAAGCTCCTTTTATATTAGATTCAGGTTTCTGCTGCGCTTTACTCTGTTTTTATAGGCCAATTTAGAGCCACTGAGCTGCCCCCATTAATGCCTCGACAAGCGTTGTTCCTCCGGTTCATGAAGCCTGTTTTAATAAAACTTTTTTCTTTTCCATCCTGATGACAGAGGAACCACTTGACAGGCTGTTTTCAGAGTAACTGCTGCTGCTGTTTGAGTCGGTGTGTTACTTTAACACTTGACCGACGCTACTGAGGTGTATAAACTTTCGGGATGATAAATTTAAGGATGGACAGATTGATAAACACACATTTAATAAATCTATACAGAAGGAAAATGCAAAGACATTTAGTATTAAACGGAAACCAGTAAATCTGATTAAACCATCATGCACGAGTCAGAGGAGCTACTTTAATGTGTTCATACGATGAAAAATGTTCATGTTCGTGTTTCTTGTGCTGGTTTCAGCTTCTCCTCCTGCTGCATGAGATGAATGCACCTTCTGTGAGTGTTTGAGTGAATGCAAGAAAACACAGAATACAGACTAATAATCAAAATGAATGCAATGTTGATCTACAAACAGACATTATTATATAATGTTAATTTCAGCCGCTTTTAGAGCAGACTTTCTCCATGCAAAGTCACTTGTGTGTGTGGGCTTCTGGCACTAAAAGGCGTCGGTAACGTCTGGTGCCCTCGGTGTTAAAAAACAAGCAATATTTAGACTGTTGTAAGTGTATAAATATGTCGTCTGTAAATGAGGCCACATTCTGTTTAAATATATATATATATATAAAAAAAAGACAACCTTATTACTTTTCATTGCTTCATTACATGTTGGAGGTGCAAGCTCACGGCTCGATGTGTTGGCTGTGTCCTCACTTTCTCACCCTCATGAAAAAGCTTTTTATGAAGCTCAACAACTTATTTCCTTCATTTTATTAAAACCATCTTTTTATAATCAACTGCGAGGGTGTTTCATGAGAGCAAACACCCAAAAGTGATGAAATGTCTGCGATACAGTAAAATTTTTAACATGCAATCATAATGGAAATTATTAATACTTCTTCATGTAACACACTGTTGTTTTTGTTTTGGATTTAGTGTTTTTTTAGGTACTTTTTGAATAAAATGGAGTTTTAATGATGTTTGATCGACTTTGTAGAATAAACACCTGCACACATAGAACAGTAGCTGATAGATTCAAACACTGAGCCGTCAAAGACTGAGAACAGACGGTGTCTTTACTTTAGAATTATGAATCCAGATGTTGTTTACTCCGTAACAATCACCAAGGAGCACCATCTACGGTTTTACTTTTAAAACATATAAACAGAAAAATCAAACTCTTGAGCTGCTTGTTTTAACTTATATTATTGTCAGGCTTTTCAGTCCATTTTAACTTAGTATTATTTTAAATTTTGAATCTTATTTGCCTCGTTACTGCCCTAAAATTCTGTAATCTTGGTTCAATCATCAAAAGCACTTTGTAACTACAGTAACAGATTACCAATAAGGTTTATAATCGGTAACAGTTGATATCTCTGAGGCATCTATTATTTAAAATTTAAGACTATTTCTTAATTGGCACTGAAGGCTCCATGGAAAAGGTGTTTTACTCTTTTTTTGACTGACTTTAGCTGTTTAATGTACCAACTGACTCTCTTATTGCATTTCATAATTCATGACTGACTGATTGATCTTATTTGTTGAAATTAGACCTTAATAGACCATAATACATGAATTTGTTCAATCACCTGGCCTGTATTTTCTTATGGGGCGACATCCCGGTTGGTTTTTGTCTGGTGTGTCATGTTGGTTTCATGGAGAGAAATATAGTTTCCTTGTGTTTGTTTGTTTCTTCTTATCTGTATGAAAGCCTCCTTTGTAACGGTTGCTCGGAAAACAACAGGAAACCCATGAATAACACGACTCTGCACGGCCCTGACATCTCCTTCTCCACCTCTGCTCCTCATCTTCGCTCACAATCTGTACACAAACAAACACAAACACACACACACACACACACACACACAATACCTCCTCCTTTCACATTCACACCACAACACACAGACAACAAAGAGTCACTTTTTTCCCCTCTTTCTTACTTGTAAACACACGCAAAGACCCTGTTCTGTGGTAAGATGAACATCTCTGGTCTGATATCATCCTCATTCAGCCGGAGATCAGCTTCCTTAACGCCACACCTCTGACAATAGAGCTCCTGTCTGAGCGTGTGATAGGACGTCTCTGTGGTGATAGTTGCTAAGCAGTGGCGGTGAAAACATCCTTTCTCTTGATGCCGAAGTGCCGTGAACCCTGAGATTCAGTAGCATGCATGTGCACAAACACAAATATGTTGTGTGGATGCATAAACACAAAAAAACGAGCGGCGACGGACAGATGCACCAAAAATATGGATGCAGTCGACAGTGAATACAAGGTTAAACCTCCACCAGCGGCTGATTGTGTTAGAGGTTTTTACAGCTGAAGAGATTTATGAGCGTTTAAGCACAGAAGTTATAAAGATAAGCAGAGGATATTTGGAAAAGCAATGCGACTGTGAAGATTAAAATGCAGCGGTGAAATTCTATAGAAGTTTTCTTCAAATTTGCAAAACCATGGCATCACTGCTCAAGGGGAAAAAAAAGAAAATAAACACCAAACAACATGTTCATAGTCATAAAATAGCCTTTCATACTGAGGTGGTTTTGGACCAGGACAAATGTTTGAATAATAAAACACAGCACACTGTTGAACAGCTGCTAAATGAATTAATTCATTGAAAATTTATACGACTGACAGATGGAGAGAAAATGCACCTGCATGTGAGAGCTGGAAACACAAACGCACTGTTTGAACCTGAATGCAGCATCTTTGTTTACTGTGACTGAAGATTATCACATTAGTGATGCATATTTGTCTCAATCAGTGTTGAACAGTCGGAGCTATTTGTCTATTTGGGTATTTTATCATCTGCTGCTCTCCTGATGTATTTTTCATAGATGCTTCACTGACAAACTGATCCTGTGAATTAAAACAAACCTCACCCTCATTCTTCTCTCTCTTATGCTTAAAATTCTGAATCAGTCTCGATGTTGAATGCTTCATTTTTATCCAGCTCAGCGGGGAAACATATCAAAGCCCTGAAGAAAAATCACCACGTCAAAACCTGAAACCTTCAAAAAAATACCACAAACATGATTCACAGTTCTCAGGTTTAAGTTGTTATAGATGCAGTTTCAAAGCTTTTCCGATCCTGCCAAGTGTGGACTTCCACAGTAAACACCGAGTGTCACATTTCTCAGTATTTGACACTGCAGGTTGGACCACATAGAGCGAGAGAGAGCGTGAGCTAACCTGTGGGACATGTGTGCTGACATAATGTACAAAGGCCTGCAAGATCAGAAGTTTCCAAACTTTTCCAGGTTGAAACCCGAAAGAGAAATCTGACGTCTCTCCAAGACCCAAACTTACAAAACATCACATAATTTGCTATAAAATCTGCATTTATACATAAACTAGGTTAAAAACAGATAGAGGGAACAATAACACATGAATTAAAATATGATTAAAATGAATTTTGTTTCTTTTTAGTAGCATGTCACTTACAATAATATAGTTTTTTCAGTGCAAGTTCTTAAGTTTAGGAAACAAAACAGGTTCATTATGGAGCTTAAAACTCCCACTGAGAGTCGACACATCTCGTCACTGTAAACTCTGTCTGATCCATGTTTGCTTTCATTTCAGTCCTTGTCATGAATATCATTCAAACATGCTTTATTTTCGTTGACACTCTTCAAGTGTGACGAGTCCAGAAAAGCAAATCATGACTCAATTTCATGAAGGAAATTAGTGTTTCATTTATCATCTGATGAAACAGCTTTTACTTGTTTTTTGGCTTTTTACAGATTTCACAGAAATAAAACTGTAACCATCATTTCATCGATGTTAACACTGTTGCTCTTCTTTCAGCTACTTTTTTGATCCCATTTTGTAAACTGTGGATACATATGTGGTCACTCCATCCCCCCACTTTACTAAATCACACCTTTACTTTCTTTATTTCATCTGTTTAATGTTTCACATTCATCATAATTCACCCAATCAGGCGTCTCGTCTGACTGCTTTTTATGTGTTTTATGATCTAAAATGATTTCATTCATTTTCTTTCAGCAACTTGTTTACTCCTTCTGCTTCATTAGACCTGAGAATAACTGTTATAGTAGCTGAGCTGGCAGCCGAGCAATTTAACTAGTTTACAATGTGAATTTTTTAATGGAGGGGATACTTCATGAGCCATTTGTTTATATTACCTCAACTCTGCCAAAGCATAAAGCTGGTCTGCAGAACGCTCCAAACTAATCAGACCAAACGTTGCCCCCGTCAATACGTTTTTGGATTAGCAAAGCATTCAAGAAAAAACTATGACATATGCTCGGATTTACGTTATTTGTTTTCCTCTAATTGGGAGCAAATCTGGTCGAAATCTTTTAACGTGCATCCACCCGCCCTATTGAACTCTGACCGCCCACATCTGGGTGTAATCTGTTAGTTTTTCTTAATGACGATAATCAGCAGAACGATGAAACCTGAGAGAGTTTCAGGGTTTGTGTTGAGCCACAGCTCTGAAGCTATTTACCGTCAGACACAACAAACCTATCTGCGAACAATAATGCAGAATAAGACACATGAGGAGGAAAAAAATCCAAGGAATAAACTAGAAAAGGAGGAAATAAACTGTGAGAGAATTATGTTTTATACATACAAAAACAGCCGAAATTAGCTTTTCAGCTCAGCTTCAGGCAAATCATCCTGACTTTTATTCCCTATTTTCTTTTTTCATAAAGAAATATGACAGCATACGTGCACAATGGGAAAAATATCTACACAAAAGCAGATAAATAAAGAGGAGAAGATGGAGAGAGAGAGGAGAGAAAATAAAGGAAATGAGCTTGTTTAGAACACAATATCTGGAACTTATTCTTTCTTTGATGGCAGTGATCAATCACACATAATGAAAACACAAAGAAAGAAGTAAATGAAACAAGAAATATGCAAAATGAACTCCTGATTATGAATGTAGCTTAATCTGAATACACGACATGTGTGTGTGTGTGTGTGTGTGTGTGTGTGTGTTGGGGGGGGGTGTCGTTTCTCTGCCCCTGCAGCCGCTCATGCATTTAATCATTTAATGTTTTGCCTGTTTATTGTTCAATAAATGCACATGCAGTCATGCATTTACATGCCTCTCATGCACCCATCCACCAAAACACACACCCACACACACACACAGAAATATAACCCTCTGACCTCTTCCCTCTGTATTTTTTCATGTGTTTCTGTTAATGTAACAGAGACTTGTTGCTCTCCGTCTTCCTCGTTGTTTTTTTACAGACGCTACGATTTTTTTCAGTGTGTTTTTCTTGATGTAGATTTGACTGATCTGATCCCTCTTCAGTTTCCCTGCATATACACAGAAACATCCATCTCTCCTTGCTCTTCACTGTGGTTATGTCAACCCTCACAAGCCAGCTCACTCATTACCAATGTGTAAAATAACCAACCTTTCACTTTCTCCATCAATTTATGTGACTTTGTGACAAGCAGGGCTTCATTTTGATTTGCACCTGAAATCTTGGAGGCAAGAAACATGACAAACAGTGATATCAGAGACAATAAGTATGATCTTCTCCTCCACAGACTTTTATCTCCACCTGCCACCAACCATTTATTGGACTTGGATGACAAACAAAAAGTAAAATTTTTTATAAAAGGAAAACATAATAAAGTCAACATGGTTTCAGTACTGCTGCCTTATCACTTTCGAATGCAAAACGCACTAATATTTAGATTATTATTTTGCTTTTTTGTAATTTAATTTGAACAAATCATACTGATCCTCCTTTTCCTCCTATTTACAAGCCCTGCTGTTGTGTCTAAGCTGTAATTTTAAATAACTGCTGACTCTCTTCGTATTTTCTGACCATTTGTGGACGTGCAGTTTTAGATAATCTCTCCCGTAAAGTAGTAAAGATGCCTTTTCAACCCAACCTTAACCAGACCCACCTCAAACAAAGAGAGCAATCGTGCGCCTTTTCCAAGTCTTAAGTGAATTTACTGGAAGTTTGAACGTCAACATGTTTTCCAGCACCTGATCCAGAGGGAGAGAGAGAGAGAACGCCGCCAGGCAGCTGCAGCTTCTCTAAATATGTTGGTTGTTGTGTCAAGACTATGATCAGTCTTTGATATAGCAGATAGTCTCTGAGATACTAGTATAAACTCACCTCCTCTGGTATCTGTGAGTGATATTGTAAACCCTTTGGCTGGGTGGTCAGGAAACTCCCTGGAGGAGATATCAGAAGATAAATGTGCCAGAGCTCCTGCTTCATGTCTGATTATTCCACCTCATCACCTCCTCTTGAATTTACAGTGTATAATTAAATAGTTCTTGTTATGTTTCCTTTTCTATGTGTTTTAAGTTCTCAGTAGTCAATTCATCTTTCTGGTTCAGGGGGGGGGGGGGGGGGGGGGGGGGGGGGGGGGGGGGGGGGGGGGGGGGGGGGGGGGGGGGGGGGGGGGGGG
>JAQMCX010000058.1:19624831-19655294 GCA_029814765.1 Acanthurus leucopareius | reverse complement strand
TTTTTTCTGGTTCAAGCCCCCCCCCCCCCCCAAAAAAAGTCTATTATACTATTATTTTTCATCATGTGAGCTCCACAGTTGTTGCCAGTCTGCTCACCAGCTTGCTTTGTCATGCGTATCAGGCTGGAGACTGAAAGGTACCAGCATTACAGATTTCAGTAATGATACACAGAGTTTTTCTGCGGAAATCTAATGAGCAGCCTCATTTTATTGAACGGACTGATATTTAATGAAATCTGATCCTTAATGCCCATGACAGGAGCTGGCAGAACATCGGTGGCGACGGTGGCTGACAACCTCTCATCAGTGATTTTCTGCACATTTAGATTCTGACCCTTTTTCGTCTTAAATACAGTTTATAAAAAAAAGATGGTTATGAGCTAAGTATAAATTTTGGGGGGGGGATACTGGACTGCTGGAGTCTCAACAGAGTCATACGGGTTTCACAACTCTGACTCGGCTCAGAGCTCGTTTTTTGATTAAAACAATATGTTCCTGGCAGTTTGTTTCTTGTTGGCATGGAGGTGTATGAACCAACCTGCTGCTCACGGTGAGTTTGTCCAAGTCTTTGGCTTGAAAGGATTCAGTCTGAGGGAAAGAAATGAACCCCAGAATGAGGCCACTTTGTTTTCACACACAAAGAAATTGGTCTTGGTGTTTTGGTGCACAACAGTAATCTTAGTAAGTGGAAAGATATTTTGAAAAAATAAGATAACAAGCAAGTTCTGCAGGTCAAGAGGCACACAAATTGGCAATAAAATATGAACAAAACACTGAATAATATCTCAGATGAACATAAGACTTTGCAAAGGTTCACACGGTTTAAAAACACAGTACCATTAAATTTATAGCCGTGATGTGACTCTTTTACTCTCACTGACCGTCTGTGTTGCTTCCCACCGAATAAAAGGGTTTTAAAATCTGTGTGATAGTTTCTCTGCCTTCATCTAAAAGGGGGATTTTTATCGTCTCATTTTAAGGTCTGCAGATAGAAACATGGCTTGAACGAAGTGACGGTTTAAGACTTTTGTTTCTCCATCATAACTATAATTTACTTATTGGAGGTTTTAACCAACTTAAAAGGTCATCGGAGGCTTTCATTTTAATTTATTGTTTCATGATTTTGGATCTTGTGAGGTTTTAATTGTGACTAAAGGCAATAAAAATAAACTTGACTAATGGACTTTGGATCTGCAGTCGGAGAAAGACGCGTTACAGCTGCTTTGGTGTCATGATGACCTTTCAATAACAGAATAAAAGCAGATTAGTCACCAGCAAGAAATGAATTTCTATTTATTTGTCCTTCAGAATTTTTATTTTACATAGTTTATGTTAAAAACATGCGTCAGCGGCTCTTGTGTGTAGGATTTTCAGTCAGAAATAGCCGTCGCTGACATCCTGCTCTGCTCTGCCTTCAGCTCTGACCTCCTTAACGTGATGTTGTGCTTCACAAGCCTCATTTATTCCTCAGCACAGAGTCAGACTGCTATCGTGTTGCACACAGTTTCTTTTGGCCTTAATAGCACAAATTAATCTATTTTTATTTAACTTGGTCCTGGATTACCTTTTAACTTGCTTACACCTCATTCTTTACAGCATGCAAATCAATTAAGATGTCTGAATGACATTTTTTATTTGGATTTCTGCTTTTTCGTATGTGTTGAAAGATGAAAACCTGTTTTCTTCCACACTAAAAAAAGAAACTTCATACACAGACCTCTGCGGTAGACTTCAACTTGGTCTCATGCCCGCACGAGAACGAAGCAAAAGGACACTGAGTCGTTCTGACCTGTCAACTATAAAGAAAAGCTTTTATGTCTATTATTTAAAAGCTGTTCTATATTTAAACATCTTCTTGAAACCTGCAAGTACATTTTGAACTTTCTACCCACAGAAAAGCTTCTGTTCTGTTCATTATTTTTCTAAGTTGTTACACACTTTATCCCCATCAGGGCTAAATGACATGTTTAACCACATCTCAACACACTGACCATTTGCTGTTCACTTGATTGAAACCAGTCTGGTAAAAATCCATAACTGCTCCTCTTATAGAAAGAAGAAAAGAAAAGAAATTCAAAGTTCTTGGCTTTGGGGACTCCTAGTGGTAGTTTGAAATATTACAAAGCAACACAGAGTAAAGCATGCAGCAGCAGACAGGTGTGGACATATGAAGAGTAACTACTGCACATCTGGGATGATAATGAAGGTCAGGAAATTAGATATGAACATAAATGACAAAATAAAGAGCAAAACACATCAGGGAACCTTAAAAAACTGAAATTAGATAAAAATTCATGATAGAAATATGTGTGTGTGTGTGCTTTTTATGAATAATATAAAACATGTACTGAAACTAAAACAGTGTGTATGTGAGTGTGTGTGAGGGATGTGTTTGCAGGTGGTCTGCGTCTGTTTGTGTGTGTGTGTGTGTGTGTGTGTGTGTGTGTGTGTGCCTTTGGTTTAAATTTTCATCATTTGAATCGGATGTAAAGCAGAAACATTTCTTCCCGATGTGTTCAGTATCACTCAACACACACAGAATTAGACGCAACTTCATGCCAACACAGCAGGTGTGATGAGGTGTTTGTGTGTGTGTGTGTGTGTGTGTGTGTGAGTGACTGTGTGTTGGCCAAAATGACTCTGCATCTGCGTTTCCAGTTGTGTTTGTATACAGATGTGTGTGAATGTGAACGGCTGCATTGTGGAGGATGAAGCTGCCAGTGTGTGTGTGTGTGTGTGTGTGTGTGTGTGTGTGTGTGTGTGTGTGTGTGTGTGTGTGTGTGAGTGAAAACCTCCCCTCTCTGCGTTCAGGCAGATGCAGCGTGTTGATGAAGCTTTGAAATCAAGCCAAGGAGCTGTAAGACAAAAAAAATTTAGCTTTTTTTAAAAAAAATGAATTCAGCTTCGATGGAAACATCATCAGTCATCCAGCCGTCGGTGGACATTAATCTTTCTGGGGGGGGGGGGGATCAGGCAGAGGAGCCATCATTCTTGGAGGCTTTTTCCTGTACAAATGTTATGACAACCATGTCATTTTTCACATATTTTTAATACCACAAAGAGTCCTAAACGCTCCGTCTGAGGAGAAATCATCTGTTGGTCCGAGTCAGGAGTTACAACAGCTTTGACCTCCATCCTGCCTGCTCACCTTTACCACTCGGACTCTTCTCCCACCATGTTCTTCTCCGTCCTCCCTCATTCTTCACCTCCATCTCTCTGATAACTTTCCCCTTTTTTTCATCCTCAAATTGTATTTCTTATTTCTTACCTTTATATGCTCTTTACTTCAGATCTCAAGGCAGCTTAAATCCAGAGGGTGGAGGGAAAAAAAGAAGGGAAAGATGGAAGGAGAGGCATCTTACAAAGAGATGAATGAGGAGTTGAATCAGAGAGGAAGGAGAGGATAAGCAGAGGACATGAAGATTAAGCTGAAATTGGGAAAAAACACAGAAAGACAGAAGGAGAAATGGGCTTTTATTTAAAGAATGCAGATGTGAGAATGATTTCTCCTGGGATGGAGAGAGAAGATCCGCTGTTTTTTTTACATCCAACATCAGTCACATTTTGTTGATATGTGGAGACGAGATGAGAGAAAAGACGACAAAGACGTCTTATTCAGAAAGACAGAAACTCCAGCTGAAACAGGAATGCTTGTGTGAAATGACAGAAAACAAAGAAAAAGAGCATAAAAAAAGAGAAGACTTCTTTTTGATCCTCTGCAGGCTGCGGCAACGCTCCCTGTAATCTGAGGACTTGATTGAGAACACTTCATGCGATCGGTGTAATGTTAGCCTCTGCGACCTCCCAGAGCACTTAACGAGGAAATGACCGCCACACTCTGGGTAATTTGTGCCAATTAAGTACCATGGCAACCACTGATGTGAGGATATCAGCTGTCCTTTAATCAGCCAGCAGGCTTCGTCTCAGGTACAGCAGAGAAATGTGAGAATTTATGTTCACATATTGACTTATAAAAACACACACACACACACACACACGTGCACACACACAGAGTCTCTGTTACAGTAGACATTTCCATGATGACCTCACGAAGAAAAACACACGACGCATGTACTTTATGAATGAAGGTTTTTTGGGGGTTTTTTTTTAGGTTTCCAGAGAAACATGAATACCCTGAGAATTTAGAGGAAAAATGGTTTATTACAACTTAGGTCTTAATTTTGTAGTTTTGGGGAATTTTATTTCTGTTGCGTTGACGCTGTTGGCTCCAAAGTATCTGTTTCAATCTGAGGACATGACGACCACACACACAACACTCAGCGTGAGAGCAGTCAGACTATCAAACAGGTTGTAACTAAACCACCAGTGCAGCCATTTCTTTTATTGGTATGATTATTATTATTATTGTTACAGGAAAACCAAGCATGTGCACGGAAAACTGTGGTAAGTGTTGGTCAGTGAAGGTTTTCGTGCAAAGTTCTTTCTTGTTTTCTCTTTTAAATAAATCAAACTAAGCTGGATATTTGTGCAGAATGTATGTGGATCTATTTTAAATTATGATGCTGCTTTCAAAGATGGCTGGTCATTGACATACAGACTGTAATTAGGGGGTGTATTGATCATGTGACTGTAACACAGCAATCCCATGCCTGTCTGAACTATAGTAAGATTCCATATGTAGAGGTGTTTACAGGATAAATGAATGTTTTAACCTGTTGGTGGAACGAGATGGAAAGTTGGAGGATCACCAACGTACGGAGGATGACTGAACAAAAATTTCACTGTAATCAATCCAGTTCAAGTAGTTGCTGAAGTTTTTTCAGTCTGGATCAATGACAGACTGAACTCACCGTCCCTGAAAGCACCAGGAAATATTTTGCCGAGGATTCTTGGAAAGCTGGAGTTTAACTTTATGCAACAGGTGACGGCTGGAACATTTGATTTCTGGCATCCTAATTATAATGACAGTCAAGACAAATGAATCTGATGAAAGCGCAAATAATTGAACGACATGTAGAACATAAAAAGACTTTCACGTCTTCCTTCAGTGATGTAGTTTGACGCAGATGACAGCCAAAAGTATGCATGTAGGTCATATAAGATTAAATTTTTGATTCAAGAGTCTTACAGTAATTTGTCATTGTTAAATATTTTATAATTAATATGTAATAATATGATGTATGAAAGGCTAGAAAAAAATAACGTGGTGCAGTATTACCATTAAAAAAAGCACAAAGCACTTATAACTTCTCTCTTTTACACTTTTTGCCTTGGAGTTGAATTTTGCAGTGAAAGTGCTGTGTTTCCTCACACCCAGAGGAAATAGCTGTAAGGCATAAAATTAGGACTGTTTTACTGCGCATGAATCCCACCACTACCATTATTCAAAATGACAGTTAAAACCTCTTGGAGCGAGTTTGTGCTGTTATCAAGGGTTGTTACTGGCTCATGTCCTTGTTTTTACTTTTCAAAACACATTCGCATGCCACAGGAAGCAGCAGAGTTTACGGGAAACATGGTCCTAATTTTGAGACCAAAAATGTTACAAGTAGCACCTTAAAATGCTTTATGAGAACCAACTTAACACCATTGTTCTTGCACAGTAAAGCCTACCCATGTGGTTTGGAGCTGGACGAACGCCGGCTCGAATCCTGACCTGCTTTTGGAAATGTGTTTTAGGAAAGAATGAGTAATGCATTCGCTGTTTTTTTAATACTGTGATATTGAGATGAGCGAGGCAGGTAACCCCCAGCAGCAGCAGCAGCAGCAGCAGAGATGGGAAAGAGGTTGCTCAATATGTTTTGCCTGAATAAATAAGGTTTAAAAAGATTGTCAACATCCCGGCACTGACTCATCTCTGCTGGGGTCGATCGTCCTTGTCAGCTCCTCTGGTGTCTGTTTGGCGTGAATGGAGGACGACAGATGACCATTCAGCATTTCTGACTGCTGCATCCTTCCTCTTCTCTCCTGAGCTCTCCACATAGTTTTTTTAATTTTCTTTTCAGGTCAAAATGTCAAAGATCACTTCATCCCTGGAAGCTGATGACTGCAAATGTATATTTTTCAATTTAAATTTTGGCTCCTTTTTTGGGCTTTAACCCACCACAGATTGATATTTAACAGAAAAAAGGAGAAAAAGAGATAAAGACCCCCAAAGGTTTTCCAGCATGTCTTTATCTCTCCTGTGCTTCTGTCCGTTGTGGCGGAGGGGAAGTGGCTTCTGCAATGTGGGACATGTTGGCTGCAGACACCAGACAGACAGATAATTACATTGTCAGTGCAGGGAAATCCTGCCTTACATGTGTGTGTGTGTGTCGGGGGGGTGTAAGCAGACACATCCACGCTAATCTGCTGTTTGTTTTTAAGTGATACAATTTGTCTCTGTTTTCTTTTGATCAGAAACAGCCCGTTTCACACTGAAAACCAGTCTGGGCCAACAGCAGTTTTAACTCCTTTGAATCCGCTCTCGGCTCTGGCTTTTGTAGCCACACACACACACATATTGTTTGGCCAAATCCCAAAAGTCTGGACTTTCCTGGAAGAGCTCCGACTCTAAACAGCACTCTGAAGCAAGACGAACCAGGAGAAGACCCTTATAAGAAAATGAACAACTCCAAGATGGCCCCCCTGAGAGTTTCTGGAGCTCTACACAAATTATGTGGCGTTTCAGCAAATGACAGTCAGTGTTTTAAAATACTAGATGGCAGGTTTTAGGAGACAGACGTGGATGCTTCATTTCAACCCTTTGAAAAATACTTTGTTACATGTTTTCTAAGGTAACCTGTTTCCCACCTGAATGGATAATGAGATACAGAAGGAAGAATCTGATATTTAAATGATCAAAAATGCTTTTTACAGTAGCGTTTGTAGCAGGAAACAGGAAAAAAAAACTTTCTAACGTTGTTTATTTTGACAACAACACTTAAGTGCTGTAATAGCTGCGAGTTGATGCAGCGTGACGGTGAACAGCAGACGACTGTACAAAGAGCTGCATAAACACGTCTGAAACTGTACAAACAAGATGCAGAGAACAGCTGTGAGGACCAAACATGTTTTACAAAAAACAAAGGGAACCTTGTTCTTTTGCACGTTCCACTTCAATTTAAGTTTGTTCCATCAAATGTTTTGTAATGACAAAATGTCTGTTTTATTTCCCTATAAATACAATATGCCATCGTGCTATGTGAAGCCCTGCTGCACATCACTGGTCTTGTAACCAATGATTTACAATTTTGATTAATGATTTACTGTTAAGAACTGATGTAAAACACATCCTGTACAGTGTGAGTGAGACGGTCGAACCAAATCCAAACCAGTATTTAAGTAAGTAAACACAAATTAAAGTCAAGGAAAATTCTGGTTTGTTTATGAATTGTGTTTCATTTTCTTTGTTTTGGTGATTCTCCCAAAGTACCAACAAAGATCCACTATGATGATCTCACTGCAACAAATCCAACAAGTATTAAAAATCCACTGAGACAAATGACACTAAGAGTAAAACTATCATACAGACTGTGACACATCAGATAGTTTGAAAATGGTATCTAAATCACCTGATTTATCATCTTTTATGCCAGTGATAAGACATCATTAATCCCTGCTAACACTGAATAGGAAACACTGCAGCAAATCCAGTTACCTACTACTGTTGTTTTCCCCTTTTTTATACAATATTTGGAAAAAGCTGAAGGTAAAGTAACTAAAGTTTAAAACAGGAAATAAGTGTAAACAAATATTTATGTTGAAAAGTCTTAGGAGGACTGACTCCATCAGAGAAAAGTCACATTTTGCAGGGAGTCACTTCTTCGACCTATAAATAGGTGAGTATTTTAATTTATTATTCCTTGTGTTTTTCTGGCTTTTGTAAAATATTTTTCTCAAGACCTAAAAAATGTCATAGACACCAGCAGAACTGCACTGGTGTAGATCCCTGAATAACAGAAACTAAGTTATTATTTCTATAATGGGTAACAGGGTCAGTGACGGGTCCTGCTCAGGTCGTGGAATGAAAAATGTTGAAAGACCTGGTCTAATCATTTGTGTATCTAACTCTCAGAAATGCAATTTTTCTGCCAAGCAGCACTCAGTCAAAAAGATTTAACCAGCCGACCCTAAACAATGGTCTCCTGTCAGCTTGATCAAACACTGGTAGGAAAACACAGAGCCGGTGCTTTTAGGACTTACAGCCAGGATCAGAAGCTGCACAGTTAAGTGGCACACACACACACACACATTAAGACTCACACATGCACACACAATGACACATGCATACACGACTCCGTATCAGGTATGCATCAGATATGCATGCATGCTTTCAATTCAAAACACAGCAGGCATGCACACTCACATGCATGGATGCACACACATGCTCCAGTGGGCCCAGTTGCTCTCTGCCCTCTAATCCTCGTTTCACTGGTGAAGAAATGGCTTCACAGTTTTGCCTTACCCCTGAACGAGGTGCTTTGGGTTGTTTTGGGAGCTTTAGACCAGCGCAGAGCCACAGTTCATATTAGGGTTAGGCAAATCTGTCTCACAGAAAAAAAACAAAAAGCTGCGGATTCCACAAGTTTTTGACTAAAATTAAAAAATAAATGGAACAGATATCACAGGCATATTATTACAGGTTTGAGCTTCTTATGCATTTTAATGGATGTGGGCCAGGACTGCATGAAGGTTTTTTTTTGACCTACTGAACAAAACTGATTGATATAATAAATAATGATAGAAGAGTGTTATTACACGTATCATACATCTGTCACAATGTGCAAATAATAAGGTCACTTGGTCAACTGGGTGGTTGTAGCTCAGTCTGGCATCCTTTTCTCCAAAACTGAGCTCAGTCAAAGTCCTACCAGACAAATTCTGCCTCTCAGTGGCCATCTTGGTGACGACTTTGGGCAGTTCTTTTGGTCTAAAAAGACCAGGCTCATATATAAATGAATGAAGAGAGAGATAGAACTTTACCTTCAATGGCCATGAGAACATAAAAACTGCATATTTGTACTTTACAGTCAAATCTGATCTAAGCCTGATCTGCTAAAAAAGTTTGGTTTGCCTCAAAATAAGGTTAAAAATGCATATTTTTTTGCATAAGTTACACCTTTAGTATGCATATGAAAGGTAAATGACACCCACTTTTTTACAGCTCAACCTGGAGTGCCAGCATGACCGAGTTTCTTCCTGTTTTAGTTGTTATCAAGCAGAAGATCGACATTTTGAGAGAAAGGGCAGGATTTGACCCCTACAACCGTCATCTCCTGTGTTAAGTACTTTTTTTTATACTCAAGATGTTTAGTTTATCTCTTCTTTTATTACATCTCTTGCTCAGCACTGGTTTCAATTCATTTAGGTCAACAATAGCCACAGACAGACACTTAACCAAAATTCTCAGGAATGAGGGCTTGTTATCCATCACAGTCTTAAATTTATTTTTTTCTCTTTTCCATCCGTGTCACTCTCATGCTTCCATAACTCTGCTCTTCCCTCTTCTCACATCTCTTGCATCTGCCCTCAGACAGCTCATATTCCATAAGACCCGCCTTCTCGGAGCTTGGCAATCAATCAGAAATGCCAAAAGACAACCTACCGTGACATATATCAGCTTTCAACAGCTTCCATAGAAACACTGTCGTATCCTGAATCCTCCTGACTGACAAGGTGATAGGCAGATATACCTTTACAAGCTATTTCAGTACAACCTTAGATGTGTGCAATAAATATAAATGACATGTTATGAGGTGCTGCACTGGAATATAGACAAGGATCCAATTGAGTGTCAGTTACCCAAGCTGCCTTGCGTCACTTTAAGCAGTATGTGCGGCGCAAAAATAGCAGTATGGTGAACTTATGACAGGGTGGTGCTTATATTATAAAAAAAAAGTGATGTCTGACCTAGTTGTCGGCACAATAAGCTGGCTCTGTTTTGTGCACAGGCTTGTCAGTCAAGCAGAAGGACACCTACTGCTGAAAACAGATGCAAACCAAACCAAACCAAACCGAGCGAGCCTTGCTGCAAAAAGTATAATCTTACATAAGACACTGCAAAGTAGATGCACTTACACAGCATGTGTGGTCTGTAGGTTAAATAATAGACCTACATGACACAGTGTTTACATTATATATAATATGTGTCAGGTTAGCATAGTTTAGCAAAATGAAGGGATTTGTTAGCCAGCTGCCTTCTCCCCCCCTCCAGCTGCCATCTCTCCCTCTCACCACTTTATCTTGTTGGTTGTTCAGCAGAAAGTGAGCACTGAAACTTCGACGCTGAGTGACACGGTGATCCCTGTTCTCCAGCGTCTGCCAACAATCCAGGCAACAAACTGTGACTGTCTTGTTGCATATACTCTCGCCCTCCATCAAAAAAATGGTTATGCACTTTTTGCAATTTTTTGCTCCTCTGCAAAATACCAACCAGTGTGGTTCGTACAAGGCAATGGCTCGAGTGTGAGAAATGAAATATCATGTAAAATGTTGTGATCCATCACATTACATGGTGGTGTTCTTCTGTGCAGCCACAACTATTTGAGCTTTTGAATGATCAGATTTCCCCAAACTGATTGGCTAGTTCGGCACTGCAGAAATATAATTATATGTTTTCCGTGCAGTTGTTTCACTTCTAAGCAGGACTGTAAGAATTTTGAAAGATGGATTTGGACGCTTGCAAATAGAGAGATTAATGCATAGACAACAGATGTGTATGACTAGTAGCTCATAGTAGCTAACTGTGTGAAAAATGTGAGAAAACTCCAGTGCAAAAAGTTACACAGTAGTCTTTTGGACAGAATGACATGATCAGGACTCCAATTTACGTTACAGTCCGTCTGTCAGGTGAAGCACCGTGCCGTGCATTATCATCCATGGTTAGGAGGTCTTAACCCAACTTGTGTGCTATGCATGGCTTTGGCGCGGCTTATCTCGTGTATTTATCCAGCCCTGATCCACTGTAGCTCTGCCTGGAAGCTGTAGCCGAGTCAGGAATTCAGAGTTGTGACAAGGTTTACGTTGGCCGAACCGCCTGAAACTGGAGCTGAGCGCCGAAATGCAGTCAAATAAATCATCTAAAGAGAGAGATGGCACACAGAAAGACAAACAAATAGCTTTTTACAAAACAGTGTTTCAAGCAATGTTTTCTTTGGCAAGAGACAGCGAGAGACAGAGTGTAAGAGAGAAGGGCAGAGAGAGGCACTGACACAGACAGACAGAAAGGGATGAGGTCCAAAAATTGCTAAATACATGTCAGGTACTCTTTAAGTGAATTTATAGTAAAGACTTTAGTTTAAGATTGCGTTCCTCAGTGTCATTATGTGGTCAGCGGTTTCATTCATACCCCCAAGCTGTCTAGCACCAGTAGGACAGCCAATCCTCTAATGTGTTTAAACAATGGCTGATTTTCTTAAAAAATGGTCCACCGAATGGGGTTAAAGGAAAGAAACGGAGACAAGTTTATAGACAGAGAAACGGAGTAATGACAACAGAGATAGTGGGATTAAATGAGAGAGAAAGCAGGGAGACGATAGACGACGGGAGAGAGAGAGATGCTGATGAAGCTCCAAAAGACTGAAGAACCGAGATTTCCCTTTTTCGTCCTTCAAATGAAGCAAAAAGAAAATGAGAAAGAGAGAGAGAGAGAGAAGTGAAGAGAGACTGATAAAGGAGAGAAAACAGTAAAGGATCCTGAATGACACAGCAGTACCCAGGAGGCCGCTGTAACAACACCCGCTCTGATTGGAGCAAATTACCCCTCTCTTTTCCAATCAGTTTCAGCATGAATGAATCCGTTCCCTGTGGACACCAGCCATCAAGGGCTCAATAACGAATTTAAAAACGCCCTCCTCCTTTTCATCAGTCGCTGTAAACTTGTTGAAGTGCACAAAAAACTGTTGTTTAATGGCAAATAACAAGACTGTGTTTTCACTGCACAAGTTACACATGTACTGAGCGCCAACCTTTTCTGGAAACTTTATCGCTGCCTGCAACCTCTTTTATTTTACCTCAGTAGGTTTGACACGCTGCAGAGTTACAGGGAGGACTGAGAGGTTTGGTTACTGAAAGACTTTGTTAAAGTTACACTCTCATTTCACTGAGCATGCAACTTTTGCAGACAGTTTGTAAAGCAAAGGCTGCAAGGCTACACTTCCATGCATGTGCAAATGTTTCTTTGTTACTTTGATTCAAACTGATCTCATCTCGTATTCGATGATGCAGATTAGCTGTATGTGAATGCAACGAGGTGTTTTCACTTGATATGTCAAGAAATACCTTGAAATATAACCAATCTTTATGTAACTGTGTGTTTTAAAGAGCAGTTGGAAATACTGAAATTATTTCCAACTGTGTGAATCTTTCATTCATAAACTTAAAACATTTATGAATGAAAGAATCACAATACAAAATGAAATGCTAGCAAAAGACCCTGGTTGCAAAATGAGCTATCTAGCATCATTTCATCTTGAGAAGTTTCATTCGTGCCTCGAGGCTGTTCGTCCTCCTCGTAGTTTAAACAAAGACTGACTCTTTGGGAAAAATCCACTGATGAGGGTCCGCAGAGACTGAGATTCATAGCCTGACTTCTCCCAAATAGGGTTCACTCCACACCCAATTTTGGAAGTGAACTGACTTTTCTTGCACTGAAATAATGCAGCCACAAAGTGCGTGAAGCCATTTTCAATAAAGCAAGGGCTAAAATAAGTAATATGGTCAAAGGATTAAATAAACAGAGCCAAAGGAAACAGTGAACGTCTCAGGGAATGAGTGGATACGCTGTGATTGGATGTCTCAGCGCCTGACCTGAATGCAGGCGCAAGAAAAGCTGTTCCACTGATGTTTCTTTTAATATGAACGGGCTTACAGGTGGATTAACAGACAGGTGAGAAGAAGAGTTAACCTGCAGGAACAAACGACTGGATAAAACACAAGAGGAAGCTGGTTCACAAAGAAGCAAAGAAGCAAAGAAACAAACTTACGCTGATTATTTGACAAGAAATAAAGAGAATCGGTGGTTCGAGTGGTTTAGGGTTGATTATTGAATGAGATGCAGGTGTGGAGAGTTTAAAGGGCTGCAGGGCTAATGATTAATGGAAACAGGTGTGTGAATGTGGGGGGGGGCAGACAGGTGAATGGAAGATTTGGGAGAAAAAACAGGGTTTGGGGGGAATAAGAAAGAGCTCTGATACAAGAGCTGAGGAAGAGGATACAGGAACTTCTTGTTCATATCTTGAAAAAGTTTAAAACTTTAAGTCTCAACTGGCAAGATATAAAAATCTATTTTTTACTCCCAAAATGAGCTGGGCTTCATGATATGAGACTGTGGTTTTTTGAAGATTGAATGTGTGTTTTTCTCTGTCCAGCTGCTGCAGATGTCTCCTAACTGCAGAGACTGAACATGTGTGTGTCCTGGCAGACGAGAATGTAAGAGTGTTATGATTAAGACTAATTTCACAATTACAAAACTCGCAAAAAAATAGTGGTCTCCTTCTACTTTGTACTCATATCATACTTCCTCTCTCTGTTTCTGTTTTGTTTTTGCCTCCTCATTAGTCTTTTTCTTTAACCATAAAAGACTACATTTCCTCCTTCTCCCTCTCTGTTCTTTCTCTCTTCCTCTTCATTTGTTATACTCTCTTTTTGATGTCCTTCAATATAAAGAACGACATTAGGAATCTTGCCTTTGATCCCTGATTTGCTCATTTGTAGACCTCTGAGGAAGGAGTGTAACAGTCCAAAATAAAGTATCAGGCTCTTGAGTTTACAGGTTAATCATTGGACTTATCAGATGCACTTGGGGGCAAAATTCTTGTGTTCCCACAGTGAAAATAGCAGTTGAAGCTCGCTGCCTTTTGTCCATATTCTCACTATGTTTGCACAGTGGTTCTTGTTGGAAAGTGCAGGGGACCGTTTTTGCAAAGTTACATGGATTTTTCTTGTAAGGAGAGATGATTTTCATTCTCAGTGGCAACATATGCAATCAGGAAAAAGGGAAAATGGCAGAGCTGGTTTCACAAAATCACTGATGGAAATAAGAAACTCTTCATCTCCATCTTACAGCTTAATGCGGATGCTTCTTCTCAGTCTGTTACTCTCTGAAATGAAACAGTTCAAACTGATCCACTGTCAAAAGAGTTTTTTTTTTGCTTTGTAGATGTATTTTTGATGAACGTGTCACTGACAAACACATTTTATTTCCTTGGACAACTTCAAAGTAAAAAATCACTTGTTTCACTTGTTAAATGTGAAGCTGCAGCAGAAGGAAATGTACAGATTCATTTGTAGTAACCTGATCCTGCATTTTTTATGTTGCTGCTGCCACAGACACACAGTTTATAATTCTGCAAAAACATAAAGTGGGCCATAAGCTTAGTCATCATTGAGATACCTCATACAGTGATGGATAATGATTTTGCAGATATTTATCAAAATGATAAAGTTTAACTTCACTTAAAGTTTTCAGAAAGTAAGAAATAAAGTAAGAAAAAGGAGCATCTCAAATAATGATTCTTACACTGGTTCGTGCCTAGTTAAACTGTGTATGTGCATGTCTGTATGTGTGAGTGCATGTGTGTGTGTGTGTGTATGTGTGTGTGTGTGTGTGTGTGTGGCTCCATTCATGTGTTACTTCACTGCATTGCTCTGACACTGGTACCAGCCCACAATGGACACCATCCAAAGCTAAGAAAAAATAGCCTTAAACTCTGTACATTCTACTCAATTAAATATCATTACATGTGTGTAACCAATAAAAGTTAATAGAAAGTGTGATTAACTCAGTGTGCCGTAGTACACTGACTGCGGTTGGAGTCTCACTGTGCTTCCACGGCAGTAAACTCGATTCAAGGTCATGATTTGCAGGCAGCGTTCGCAGGAATCTGGATGTGTGTTTAAGAGTCTGAGCAGCAGCTAAAAACAAGGTTTATTTGGGGGGAGCTGGTCTCTTGTTTTAGAAACTAATCAATCAGACACATTTTTCTTGATTACTGGTCGTGTGGTCCTTGACAAACATGATAATCATACAATTTTCAGCCTTGCCAACGGTATTTTTCCTGCCCTTTACCACCTAATTGCCTCTCTTTGTCTTTTTCGACCATGTTTTCACCATCATGTACGTGCAGTAGAGTAAATAAATGCTCGGTTCAGTGTCGCAACAAGAACCAAAGAGGCTTCTGCTCTTCTTCTGGTGTTCAATTAGTGTAAGTTAAGCAAAGTTCAAGTAGGTGAGCACAAAAAATCCCCTTATTCCACGAGTGTTGCATTAAATTCAGTGAATAAGCTGGGTGGAAATGAGGCTTACAAGAGCTTTAGCCTCTGCTGTCACAGGAGACTACCATGGAGCCAGCATGCATTTAGTGTTTCTCTTTTTTTTCCTTCCTCTTCTCTTTTTTAGCTTTCTTTTCACGCCATTTCTCCTCCTAACTCGAACCATTCCACCTTGGCTGGCGGCTACCAGAGAACAGAGGTCGTTAATTGTGCTCTAGACTCACATGCCCAGATGTAGGACTGATGCACACACACACACACACACACATACACACACAGGAGAGTGCACAAACGTATACATATACACAAACACACACGCACATGGCAGAATGATAGTTATTGAAATCCTAAGTGTTGGGTATCCAGGAGTGAAAGCAGGAAGAATGTCTTGAAACATTGCTCTCCTGTGCATTCTAAAACACTTTTATTGACTTTTATTGTGTTTTTCATTTGTTTGCATGTGTATAAACATAAAAACATACATGCATTCATATAAAATATATATATATATGTACGTATCTTTTTGGTTTTTTTTCTCGCACAGTTCTGGCATTGTTGCAAAACATGACACCATTCGGTTGTAAAATATGTACTAGAGGGGCCTGGTATTGTTTGGGGGCTAAAGAGAATGTTTCCCTAAGGATCATGGGATTGACTGAGGAGGCTGGTAGAGCAGCCTAAATTACAGAGAACGCTAACAGATCTCATACAAGGGTGCAAATTCATTCTGAGAACAAATGATGTAGCAACATTTTGCATTTTATGAACCCCACTAGCTTATGATTATGGAAGTGGCTACGAGTTCTTTTATTAGACTACGATGGTTTCCTCACATGATGCGACCTCTTTCCATTTTCCAAGAAGAAATAAAAGCTATTCTCTCCAAACAACAACAGCTCATCAAGAATTTTGAGCAATACTGAGGAAATTAGATCATATCTATCCAAAGTACCCCCCCCCACACACACACACAGATGCATCATAGACATCCATGCTGCACTTCACATTTTTCACAGATTTGCAGTTTCACACTCAAACACCCAGCAGGTTAAAACACTATAGCTCCACCAATCACAGTGCAGAGGGTTTAAGCTCTCACAGGGGAGCCAGCCAATTACAGAGACCGGTAATGCAGCCCATATGAGCAGGGGCTTCTGGGTAGTCCCAGCAGGTGTTGTGTTGATTATGATCTGACACTCTTGTCGGCAGCTAACTGGAAGCATTCGTGACACAGAGGAGTGAGTTCAACAGCAAACGCTTGATGTGATGCATTTCGGAGCTGAGTAACACTTGTCCTCTCAGTGATGTCTGATCATAAAGATTGTTGACTTCAGGACCACACAGGACTTCAAAACAGACGCCTGGTAAACAAAGTCCAACTGACCTGCATCTAGACTTTTTAACACCTGGTTTTGCACATATTTGAGCAATTAAAGCACATAAATCCGATTCAGGATCAAGAAATGCTAAAAAAATATGTATCAAGTTGCCTATTTTAAAATATGTGTTTTTTTAGCAACCATCTCTGATTAAATGGGAGTTAAAGGATCCTCCCCCACTTTCTAGCTGTCAATGTGACTTTGGAAAATCCAAATAAAAACATGTTACGACATCACAATCATTCTTATGATGTATTTAGGTTCATCCCCCATGGCTTTACTTAATTAAATGTGCCGCCACATTGCTCCTCCGTGCGCCGTTTACCCTGTTTACACTTATGTCCTACATGATGTCTGCAAACATTGCTCTCTGTGTTTTCTATGGAGGAGAAAAACAAATGTCTGCTATCACTTCCATGCAGCCACAGTGATAACACAAATCGCTCTGGAGTTTATTTGCAAGAATATGAATCGTGTTTTTTTCCACATGGGTTTCTACATGCGCTTTCCATTACACACAAGGCCAAATAATATGCTCCTAGCCGGTGGTTTTGCCACACATGAAACAAGAACATAATGAGTTTTTGTTTGGATACTGTTTTCCCATCTTTTCCCACACAACTGCATGGCTTTGTGAAAAGATTTTTTACCTTACATGACTTTATCTTTAATCTTCAGTTTATTTAAAGACGTTCAGACCGCAGCACGGAGACAATGTCATTAAAATAAAAAGTGCTTTTGTAGTTTACTTGTAAAAAAAAAAAACAAAAAACCATGGACCACAAATACGTGTGTGGACTCATGTTGAGCAATCCAGATGTTTTTAGTCCTGGTGTGACAAGGTCAGAAGAGGAGGAATCATTAATCAAATCATCATGTAAACAAAAACAAGATCAACATCTACTCAGAAGTGTTTTTTAAATCTGAGCTGGACATAGACATGGACCAACATTACCTTATAGGAACATTATGGCAAACATGATCATTTACTCTGTTTTCACATGTTAGATACAAAGATTGATACTGCTATCTTGTCTATAAAGTAAATATTAGACTACAAACAGAAGCCAGTTAGCTAGCTCAGTTGGAAACAGGGAAACAATAAAGGAAACTCCCTTAAAAGTTTACTAATTAAGGTTTTATTCTCTCTGTCTAACCTGTGCTAAAAAAAAAAAGTGTAAAAGGTAACAGGCTTTGGTTGTGCTGAAGGTTTACTGTCCAGCTTCACACATTTATTGGCCAAGTTACAGTAACTTCTCTGAGTCTCCGCTGGATACCTTGAAACCCAACATTTATTGATCAAGACTCAACAAAACTCTTTATGCCAAGCTGAGATAATCAGCTGCTGGCTGCAGCTTCGTATTTACTGGAAAGACACATGAGTGGTATTAAGGTTTGCATGTAACTTTCAACGAGAACGTGAGCACACGAAATGTCAAACTCTTCCTTTAAGTCGCAGCATTTGGGCAACATTATCTTTCCCTTATGATGTTTTTCTCCAAAGTCAAGTTCTCATCCTAATGTGGCACCAGTTTTATTATAATGTCCAGAAGGTTTAAAATTCCAATAAAAGAAAGAAGGATGTAAATACTCTTTGTGTGTTTTATAAGATCATGCAAAGTTTTCATTTAAGAAATGCAGTTTTTCATGAGTTACAGGAACTGGATAATAATGTATGAATAAACAGAAGTTGGTATTTTTAATCATTAAAAAGATTTATTTCAGTCATGTTTGTCAAAGTTTCATGAAATGTTATGGATGTGTTTTAACTGCATGCTTGCTAAACTGTTGTAGTCTTGTTTCTGCGTCTTCACCTGAGCTTGTTTACCGTTTTAATTGTGTGAATCTCACAGAATCGGTCATGTAGCTTAAAGAGAAAACACACTGTCAAAAGGTTATTTCTTCTCTGCTGTATGAAAAACATCTGTCTACATATTGATTCATGAAGAAGAAGAAGATCCTCCTCTGTGGTTACTGATTTCCTGATTCTATCTTACTCAGTCACATACGAGCAGTAATTTACACACATAAACACTATTACTTTCCCTCTGCTTCTCTGATATATGTTTGGACATGGAAATACTATCAGTTACATTACACACTGGTTCTACAAACATCAACAGAAAGTAATTTATCCTGAGGCTGCCCTCCCGAAGCACAGATAACAAAACAAGAACCTCCTGCTTTTTTTAGTGGTTTAAAAGGTGAAAATACCTCTTAAAAGACTCATGTATGATACCAAGAGTGCTGTTGGTGGTGTTTCATAGTCTGAGAAACATGGAAAACTATATTTCATGACTTGTTTCTACTCTTTTTTTCCATATGATTGCGTCAGTGGTCTGAAAGCTTTTGGAAATATGTTAACAAAATCAAATATCTAAAATTTGATTCTCTTACTTTTTCTGAATCTTACACCTGAAGGAGGACGTGCATGATGCTGGACCGTTGTGTGAGGGCTGCGTGTGAGTCTTTAAAAGTTTTGGATATGATTAACAACGAATGGCAGAACCAATGAGACCCTCTGTGAATAAAAATCTCATATGATTCAAAACACTACGCAGTTTTTCCATCTGCATCACATCATTCAAGACTGCCTCATGCTATCACATGAACCAATCTTAGCTAGCTGGCTAACATTTATACAGCAGATCAGAGCGTCCATCGGTAAAAATGTCTGTTTCTGCACATGAATCATGAGCACACAAACAATATCTATGACTCTCAAATTATCACTGGAATATTTCATGACATTGTACAGTTTCAACGGAGGAAAAAAAACACAAACACGCTGCATGTTATTGCATGTTATTTTCCACAGTAGCCTTTTAAGATCCAGCTTTAGACAACTGCGCCATACATTTAAAATGGGCCTTATCTCTAACCAAGGCCATATGATGCCACAGGGGGAGGTAAATTTCTACTGCCTGGTGGTTTCATCTGAGGGAAGTTTGTTAAAGTCATCTACCCATGACATGACAGTCAGACCTCTAGCTGTGGTCGAAATCAAACACCACAATCTTATCTCTCACTTAAAGACTCTGTCCTTTAACCTATTTACTTTGATCCTGTTTGATCTAAAGGGAGAGTAAACGGGAAAGTGGAGGTGAATAAGAGGATGAGGGGGAGGGTGATGTTTAAAAAGGAAAAAAAAAGAACTATTCAGCCCTGTGAATTTAAATAAATTTAAACTGTACAGGTTACTCATCGTCAGTCAGTGCTATCTGTTGGTCCTGTGTGGTGGGTTTGATAAATATATAAATACATGAGAAGATCTCTAAACCTGAAACCCCTCACTCATTAGAAATCCCTCTGTTTCTGACCAACGTTCCTGGAGTGTAAAGGTTCATGTCTGAGGCTCGGCATGTGCAGCAGATCCATTTAAGGATCTGTTTTTAAGTTATTGCTCGCACCAGAGATTATAAAGACAGAATAATAGTGCAGCTGCAGGGCAGGGACTCTCTAATGCAGCATTTTAACAACCCAGTATACTTTTATTGAGAGTTTTTTAATATTTTTAAACACTACAGCGTTTTTAAAACAGCCAGCAGACACATAGTTTTTCATTCCAGGTTTATTTTGTTTTGTGATTTTGTTTCTGTGAATAACAGCCAGAGTATTACTAAGCATGGGATTGCATTAAGCTCAACTACAACCATTAAAAATGCTTGTTTGTTTTTAGCTGACAGGTGTTTTATTAAACTTGTAAATTTGGACATTAACTTACTGATATCTTGGCACATGAGCGATTATCTCATTTCTAGTTTACTATTCAACTTGCTACTTCAGGCAGCAGCTTTAAGTAGACATGGTCATCATTTGAAAATTTAATCTTGATTAGGAGAAAATGGGCTCAACAGCAAGTTTGTTGTGTTGTTAAACAAACTGTAAAATAACATATTTATTGTTTGTCAACCATAGACAGTTTTATTGATTGTGAAACTTGCTAGCATAGCGTTAGCTTTACAATTCATAACTGTGAGCTTAGCGGACTGTTTTAAAATCCCCTGATACCAACTTGTATCTAAGTTTGTCCCTTGAACTGGAGTGGTGAAAACTGTTTTCACTACATTAGGACTCAAAGTGATGGGAATTAATGTTGTAAATATTAGGAAAACCCTCAGGTGTAATCAAAGAAGATGAGCAATGGCTTGTAAAAAACACAAGATTTTAATTGCAAAACACATGAAAATATAAATCAGTGGTCTCTTTGTAATATCTTTGGCAGGTGACCATGTTATAAGTGGAATAAAACCCTTTAATCCGGAATTAATCCACATCCTGGAGGCAACAGTCCTCCTCTGCACATTGGATGGTTCTGGCCTTCTGATAGAGGACCTCATACTAACATACAGGATTTACATTTCTAAAAGCAACAGACAGACATTATGGACCAGGTTCACAGGCTCAGTCTTACTCCCCTTGATGTGCAAACTGAACTTTATGAGTAAAATTGGTGGAGTGCCCTTTTAAAAAAAACTCCTGGAATGCTTGGAATATCATAAATTGAGGAAATCTAACTGTTAAAGAGTAACCAGGGGAGAGGGAGGTCAGTAAATTTTAAATGGAGAGGCACTTCGATCTCTTTCACCGAACAGGATACTTCTGCTTACAGTACATAGCTGCATGACAGTCTAAGTACATCCTCTGATTTAGCTAACTGGTAGGTGATATAAGACTGAAATGAAACTATTTCTCATTTTTATTAGGGAACCACAGAGTTTCCCTCGGTGACCTCTGATGGGTCCCCAGTCTCCACTCTGACTGTCACCACTGCAAAAGGATGAAACACATCCACCAGATGTGGCAGAAACACACTCCGCTGGCCGTTCAATCCACGCAGACACATCTAACAGTCATAAAGGGGTCAATCCTTTGTGTTAGGTTATCAACACACGGAGGAGGGCCGCTGGTTTTGTTCCACCAGGATCCTGGATTAGACTGTAACTGAATACAGGTGGGGTTTCAGCGCACAGACACATGTGACAGCAAGATAAACATACGTTTAAATACAAAAATGAGGAGCTGCACGCGGGCCGTGGAGGGTGAGGTGGCATTAAGCGCAGACATACACACCTACCTTTGCTTTCGCCCCACATCTGAAAGTAATTCTTGGTCTGTGTGTGTGTGTGTGAGTGAGTATGTGTGTGTGTGTGTGCAGTGGGAGGCCTGCCGGATTCCAGCGCGACCCCCCTCACCAGGATGGCTGAGGAAAGGGGGAGGGAATAGAGGGAGGACGGGTGGTGGTGGGGTGGGGGGTTGGGGGGGGGGGGGGTAGAGGTAGGTAAGCGTTTTGGGAAACGTGGAGGGAACAGCAATTAAAATCCCCTTTTCTCCGTCCTTTTGATGGAATTCCCGGCGGAGGCGACTCAAAGCGGGATTAATCACCAGCCCTCATCCCCCTGAAACCTTCATCCCTCACTCCCTCTTTTCTTTCCTCCTTCTTCCCTCTCTCTCTCTTTTCTTTACAAGTATGTGTCATTTCCTCATTAATATCCTGGGAAAGGAAATTGAGGGCCTGGGCACGGCAATGTAAACTGTTTTTTTTTTTTTTTTTCATCTCTGCTTGGAGCTTAAATAATTCTAACAAACGTTCGGTTGAAACTCTTTTTCTCTTTCTGCTCACTTCAGTTAACGAATGCAAACTGGCTTCAGTGAACTATTGTAGCACAGTTTAACAGTGTGGTCTTAAACCCGACAATGACTTTTTTTCTGTGTGCGAGGGTGTGTGTCGATCTGATAATGACTTGTGTGTTTGCACATGGTCATCAGCCAACCCTCTGACTCTTTCCCTTGTAGCCGAACGGCCTTGTTATCAATGTAAGCCATGCATTGTATTACAACCTGTAATTTAGTTTACATTGTGCTTGGGAAAGCAGTAAATTACATGGGTTTCTGCTCAAAATGAATAGCCGTCCGCTCCGCCGTTGAGACAAATGTCTTTGCTTTTGCTACTCAAGGCAGAATTTTTTGCTAACAGTGCTCTGAAACATATAATTTTGTCCCAAACTCCTTGGCTTTTAAAAGCAAAGTACAGTGAAATCTAATAAGCCACTTTCAAAAGGGGTTTTCTCCTTCTCTGTCAAAATGAATGCTCGTTATTTAGCCTTTCCCACTCACTTTTTGGATAACGTTCCTGCTTTTCTGCCCCCTTTCGCACTCATTCCTCTCCAGCTGTCTTTCACTCTCTTTCTCTAAAACAAACATCCCAACAACCCTCAGGAAAACACCGTTTGGATGTGCATGCATTTCATCACTTCCATTAATTGAGTCTGTGACTCACAGACTTCTATTGATGTTTAATGGTATCAGTCATCTAGTTCTGGCATGAGAAGAAGAGACTCTGTTATTACGCAGCTGTAGTTTCTTAATAACTTGCACATTGAGGAATTAGATTTTCATTCCAGGAACACAGAGGAGTGCGCACACATTTTGAGATATTCTAAACTGTTATTATCACAAGATTATTCACTATTAAAGAAGGTGTAAACTCCAAAAAAAAAAAAAAAATGCACAATAGATCTTGACGTCGTTTCCAGTAAAGGTTTGCGTAAATGTTGGAGTTTTCCAATAGTGTGTTAATCACTTCAAGGTTAAACTTTTGGGATGTGAGATTCAAAGATCAGACCGTCAACACCACTCTATAAAAACGATTCCTTCCTTCCTGTGACCTCTTGTTAAAAAGGGTAAAATCCAAGTTGTGAGGGTCCTTCTTTGGTGTTAATTTGATAGACTGTTGAAGGAAATACTGAAGAGACTGATTTTATATGTATAACAATATCTGTTACTATAGAAAAAATGAAAGATTTTGGCAATTAATCACCACAAGATGAAGTAAATCTTATTTTAACATAGATTAATGGATGTAGAAGATTGCACAGATTCTCATTGGCTCTTAATTTCTCATTTGAATCTAAAACAAAAAGTCTGAAGATTATGGTTTTGATGGAAAAGGGTAAGTATCATGACCCATCAAGCTCCCTACAGCATTACTCATGTCATTCATGTTATTTTCCTTCGGCTCCATGTTGTATTTTCTCAACCATTGTCTCCTCTTGTTTTCGATCCCACGTCTTGTCAAGTTTCCCTCCTGTGTGTTTGCTCGCTTCGCACTAATGTGTTTCACCTGTGTCTCATTGTCTCCTCTGTCTTTGTGTATTTCAGTCCTTGTCTTTCCCTTCTTCGATGCCAGATCCCCTTTACCTCCATGTAAGAGTTCCAGCTTTTCCTTCTGTTTTCCTAGAATTTCCTTGTGTTTACCGGTAAGTGTTTGTGACCTGATTTTGCCTGTTGACTTCTCTTTAGCCTGTCCTCTTGAATATCTTTGCCTAAATCACCAATTACCTTTGCACTGACCTCAGCCTGATTAAAGACCCCGGACTTTTCTGCTTTGTGAGTCCGTTCTCGGTGTGTGTTTGACACTGAGTTGCGTGATAAGTTGTAAAAAAAATAAAAATAAAAAACTTAAAAAATTTTTAAGAGCACCAACAGAAAACCAACAACTCTTAGTTTGTTCACTGACCATAAATTTGTGAATGAGAATTACATTTTGAGGCCACAGAGAGATGTTGACACATTGTTTGGTTAACCGAAATTCATCATGGAAAAAATAAACTGGAATGTTTCTTTCAAGTTAAACTTAGTGTTTTACATTTTATTAGTGTTATAATTTATTTCTGCTTGAAAGTTCAAATACAATTGTCTGTGGTTTGTTCAGCTCATTTATTGTGTGAAATTAAGGAGGCAGGGATTCGTGGTCTCCTGAGGACTAAGACACTGAGAAAGTTTGTTTATGAAGGACAATGTCTTCTCCCTTTTAGCTGCAGGCAACTCTTGCACATCTCCACCAAAAAACTCAACAAGACAAAGCGTGCAGATGCTGTCGATCTTCCGGCTTGTGTTTAAAGTGAGCGCAGTAACGTCCGTGCAGAATTAACAGTCTAGTAAAGCCAACCGTATTTTAGCACATCTGTATATTTGCGAGACTACCGGTTTAACCTTTGGCACCAGACGATCTCTCTTTCCGCTATATTTCCTGTCTATATCCTCTGTAAAATAAGGCAGAATCTCTGAAAAACAATAACAAATGAGTATGAAAGCGTCCTGCTGTACCATGCACCTCAAACTGCTCCAAAACCCCCTTAAAGCTCCAGTCGTGAGAACTTTCTCCAGCTGAAATCTGCCTCCCTCGGCCGCCTCAATCGTCCCTCATTTACTTTCTCAATTGAGTTCTATCCTCCTCATCCTCCCATCCCTCAAATATCCAACTCTCAGGCTTGTGTGAGTATGATCCCCATAAATTCTCCTCGAGGAATCCTCTCTTCCTTATGCTTTCCCTGCCGGGCACCATATTTTCATCTGTATTTTGCTACATCTGATCACCACTATCCCTCTTTCAATCTCCTTTATCCTCTCCTCCTCACTCTTTTTATCCCTCCACCCATGCTTCCAATCCCACCTTAGCCTTTCTACCTCTTGCATTCAATCCAATTCATCTCCTTGTTGCATCCCCAGGAAGGCCCCCCATCTGGATGTTCAGTCAGTTTTTTATCCATCCGTCCATCTCTCTATTAAATCAAATCTAATGTAATTCATTTCCAAAGCTTTACCAACAAAGCTGCTTTGTAAAAAAAAAACAAAAAAAAAAACTCTTCTACAGATAAATAACTTACAATTTTTCATTCATTCATTCATCCAACTTTTCCTGCAATCTCTCCATCAATCTCCTCATTCATACGTCCAAGTCTTCTCATTGTTTCACACTAAATATTTCTCTGGCTCACTGAGTGCAGGTGCTTTCCATTACACCCACAGACGAATGCACATATAGTACGTGCTCACACACAAACTTTGAAGTACAGGGCTTCATCAGATCCAAACCGCAGGAAGGGAGATGGCGGATCAGAGATAAGCTAGCAGCGTGGAGCCGAGCATGTTCACTTGTGTGTGTGTCCTGCCATGGGAGCTTGACTCCTGGTGAGTTTTGTTGCCTCTTACCAGCAGGATGGTGGCTTTGATGTTATGACTTCAGTGTCTCGGGCTCGCCGGAGTCAAAAAACAGTGGAAATTACGGTGCAGCTACAGTAGATTTATTTTATTAGAGCTCAGTCGGTCTCACATGTTCTAACAGAAACTGAAATGATTCAGAATTTTAGGAGGCCAGATAACCCAGATATAATGTAAGCCTGATGTGATCTGATTCAAGCTTAAAGTGAAAGCTGCACCAATTGTGGTTCCAATCAAACCCTAAATCCTGGAGATATTAGTATATGTAATGATGGAGGGGGGTTTTTTTGACCTCACAAACTGGATGATTACAGCAAAAAAGGGGTGTCATATTATCTTCGAGGAAGTATAATCATGAAGAAAGTTATACTGTGGAGAAAAGCCATTTTAAAGGCCTTCAGAGGTCAAATTCAATCCTCAAGTCTCGCAACAACAAGTCTCAACTCTTTAAGGACAAGCACCAAGTTGGGTCTCTCAGGTACTATAGAAGAGGGCTTGCCATTAAAATGTCAATGCATTTGACCATTTTCCCTTTAAAACTGCACTAATAGTGGTTTTAGTAAGTCATTTTCAATATATTAGTCCAATTATAAATTATTCATAGTCTGTAAAAGCCCTGCATGTCTCTATCATGGCCACAGAATCTAACATACTTACAGTAATTCTTGTTTATTGTTCCAGAACAAGAAGACAAGATGGCGCGGTGGTTAGTGCTGCCGCCTCACAGCCATAAAGCTCCAATCTGACCTTTCAGTGTGGAGTTTGCATGTTTTTTCAGTGTTTGCTTGGATTCCCTGATGTCAGCTGTTATCAGCTCCATTTCCCCGCCACCCTGCAAAGGATAAGCGGTTATAGATAACGGAAATATATTTGACAATTAAATGCTTTATCTCTCAAGTTAAATTCCAACTCAGGTCAAGTTTTAAGGGAATCATGACTCAAATAGGACATGAAAGGTCTCAGAGACGAGTCTCAGGACAGGAAGACTCTGCAGAGAGGAATTTAAACCACCTAGAACATCAGTGGTGCCCATCTACCAAGCATCAGTGAGGTGATGTCAGGAACAGATCCCACAGGATTTTAAAAGACAAAATCCACTGCAGCCACAGTCTGTTCAGACTACAGACAGACAGGGCAGATGTTTCCTCGGGCTGTGAGGCCTATTAACACATCCTCGGGATTGAAGTACTAAAAAATACAGCTTCGACTTATGAACTTAATTGGCTTGATTTTTGTCATTTTCTATTTGAGTTGTAGCATGAAAGGACAAAACTCTACATTATTTTTACACAATCATGGGTTGTAAAATGATAATTGATGTATTTTTAAAATTTTTCATCTTATATTGTGAATTAAAACTCACAAATATCAAGCGCAAGTTGAGTTTAAGGTCCCAACTTTGTTCGTAAGTCAAAGTCTCAGCAGCTCAGGAGGTTTAATCAAAAGGTTGGGGGTTCGATCTCCATCTCCTTCTGTCATCATGTTGTGCAGAACACTTGTTGACCAGGCCGGTGTGTGTGCAGGAGTGAATGAAGGAGACCTATAAACCTCCATGTAAATGTAGTGAATTAGATCAATACATATAAACACCACATGCCACAGCTGCTTGATTTTCATTTTAGATTTTCAGGCTCGGTTAAACAAATGTGCTGCAAATCTATTTGATAAATGTCTTGAGAAGCAGAAAATGACCCTGGCGCTGCCCCATTATTTTCTACAGGAGCTGCTGGGGGGATAACCAGAGGAACAGGGGTCACACATCAAACACACACACACACGCACACACACAAAGACACACGCCTGGGAGCTGCCCAGTTCAACTGTAATCTTGTAGTGTTGATCATGGAGCAGCTCCTCTGGAGCAGCTGGGGGTTCAGTGTTTCCTTCTTATAGGGCAATGAGCTTTTGTTGAGGGGTGAGAGAAATGCAATGCTTGATATAATGAAGAAGAAAGAAAGAATTTCTGTCTTCATTTTCTTTTCCTGGATGTCGTTGCCTTGCCTGACTTCTTGTGCTTAAGGTTTGACAGCCACTTAAAGGGTGCAAAATGATAACTTTCTCTTCTGACACCGTCAACTACGTTCAGAGAGCAGCTCTGAATGTCTTTCTTTTTCCTTCTTTCAGTGATATTTCAACTATTTCCCTTAAACATCTGTTGTATAAGTCTTTACTTTTTCCCTTCTCTCTTCTTCATCTGTCCATCTAATTTTTTGTATCCTATATGTCCTCTAGTTTTGTTAACATGCCCCCATAGTAATACACTCATTTTCAGTGATCTGTGACATCCACTTATCTTAGAATATTTTTACATTGCCATTGCTGTCAACATGTGAATAATAAAACCTGATGGATTAAAAAAACACACACATGCGTTCAGGTATGCACGTCTCATACCAGCCCGAAAAGCTGCCTGTTTGTAATCATATCTTCATGAATGGAGCTGATAGCATCACAGGCAAAAGAACTGGGGGTGGAAATGAGATGCCGATAGGCTAAAAGCATTACGACAGATCCTGGTAACACACACACACACACACACACACACACCTGTGATGGTATTCCCTTGGTGGATCAGGTAACATGCTGTAAATTAGCCAGTGATCCATGCTGGCAGTTAAAGAGGGAAAACTCAGCTCAGGTTTGTGTCAAAGCGTTTCACAAGTTCCCTCTGTCATTATGGTTTCTGCTGCAAAATATTTTCCTCTGTTGTGAAACACTTCTGATAAAGATCTATGAATAATAATCTTAAAAATAAAATCATGTGCTAATGTACGTTGTGCAACGAATTTTGTCCATATGCATTTATTTTATAATAAAACCTGAACTTTGCACAGTTTTTTTTGTATTTGTAAATTATTAAGACCTTATGATAAGATCCTAAAACTATGAGACTGATATTGTTACCTAATTTTAACCTTTGCTGCTCAATTAACTCAAGACAGAAGTATAGTTTCACTTGCAACACACCCATACATACACATACACACACATGAACGCCCACGCACACACACATTCACACACACACATGCACCGTCTTTTGCTTTGGCATGTCTTTTTTTATATCCGGCTACGATTTATGTCTGTTTTGATTGGCCTTCAGGGTAGAGTCAGCCGGGTTTGGAGGTGGCGAAGAGGAATGTATCCACACAACACACACACCAAACACACGCACACACAGAGCACACACACACCGACTTATTTCAGCATTACTTTCATATCTCTAAAAACATACAATGGCACCTCTCAAAAAACAGACCTTGTCTTTCTTTCTCTTTCTCTGACACACTCATGTAAACAAAATCACATCCGTTAACTTTACTATCATATCTTAAACTAAACACACACACACACACACACACACACACACACAATCACACACAGACACAGAGCTGGCAGGAATGTGTTGTTGTTACGGTGGAGCTGTGGAGCTGCTCAGTACTCAGCACCTCCACACCGATAAGACTGCAGCTATCTGATAGAGAAGAATGTAGACAGACAGACAGACAGACAGACAGACAGACAGAAAGGAAAGTGCATAGATGGATGTTGGGAGGACAGACAGGGAGAAAGTGGTGAGAGAAAGACAGAACAGGACAAGGGGATAAAAAGTCCGATACGTTTATTCAGATTTCACACTCTGAACCCACGACCTGTGTGAATTTTCCATTAAAGTGGGTTAATTTCCCTGTTAACATTTGAGCTACAATGATGCATGAGGGTGAGTGTGTGTGTGTGTGTATGAGATTTCAATCAAACGTTGACTTTTTGTTATAGCTATAAGACACTATTTGCATTTTGTCCCCTTTTGTGAAAACTTCATTAACAAACATTTACAAACTCTCAGCATTTCCATTGAATAAATGCTGTCTGAGGCAATGAGTTACAGGACGAAATGCAGAATGAATAACTACTTATTTGTCTTGTGTTTGGAGTTACAGTAAGTCTAAAATCTTTGTCCAGCTGGTCTGAAATTCTTCTCAAACCCTTAACAATCACAGTATTTTAGTACAAATATGGACAAACAGCCTATTAAATCTGATCCACTTTGTTAACAGAAACTTTTTAACATTTTTACAACTTACATACACTTGAGAATTTCATAATATCATGAGGGGGAAATCACGTAGCCATCTTTGCTGAAAAATAACTCTGGCTGCTTTAAAACACACGTCACAGAGACAGAAAATTCACCCCAAACCTCTGAGTGAAGCTCCATTAGTAAGATCTCTCTAATAAAACTAAAATAAACACTACAATGAGGAGGAGAAGAAGACAGGGCAGAAGACAAAAGCTGTGAAATCTTGCGACAAGACTTTTTGTTGGACTGGACGGCTCGGCGGTTCTCCGTCAGCCGTCACCTTGTTATTTATAGACCTTATTAGACCTCCGGCTTCCAATCAGCCTTGAGTCTCCTTCTCTGCCTCCTTTTACAACTTATCCTTTCATCCTTCTTTCCTCCTCTCCCTCCATTTGAATCATGACCTTTGACCGTTCCTTGTTAGGGAGGAAAAGGAAGAGGTTAACCTCTGCACTTAATACACACTCACATGCACACACTCACACACACACACGGGGTCCTACAGCCTTCACTAAGGCCCCCTTCGTGGTCTGCAGGTAGAAAAGTCTAGATAAGATAAGAAGCTTTCACTTTAAATTAACAAAAGACAGCGCAGAGTTACACAAATAGACCCTCCTCTAATTGAACTGTGTCAGGTTAATTGAGGTCAGTTGACAGTGATATTACATATATATAGATTAGTGGTGGGACTCGATTAAAATTTTTAATCGCGGTAATTATAGGGTCTGTAATTAATTAATCGAAATTAATCGCATTTTAATCGAAAGCCATATATTGACAAAACAAATTA
>JAQMCX010000058.1:19593413-19624731 GCA_029814765.1 Acanthurus leucopareius | reverse complement strand
ACACACACACACACACACACACACACAAAGACACACACACACACACACACAAACGCACACAATTGCATATTTATGTGGCTGCTTATGCAAACACGCTTGCCAAGGATATTATACATTATTTTCACATTTACTGTACAGGTGCTAAAACTGTGGGCTATCAAAACAACCAGACAGTTTTCTTTACATGTATCTCATCCTATAAATTGCAACCCCTCTTTTGATGTAATAAATTATGCAGAATGAAGGAGACACAATCAGGCACAGCTATCTTTTCTCTGGAGTGCAGTTAAAGCTATTCTTTGAAACTCTGTTAAAAACTGCTCATCATTCAAGTTGAAGAGGTCCTTGATGGAAGAACCTTGAAAGGATTGCATGATTAGAGTCTTATAGATGTGATATATGAGTTATTTGACAGAGGTTCTATAAAAGGACAAGGAGGAACATCTGCTCGTCTGCATTCATTCGTATGTATAGTGATGTTTTTCTGAATTAAAAACAGATTCCTAATATAAATCTATTACACAAATTAAATAACTATTTAATAGTCACATATCTGATCACACAATTGTACATGATTAACATAATGAATATCATTTACCACCTTTAGTTTGCTTTTATTGGTCTGCGACATATTCCACTATAGTTTAACACTACTTTTTTAATTTAATTAAAAAAAAGGATTAAATGAGTTACGTGTTATTAGTACAAATGAGGGCCGTCAGGATATCAGACTGTACTGTGCAGTTACTGTGGCGTGAAGAATCAATAGCACTGATATGACCATGACATCTATAAAGAATAAAAAACAACAATGCTAACGGACAAATTTATCTTCTAATTTATTAATTGTGTTTTGTTTCATTATGGCAAATGAATTAGACTTAAAATTTGAGAGAATGGAGGTGGAAAGAGAGTCTGTAACCACAATTATATTTACAGAAAAGCACTAATTACAACTAATTAACTTATCTGTTTTATTGGTTGGTAAGGAGCCTTAAAGTGCATTACTGCCACCTACTGTGACAATGTGAGCATGAAAGGAAAGGGAAATGATTTAAGAGGCTCTGTATTATCAACACTTTATAAATATTTCATTTTCAAACAGCGTGTTTATTGTCAACACTGGTACATTGCATCAACCCTGGTAAAGATGCAAAAATATACATCTGCCCGGGGCCATTTTTATCTTGTCATTACTTCTTTGCATTATGACTGTGAATGTTTATTATTATATTTTTCTTTGGCTGTTGCGTAACATTTCATAAAAACTAGTCATGTCCCCCTGCCTCCTTCTACTGTCTTATTAAATTACATATTTCATTGGACTTCTGCGCTTGTGTCAAGCCTCCAATCAAGTCTCACCAAAAAAAAAAAATCAGATATGAAACACAAGGTTTTTAGAAATCTGTCAAAGGCCCACAAACGCTGCTCTAAATAGACTGCATCCATCTAGCGTGGGCAGATTCATTCTTCACCCACAAAAGAACAAACCAGTCCAGTTTTTTGCACTATATCTAAACATCCGTCTGCCTCAAGTGTACTAAAGTTAGCCCGTGCAGGAAAACAGGCCCATATTTGCCTTGTTCATTTTTTTTTTTTTACCACAAACTCAACTGGGGAGCGGCCCAACAGGAGTAACCACAGACACTGGGAGAGGTTCCATACAACACTAGATATACTTAGACACGGTCAAATCCAGGCTCAGCCACAGTATCTCAACACACACACACACACACACATATGGAGACACAAAATCCGTGTTCTTCCTTTCTGTAGGGAAAACATTTGGAATGGCAATTTGTCCGAAGGCTTATCTAAGAGGTGTTTATTTTACAGTCTGCTCCGGCCGGTTTTAACCTCTTGTTAGGTTCTGCCAGCTTCAGCAAACATGGGACATGATCTATGGAGAGAGCTGCGAGGTATGTTCAAAGTAACGGCAATGTCTGGGAGACTTGCTTAAGAATTTTGTTCCCAGCCAGAGATAAAACAAATGTTTTTCTTAATGGTTGGTTGTCTTTTTTCCCAGGAGGCATCTGTTGCCAGAGGCACGGAGTTTTGGCATATATATGCTGAGGTATTCTGATGCCCAGAACCAGAAATGGCATCAAGGACATTTAGCACCTCTGGATTAAACATGCATGGCTCAGAGAATCACTCAGATTTATTAGTACTGACAAGCACTGGCTTCCCCCTCACTCACTTTTACTGTAAATGTTGCCAGAATGTGTCAGGACAGCATCCCAGCTGAGAGTCTTTATGTCGCTTTTCTTTCATTTAAATCATAAATTTACGAGCGGCTGTCTTCACATTAAGGTACAGATGGTGTTGTGCGCTCAGTCAGATGTCTGGGGAATGGGATTAATTCAGAGCTGACCGGACATAGATTTATCACGAAGAGTAGATGGATTTTTTTTTTTTTGCTTTTAGATAAGAGACTCTAATCCTGCTTATATTTAAAAAAAAAAAAAAAGATAACATAAGTAAGAATGATGTGCCTCTATCAACTCATCTCCTTCTCTAAACACCAATGCAATTATTGCTTAATACGCTCCAGCAGTTATCTGCAGAGCGCATGCGAGCTCCCTCACGCCGGTGACATAACCATGTCGTTTTCCCACACAGCTTGTGCAGCAAACAGGTATGGCGTGCACTCTGCAGACAACAGAGAGGCAGCTCTTGCCTTGATAGGCAACGACTGATGGAGATGGGGAGGAAAAAGATTGTCTTCAGGACAGAAGAGACGAGGAAGAGGGATGAAAGTCGGGAACAGGTGCAGCGCCGTTTTACTGTTGGGATTGAGCACGATGAAAGGGCTTTTTAAAGTATCTCTTTTTCCTCATGCACATTTTTTGGTATGAGCAAAAACACAGTGTCATCACACAACAGACACCCACACGCACTCCTCCCTCCGTGCAAAACATGTTATTTCACTGATATGTTTTACAGCGAAGCACCACAGTGAATCAGCTGGCATCTGCGGTTCAGAGCAGCTTCTGGTCACTCCAACGGCAAAAGAAGACAGCAGACGTTACCTCATGCAGCTTCTTGTAAACCGTGTATAAGTGAGGAATCCGTGGTGTTTTGACCACACACCACTTAGATGAGGATGACCTAAACAGATTCAGACACCTCACTTGGCAAAGACAAGGGGAGAAAGTTAAGGGCCTCTGCAGTCAAGTTCGACTTCTCCAGCGACACATCATCGCACGAGTCAGTGCTCTGCTTTAAATCTGTCATGGCAGGTTTAAAACTGTCACTGTGATGCTTTTATAGTGCAAACTCTGGTGACAGCCTTACCTTAAAGGGCTTAAAAGTTTCATTTTTGAAAATTATCTTCAAAGTTTTATTTGAAGTATTCTGGTTGGGTTTAAATTTAGTTTACCAGGATAAAATACTCTGCCAGATTTGAGAAGGAAAATTTCTGTTTCAGTACTTTCAAAGAACATTGAATTGTGATCCAGTCCTGCAGTAACAGGTTGATTTGGGCCACTTGGGGGCAGCAGAAACAAGTTGTGACACAACACTAAGAGACATTTTAAGTTAATTATTTACAAATCTGGCAGTGATTGAGCATCATTACCATCATCTGGAGTTGTGTGTCTGTCCACTTTGCAAATACACTCTGTCTTTAGCTCTAGTTTTGGTGTCCACCAACTCCCAAAAGGAAAAAAAAATCACTCCGTAGCTGCCAAATGATCAGCAATGTTCACTATCTTGTTGTGTTGGTGTCCAGTGGATTTCTGGAGCTTTTTCGAGGAAAACACCTGCCTGCTGTGACAACCAATGGATGAGCCGAATTTCACTGTAAAGCTCTGTGAAGCAGCTGCACTTTGGCTTCAAACTCTCTGTAGATTCATACAAGCGACCACTTTCACATTGTCATTTGATGCAGTATCATTAAAAAAATGTTGATTAGAGCCACTTTGTTTACATGAATGGGATCAAACTCAGTGATGCATCTCCAACTAATGCGATACAAGTAAATCCAGCTGCATTCTGTCAGCACTAAATTGATTAAGAACTATCAATCAGCCTCATCAAACCCCTGTATTAGTGCATATGCTGTGCAGAATTTTAACTAATTTCTCCCCGTATGTTTTGCTTTACTCTGATATCATGAGAACACACACTGTATGTTTCCCTTGGCAGCCAACTATGCAACACGCACGACACGCATCAAACCTGACAAGCTTTTTTCACACGACAGGTGAGACAGCAGCAGCAGCAGCAGAGTGAGCTGCCACCTCACATCCTCCGCCCCCACACTGTAAGCACACATCTCAGTATGAGTCAGTAAGATGTTGCACAATGACCCTGACACTGTTTATCTCATGTGTCCCAACAGTTAAAAAGCGTAAAACTTCCACGAAATTTTTCCACTGCTGGATTCAACTCGGGTCTTCTTTCCACTCACAGGATCCACCTGATGGCACCTTCAAAAGAGGAGGTGCTTCATGGGTGGATGTCAACAAGATGCTGCTTGCACGCTCTCCTAATGAGCTGTGTCTTTTCATCGGAGTGGCGTATCTGGGCCCGACTCTGGGGGGGGGATTAACTATGAAGATTTGATTGCATTAGCCTCATCCCTACCTGTTCTTGATGACATTAGTTCTGTAGGAGGAAATTCATTAGACACAGACAGCTGAGTTGATCTACTGAGTTGATATTTATGCAACAAGCATGAAAACACTGAACCTGCAAACTTTGTCTCGGAGAATCTGGCATTAAAAGTTGGATTTTGATCGTAAAGGAGGAAAAAAAAAGGTTGTCAAAACATAGCGGAGCTGTGATTTTGAATGAGACACACTACATAAAGCTGAACATATGACATTCACACGGATGAACTGACGCATACACACCATCAGCGCAGCAGGAAGTGGTCTCAGAGGTAAAAAACAAAGGCAGGGCTGCCCCAATAAAGGGAGATAAAGAGCACTACTGCTGCTGCTGAAATGCTGCTTCAGCATGTGGGGAAGCGAGTGTGGTTCAGCTGCACATGTCTATCTGTGCATGCATGCGTGTGTGTTGTGGTATCTAAGAGTGAGTATCCAACCGTATTATCCAGGGATCAGCTATGGTGTTGATGCTGGCATGCAAGTTGTCCTTGCCAATAAGCTGCCTCTGCATCCATCAGTCCCCGTCACACTCCCAGTGCCAGCTCCAGCAAGAGGAGGGATTATCTGCCCGGAGTACTTATTATTTATGTTGCCATGCTACTCACAGGGACACACACACACACACACAAACACAGAAGAAAAAGAAATTATTAGAGGAAAGGGAATGTATTTATAGATGGTGGGAAGATGAATGCTTTGACTGAGAGTAGCATTAGACGGATGGTAAAGAGGTTTGATCCACAGCGAATGTGCACTGAAAGAAATCTCTCCTACATGCAAACAAAATATTGTGTAATCCGAAGCAAGCGTTAATATCTGACAACAAATCCGCAGCCGGGAGAGAGAAAATTACTCATAGCTGTACTCCATCCACAGAGCTGCGTTAGCATTCATTTGAAGGCTTGTCTCTGGCCACCTGATGAATCCAAGTCCATTATTCAGATGCATTTTAGCTGTGCTTTGCTCCACCAGCGATTCCTGAAAAATATCTGTCTCTTTAGCTGCTAAATGGTCCACTATGTTTACCAGCTAGTTACTTTATCTGCTGTTTGCTTCTCTACATCTGATGGTGAGGAGCTTCTGGAGCACAAACATGGATTCACACCAACCCCATGTTTCCATCACACACCCTTTAAAGCAGGATGGAGTCACCAATGCAACAACTATTGTAGCTGGAATTGTGTTTTTCTCCTGTTTATAAATGTGCATTTAACAGTAAAACTAAGAAAACTTATGTCCTGTATAAAACAGGACTTGCTCACTCTCTTTATTCTAAGATCTGCCTCAAGTAAAGTAGATTATATATATTATTTTTGTTTAGGAGACCGAGCCTCTCTAGAAATCAACAAAAGAAAGAAATGCATCATTATTTCTGTCTCATACTTTAATAATGCGATAGTGGTAATGCTCGAGAAGATTACTAAACCTTGATGAGAAAAATACGATTTAATCATGCCAAAATAAGATATGGGCTTCTTGAATTACCCTTCTGCGGTGAAACAAGCAGAGAGGAAATCAGGTGAACGGAGAAGAACACTATAAAAAGACTGATGTGTTGAATAAAAGACGGTGACGCATGTTATCCCTGCTGAGTTCATTTCTGTTGGACCCATAGACACGTTAACACTTCCCCCTGCTATAGAAATCCCAGGGCACACACTACTGTATACCAACATGCATCTGAACCCATCACAAAGACACACAAGCGGCCATCAGAGCATATGAACATCCCTGCTGTCACACAGTCGCAGCTGTTAGTGGCTCACCATAATGTTCGTCTTTACAGCTCTTTGATCATGAGGCTTTACCACGTCTGCATCTCTGATTTCACCTAGTCCAGTAATCTAAATTAATCCAATCTAGGATTACTTAATCCAGATCTTTCATCAACAAGTCCTTAGCGAGAAGGATATATGAGAGTTCAAGTGTGAAGAATGAGCTGCTGGCAGATGTACAAATCAGCACAAGCTGAAGGAAGCTTTACGGATTGAAGCAGTTTGTTCTTAGCAAAGAAACACACAAGAGTCACCTTAAATGACTCCACTTAGATTTGAGATTTTAGTGAACAACAGAGTCATTGTTCAACACCGCTGAAGTTTTACCATTTTATGTGAGGGTTTAAGTCCAGAGGTCTGAAATTTTATACAAGTGTGTTTGAGAAAATGTAGGAGGTTCAGGTTATGTAGCGATTGGCATATCAGGCATAAAACATTTCCCAGTTATTGCTTTTCAAAAATAGCTTATAACTGACGAAGGAAAAAAAGCAAAGTTCTTGAGCAATGTTTAAACTGATGTATTTTAAGGTTGTGTTGTGACCACAGGCTGAAGAAGCACATTTTTAGAAACTAGAGAGATTTTACCTTTTAGCTGAAGCCTCACAAATGCATTTGGGCCTTACTGTTCCTCTGCTGCAAGCATTTCCATTTAGCAATGTCACAAAGACAAACATTCCTCCCCCAAAAGGGAGATTTTAAAAAAAGCACAAATCCTTCCAAAAACACTATATTTTATTTTATTTCTGTACCATAATAAAGTAGGCTGCACACATTTTGGAACTTCATATGCCACCCTGCATTTCTGCTGTGTAAGTAAAGCAGAGATTATAATCTGATCGTATGCGAGCAAAAGTGGATTCACATTCTCGCTGTGACCGACAGAGTCGGAGCAATCAGAGCGAAGCTGCACTTTTCTGCAGAGACTCCAAAGTGCAAGCAGAGACGAGGAGCAAAGGGAGTGAGGCTGGTGGGGCGGGGGGGCACTGGAGACTCTACTGGAATCTGAATACAATCCATGCCATCAATGCCATCCAAGTCTTTGATGATGGAGTGTGTCGGCTTTGTTAACCCTCTGACGCTCTGACAGACAGACGACACACTCACTTTGTTCTTGGATGCTTTCCACACACACACACCAGACACACACACACAGTGAGAACTGATGAGCTCAAAAGCAGCAGGGACAGCAAAAACAAGTTATATGCTGTGTTTGAGCATCACACGGACTTATATGCTCACTGCGGCTGTGGACCTGAGTCACATGACTTGGACTTGCATCATGAATTTTGATAACTTTAGACACCAAAAGACAAATCAAAGAAAGACTTTGAACCCAACTTGGACTTTAACTTCACTCAGCTTTGAGCCCTTTGTTGGGAAAAGTACCTTCTTTCTGATTATCTGAACCCATTGATTTAACATTTATTTATTCTTAGCAATTTAACACTTAAATACCCAGAGCTTCTTGGTTTGAACCAATTCAACTGCAGGAGTCAACCATAAAGCCTTAATGTCACGCCACTGAGCTCCAGTTAGGAATAAATGATACTGAATATTAATAAAGTTGCATTCAGAAAAATGTGGTAAACAAAAAAACTGATCGCAGTTTGCAAAGTGTTCAAGTTGAAAATTGCAGAACCAAAATCTTTCAGCTTCATTCAGCATTTGCACACAAGAAGAGGCTCAGTTGTTAATTTTGCATTTCACTCAGTAAAGAGGTCATTATGACCTGCAGACTCTGAACTTAAAGATCAGGACTCAGGTCTTGACTCCGGACTTGACTTGGAACTGGGATGTAAAGACGTCAAACTTACTCATCACTTGCAGAAGAACGACTCGGTCCGACCTCTTGTACAAACACACACAAGCATCTACACATGCTGACGTAAACTGTACAAGGAAACAAGCTCCCATGTTGTCATAAAAGACAAACTAGCATGACCTCTGAACTCTGTCAGCCAATTAAGTTGCCTCCTAACATTCCTCCTCACGCTGTGACCAGATCCGACTCCACACAGCAAAAACATCATGTCTTACTGTTCACGTAACACAACACACACTTACCTCACCGGGGCCTGTTCGTACTTTTGAGTATGTTCCCGATTTCCTGTCCGAAGTGAGAAGGTCAAGACACCTGCTAAGTCTGGGGTCAAAGTTGGCTCATGTAGAAAAACTTTGCAGCTTGTGTGTGTGTGTGTGTGTGAGTGTATGTATGTGTGTGTGTGTAATGAAGTGATGTAGTGTGAAATGTACCCGCTGTATTTTCACAGAGCAACACACACCTAAACACCCCACCCCCACCCCCCACCCCCCCGTAACTGCTGGCACATCTTTCTCTTTTTCTATCAGCAAGTATTAAACCCTAAGGAACCTATTAACACTGTTAAACTAGGTTAATTACGTAGCAGACACTTTTAACACCAAGAAACTGTGTGACAAAGTGTGTGTGTGTGTGTGTGGGTGTGCGTGCGTGTGTAAAATGAGCACACATTTGCATGATTGTATGCGACATGTGTTAATGTCTGTGTGTTGTCAATTGCTCTCACAGGAAGTGAAGTGAATCAATCAGGTTGCCACTCACAATTACCCGCCTATTAATAACAAAACACTCCGCCGTTGCCTCCACAACAGCCATAACTGCCGGAATGACTCCAGTAGGAAAATAGTTTTATCACCATATCAATTATTCAGCACTTGGCAGTAAACAGAATTTGCAAGCTCTTTATAGCCGTAGAGACAATTCATGGGTGGTTATGTATCTGTTTCCTGATGTATTCTGGGATAACAGCAAGGTTCAAGGGCCCTTTCCATCACTGTCTTAGCAGAAGTGACAGAGCCAACTGGTGCTCATCGATCACACGATAAACAACTGGAGAGGACAAAAAAATGCTAACAGGATCAACTTCCAGTAGAGGAGAGAAGCTCAGAGGTGTTGATGAGGAAGTTTACAGTCAGTGTAGACAAAAGCCCCTGGAGGCAGGTGAGGCTTGAACTCCTAGATATTTAATTTAAATAAAAAGTGTTATGATTACAGATAAACTAATAAAATGAAAAAGCACACAGGCCGCTGAAGTAAAATGGATTAAATATGGTACAAAATAAAGCCCTGGGGTCATTTCACCTGCAATAACTTTTGTTTCTTGGTGAATTATGACGCTATGAAAGCAGTGAGACTGAACCAAAAGAGTAAAATGTAGCAGCTGTTGCTTAAAAATGAGCTAAAACTCACCAGATTCAGATTCAGAGGACATAACTCTCTGTAGACTCAGTACTTCTACTCATCCCTTTTAAGTGTCATATTACTCCCATGTAGTCATACTGTTTGATTTTTAAAAAACTGTTTAATAACAACTATCAAAGATAACATTAACTAATTTTTAAAAAGATTTTCTACTAAAACTTTTTAACAAAAAAGGGCTAAAACAATGTAGTACCACTATTAAAGTAATATCACAGAGCAAATATACAGAATGACATGAGGATTGACTGAATCCTTCAATAGATGTGATGTTATGATTCAAACTTTGTCAGTATGAAGCTCAGTGAGACGGAAACAATCACTGGTAAAGGAGCAGATCTTCAGAGTGACCCCTCCATCAGTGGGTCAGCGTGGCTCGGCGTTGTTGTTGTTGTTGTTGTTGTTGTCCCTTGTATTACTCAGTGCACACTCTGAAAATAGTGTGATGGATCAGCGGACACGGTGGCAACAAGTGAGAATGTCACAGGGTGTCACAGCAGCACCTATACTTAGAAGCTGTGTGATGTATGGCTATGCAATCACCCTGAGTGATGGCCTGTACTTAGTGCTGGTGCTTAGATCACCATCAAGTCCACCTTAAAATCAACAGAAGCCACCAGCTCAACTCTGATGGGCTCTGATTAACTTGTGGCTTCATGTCGGGGGGGTCCTCACTGTGGTTGTCCGGTTTGTTCTGATCAATTTTCATGTTTTGCTAGAAAAGAAATTTAATTTTCGGATTTAATTCTGACTGCTAAGCTCTGGTGCTCTAAGAAACAGACAGAAAGAAAGAAAGAACAGAGATATGAGAGTAAGGCAGGGGGGGCTTCAGCCTTTTCCCACCTCCAAAGAGTTCAAACTCTCTTGGTATGGATGAATTATCAACTAGTGTTATTATCAACTAGTGTTAGACTGGTACTTTCAATATTTTATTCAGTGTCAAAAACCGGTGTGTTAAAGCTGCTTTGAGGAGAAAGGAAATAAAAATTTGAGAATCAAAACTATCACTTGTCAGGATTTGTTAGTCATAAAGTCAGTATCATCCATCCCACAAGATTTCTTTCTCAAGAGAAATATGACAGTATCTTATCAGCCTGTTTGTGTGGGCAGATAGTTTCGAAAAGCTGATGGAAAGTCAAAGAAATGAAGTCTTTTGGCCTTCCAGATGTGCATTCATCCAGCAGAAGTGTGACAACATCCTCCACACCTCTGCCGGTCCAAATTAAAAGGCATCCAACAATGAATCCACCTGCTGTCAGTCTCTTTTCTTTTTTAATAAGCTTTTTTCCTTCAACTTTATCAGCAAAGATTTAGGTTTTTAATCGCTTAAGGCTGTTCATCGTCATGAAGGACTCTTTTTAGCCATTTCAATTTCTGAGGGGTCAACGGTGGAGACAGCGTGACATAGAAAAGTTTTAAAACATGTCACTGAGCTACTTAACAAAAGAAGACTGGCTCCTTCTCATAGAACAGCAGAGGAAACAGGATTTTAACATTAAATGTCTTTAGAAAATCTTTGTTTTGCATCATCAGTAAATCTTTATCAAGTATTTTGTTCTTTAAGCCTTGCAGACGTGAAAACTCACAGGACTAGTTGGTGAACTTAAGTTGCTGGCAGGCTAACCGCTAACCGCTAACACACTAGTCAGCTGGGACACGCTGTCACTAGTCAATCACATCAGTTTCATAAGCTTCTTCCTTGTTTGAACTTGGCTGTTTGCTCCCTGGGAACCAACGTCATCTCATTCAATAAAGAGCTGTGTTGAAGAGGTAAAACAGTTACATAAGCTAGATAACATGGTTTTAAATAATAAAAAATATATACTCATCTTCATCAGCAGGGACAAAAAGCTCACAGAGAGAAAACAGGGAAAGGTTACAGGGTGTGACTGTCGATACACTGAGCGTAGGGTGATGATTGTGATGACTGTGGCAGTCAAAGTAATCACTGAAATGATGTTGATGATGATGATACATAAGCCAGCGGTGAAAAAGATACAGTGAGCACAGCTGCAACCGAATGGAAGTGAAAAGATTCCCTCCTGTTCACCATACGAGCAACTACGCGGCTCACAAACAGTCTGTTCATGCACAGGAAGTCACATTAATTCTTCTGCAAATTATGCCATTATCACCCCATTACTCATAAATCCATCCAGCCATTACACCAGGTAGGAGATTGGCAGCGTGCGGCCATTACAACCTATTTTATGCTACAAATGATAACAATAGCAGCAGAGGTTTCTGAATGAGAGCAGAGAACTGAAATCACTTCTCCAACAACAAACTGACTGACAGCTAAAAAGAAGAGTAAAAGAGAAAAGAAGAGATTAGGGAACGACGTAAAGAGGAGGAGAAAAAGAAGGAATGGGGACCGGTCCTGAAACAGAGCAGAGACAGACATGAAGTGATGTGGGATTGGATTGGTCCAGGAGTGATGAGCAGCTCTGATTGGCTGCAGCAGATGCTGGACACACACACACACACACACACACACACATCTAAACACATGAGGAAATGTGGAGGGCTAATGATGCATGAAAGAGAATTACCCCTCTCCTCCACAGAGGACAGTCACTGTGCTCATCGCATGGACAACACTATTTCAAATGACCCTGCTATCTATTCATGAGGTATCGGTACATCCGTGTGTATGTGTGAGTGTTTAGACATAAAACACACACACACACACACACACAAACAAACACAAACTTCTGTATTAAACAGAATGTAACTTCAGCATAATCTTCGTCTTTATCGTCATTTTGGCCACACACACTTTCGTTTACTCAGCTCTGTTTTTTTCCTGTCAGACAAAGGATTGTAAATGCAGTTATCAGAAGGTTTGTGTGTGTGTGTGTGTGTGTGTGTTTAGCAGGTTTGTCTAGCAGTTTCGGCTACCATTGCCAGCGTGAACAGAAATATTTTACTTGGGTATCTGCCATTCAGAGCAACCTTTAAATATCGGTCTGTTTCACTCCGTGTCTGCATGTCTCTCGTTTATCTCCCTCAGACTCTAAACCGCTCACTGAAACTGCATTTAAAGATATTTTATTGATTCCAACTGTCAAAACATTAACACAGCTGCCAAAAAAGTACATAAAATAACTTTTATTTAAATCCTAGGGCAACATTTCGTCTCACTGTTCAAGCCAACAATGATGTGAGGAAATGAAAGAAAGAGTATCCAGAAAATGGAATTGAATATTCATGTTTTAAAGCCGCCTGTTACACGAAAACCAATGACTGGAAAAAGATGGACGTCATGACAGCACCTTAAAAGACGTCTTGATTGCCCCCTTGTGTCCAACTGCAGCACATGTCGCAAACCCTGCTTCCTGTTGGACGAAACAAACTAAAACACTGAAATATAAATCAAATAAAATCCATATTTCTGTTATTTCAGGTCTTTCTTTATCACACTTGTTTATGTCCGTGTGTTTATTCTTCTGGTTTTGCCTTTAATAACTTTGTAGATGCAAAAAAACAAAAAAAACAATGGGAGGATGAAACATCATGATTGACAGCTAACTTGGCCCCATGACTGAATCTGCAGATATATGTGCATCACAACTCCATCATCACTGCTGTGGAGAATCTGACTCCAGCTAACCTCACAAGCGCAAAATGTGAAGGCCTTTATCAGAGATAATTTGGCTTAATTTTTGCACAGTGGGATTAAGTGGAGACACATTGTCCATCTTCATACAGTCAGTGATTTAGAATGAATACAGTACCTGTTTCGTGTATTATTTACTAGATAAATGCTATTGTGTCTGCCGGTTAATAGCTTAATACTGTGTTCCAGAACAAGCCCTTAAAATCTCTCCTCGACACAACACACACACACACACACATGCACACACACAAAGGGTCAGCCATGCAGATGTGCTGCTGCTTAATCAGTAGTTTAATCACAGAGGTTAGAGTTTAATGAGTTATTATTACTGAACCTTAAATCACACAAACACATGGCTGCTCAGCCATTAGAAACGAGTTAGTAATAAATAGCCTTACAGGACTGTGCTGTGTGGCTTTCTGCCTTTAAAGCTGCCTGTTTAAAAAAGCTGGACGACGCAGAGATGTGAAAGGGTCAGTTTATCCAAATCTTATGTTGCATATGTAAGTATTTTTGTTTGTTTCATTTTTTAAGGTTTTCAGATATCCATGACTGAGATTTCTGCTGCAACCCCAATACACAACCAGGAAACTGAAGTTTCATTTGTCACGCTCAAATTACATTTAGAAGCAGAAATTTTCCACGCAAGATCTTCAGATTATGCTGATCCAAAAGTGAAGACAGACAAACAGAAAGAAATGAAGACAGAAAAACATATTTTAGTAGGTTTTGTTTTAGGATCCTTAAAGAGATTCTCACAAACACGTTTAAGAGCATCACTAACTGAGCCTGTCCACAAACATTTGGATCCTTTAGGCAGAATAAGCACTTCTTACACACCACCAGCATGTTGGTTTAGTGGTGTGTGTGTGTGTCTTTGTGTGTGCATGTGTGTCAGTGTGATATTCTACTAAATTAGACCATCAATCAAACACAACATGGGAAGCGGCAAGAGAGAAAAAAAAAATCCTTGCAATGTAACAAAGGCACTGGAGCAACATATGGCATTATTTAACTGCCTATCCAGAAACACAAGTGTGTGTCTGTGTGTGTTTGTGTGCACTCATATTACAATGCTTAAAAAAGCATCATTTAACTCTGAGCTGAGGACTTTCAGGGGTTTTGTTTGTGACCTGAGGACTTTTTTTTAACACAAGCAGCTGACGATGGGTAAGTTGGACCAGAGAGTTTAAATTAAGACCAAAGATGATCTGGTAGCGCTGAGGCTTCACTTGAGACTAAAGTTAGACTTTAGTTAGATCAGCCTGTCTAAATTAAAGTGTAAAACTCAGGAGTAGAGAGGGACTAACTGGGTTGCCACAGTGAATAATTTGATCAATGATTGTTAAGTTTCATATTTGTTTTCTGGTGGTCAAATGGTGTATTGAGTGTATTAAGTGACAGGAACCGCTTCGACGCAGCCTGTTCAAGATGGGAATATTGTGCTGTTAATCCACCTCCCTATTCTATATTAAACATTAAAAGACTCAAATCTGTGGGCTTTGTTGTTCCACCCTCAGTGGGCATCAAAGCCGAATCAACATTTGTGTGTAAAAAGTGAGCTGGAAAGGAGAAAATGAGAAGGATGTGTAGTTTTGATCACATATCATGTGTGTAACCCCCAACTGTGAGATTTACAAAGCAGCTAGCAGGAGTTAGCAGTTAACTCAAAGAACGACAGCGACTAAAGATATCTGCAAATTGAAAAGAAACAACTTCAAGGTGCCTCTTACCCTCCAAGCAGAGGACAAGACTATCTACCACATACATATGGCATATGTTGTACCATATTAATTTGAAAAGTGATACCCAGAATAACACAATGGGACAGCATTTCACTTGGTTAGTGTAACAAATAAACAACAGCATAAAAGAGGGTCTTCATTGTGGCGATGTAGAGAATGGTGAATCTGTGTGAAAAGGCTGCAGTGTGTTGTTACAGAAAATGGCTCTCTGGCATTTTGTCTGAGGGTGAGCATCTACCTCAACTACTTCTAGTCTAAATAAGTCTAAAGTCAGATTGGCTGAATGAAAATATGCACCAGGACAAAGGCTGAAATATGGGCTATTTGGCCAAGAATGAGAGAAAAAGTAAATATTTAAGTTTGAGTAGTTGGATAAAAAGGAGGACAAAGAAAGGGATGTATTGTTCGGGGGTTTTCCACCAAAAAAATTACTTAAAATGTGGTTTGTTGTCATTACATTGCGATAGCCCCTTTTAAAAGACGACTTTCTCCTCACTCGCTCCGTCTCTATCTCTCTCTTAAACTTATACTCACACAAAGAGGAAGTGTGCATGCTGTGTTTGGGGAGATAATAGCTTTGCAGGGGCCACAGTCGAACTTAGCCAAAGATCTGTCTGGCTAAAAGATCCATTAAACTGCACACACACTCTCACACACACACACACTCTCACACACACAATAAGGACATACTACATCACTAACATATAAAAATACAAACACACACCTACAATGATACCAACACAACATAGTAAGAACACACACACACACACACACACACACACACACACACACACACACGTGCACAGCTGTGCAACATGAACCATTAATAAGCAATCAGATATCAGACCATTTAAAATGGATCAGGCCCAGTGTGAAGAGAAGTCCAAACTTTCCACCAATTATTCTTTTAACTGTTCAATGCTGGGATGGAGGCAGAGAAGGAGAGAGTACAGAGAGAAGAGCAAAGGAAAATATGAGGACAGGAGAGGCTGGGATTGTAAGCATGATAGGAAAACAAACACAAAGGCCACAGTAGGTCAGTTTCCATCCACCTGTTTCTATGCAATGTTGCACAAAAGAGGGAAAGTGCAGGAAATTTGAAAAAATATGCAATGAAAAATTGTTTACACTGGTCAGGGTTGAAAAATTGCTGCATCAAGTACAAACAAAATGTGACAAATTGCAATGAAAGCAGTCTGAATTTGAAGAAAAAACCATGACCTAAATATGTGACTATAACATGCACTGAAAGGAAAGAGTGTCGTCAGACAAAAACATCAGGTTTGTGTAGATTAATGAGGAGGCTGTAACATTCACCCAATTAAAACATGACACAAACATAAATTCAACATTTCCCCATGTTTTTTTACAGTGTTTATTTTTGTTTGAGGGATTAAAATATGTCATGTTGCACTCTCATCTTGTGCAATGGTAAAATGGCCCCCAACTAGGCAATTAAGGCCACAAGCTGTTTATCTCAGCAAACCAACTCCAAACAATTGCATAATGACAGTGAATGCAAAAGCCATTAAATCTTACTTTCTATGCAGATTCTCTCAAATTATAGTTGGAATTTGTTTGCAACATAATTTTAAAAAGATGTATTTCACTATATAAAAGTCATGTTAATAGATTGGTGGACAAAAGTAGATTTCCTCTCAAAAACAAAAGTAATTTATGTGATATTTGATGGGTGAGGGTTCAATTTGGGTTAATTGACATGTGAATACATCTCAGTTGGACAGTACTGACCTGTGACAGAGACAAACAGAGATTCAAAAATGAAGAAAGCTACAAGGCTTTTACTATTTTAGAACATAGTGAAATCAAATCAGGACTGCTGTGTAAAATGTTTAAACGAAACTTAACCCAACCCATTAAGAATAAACATAAAATGTGTTGTAAAGTTAATGTTAATCTATCAAAGTATCATTACTGAAATGAAAACTTAAAAAAAAAAAAAACTGTTGTTTTTGATTTTCTTATTATCTCCATTTTGTATTAGAGAAGAAAAACAACAGCACAGTAGCTCAAACAAGTTGACTATGCCAACTTTAAAGGGGATCATTAATCAATATTATGTTTACAAGGTGTTTCTGGTGCCTGTCAGTGGCCAAACAATCAATTACTGCCTGTTTTATACTCGGAAAACATCGCCATCATGGATAAATACTTAAATTCTCAGGAGAGCCAGAAATATTATTCAGCAGTTGTTTTGATTCAACATAAATCGTTAGCCATTCAACAAAAACAAGCACATAACATCCTGCACGGGCACCAAACACTGACAGTGGACTCTGAATGTGTCCTCCATTATTATCCAATAAAAACGTAATCCCAAGGGAGAGTTGGCTGGAATATGTCTTTGTATTCTGCATGTGTGAGAGGGACAGAGAGGAGATGTGACAGCATGAAACCAATGCGTGCCTCGCTGCATGTGAGTGAACGAGTGAACGAGTGTGTGTGCGAGCAGCGAAGCGTGAAGCTGTTACTCTGGTCACCAGCCCGATCCTGAACCACAGAAAGATGCTAATTAGTAGCACACTGTCTCTCAGCTCATAAAAATACAGTGACTGGGACAGGAGAGAGAAAGAGTGAGTGGCAAAGAAAGAGAAGATGATGAGATAATGGGAGGAAAAATAAAAAAATAAAAAAAGATTAATGTGCAGATGAAAGGCAGAAAAGAGAGGAAGTCTGAGAGATTAAAAGCAGTGAAAACGAGATGGAGAGTTGAAAAGGACAACCGAAGGTTGGAAAGAGAAAGAGCGAAGAAAGAAAGAAAAGGAGAGTGAAAAAAGTGGCTGTAGTTATTTGGTGTGAGAAGTTCTGCATGTGCCAACTCTGTTCGCTTCACGAACGCTAAATGTCTCATTTTGTAAAGCGCTCTGCATGTTTTTATTTTTTTTTTTCCACTTAATTCACTAAAATACAGTGGAGACTCTTCAACCTCAAAACTTAATGACATGCATCTATTCCCAGTGAGCCCAAACAAAGCTGTCAGACGGTGGTTTCATACGCTCATAAGCGGTGGTTTGTGTCAGGAAAAAAGGATGATCACTCCTTCAAATCTGAGTGTTTCAGTGTGTTGTTTTTGTGGTGGCGCATTTTTTTAATCATTTGTTTGGCCAAACTTTCATTGCTTTCAGAAACAGAGCATTTTCAATTGACCACTCATTTTTTTAATTATGTTTCCCAACCTCACTGAAGAAACTGTTTGTCACCATTAAATTTTCTCCATTTTAGCCAATTTGCATACTTGTTTGCAACATTTGAAATTCGCTCAAAAATATAAAACTGACATGGATGTGTTATTGTTTTGTTCAGATTTTCAGATCTCACTTAATTGGGGCTAAATTATCCTACTGAAAGGATGGGACTCTGCATACATTAATATGATTGATATGCAGTTGTTTTTAGCAGTAATTACTGACAGCATACATTTAAATAGCAGCTTGGCTGAGTGGTTAATGCAGACCGCCCCAGGAATTTGTGTCAACTGGATTTCAATCCCCCCCGAAAAAAGAAGGATGTATGTTGGTTTATGTGAAATCCCCTGGAACATCGCTGAGCTGTGAGGCAACTTTCAGTGTAGCAGCCACTTGAATGCACCAGCCCTAAAAACATATTTCTGCGTACACAAACATTAGAGAAGAAGTAATGGGCTGTTAATTTAATGTGAGCATCAAAATGAGCACCAAATTTAAAAAAAAAAAATTGTTCTGGAAGATCAGCATAATTATTTTATCCTATTCAAATCTGAAGCCAGCCAACAGGAAGTCTGCCGGCTTGGCAAGAGGAAGTTTCCAACCAAAAAAGCTCTCAGTCAGGTCAGGAGGAAAACAAATCTAATGCACGTTATTGGGTCTAAAAACATTAAGAGACCTGCAGAGGCTTTATGGTATATGTGGCCAGTATATGGCAATGGGGTGCCATCTTGGACAGCAGTATCCATTTTTTTCTTAACACAAAGACAATATATGTGTCAGACAGAGTTACTGACAGGCACAAAGTTTCTATGACAGTTTTCTGTTTAATTTATGCTCCCTGTTCGGTGATGAAACTCTAGATATACAATCATCCATATGCACCACCAGCTTCCACTACCAATATGAAGAGGAACACAGAGGGCAAGACAATAAAACTGTTACCACATTTTTGTCAGAGTGCTGAAATTAGACCAGTCTGACTTATGTGTGGCTCTGTATTTTCTGCAGCGTCTTCCTTTCCTTAACTGCTAGCTTTCCTCCCTGCGTCCTATATACAGTAAGCACTGTATTCTGTGTCTCCGTTATTCATTTAGTGGATATGCAACACATGGAGAACAATCAACACCAGATGTTCCACAAAACCATTATTTTTTCTGTGTTTGTGTGGATTTAGATTTGCTCTCTGGTCTTCATAGTTCTTCTCTACTCAAGCTCATTAATTCTCTCGGATTTTAACCTGGAGTTGATTGTTGTTTGGTTGACTCACAGGGTCATCATGACCCCTGAATCCAGCATTAATGTATATGACACGATCCTATGGCATCATTGTTTGCAGCTGTATTATCTATAACAGAGCCATGGATGTGTAATATGCAGGGGCATGAACAGCCAGAGCTCATGTCAGCTGAGCATATGTGAAATTTATTAACCAGCATGTTGCAATAGGTGTAACATTATGGGAACACAGGGAAACCTGCCATGCTCAACATTTCAAGCGTTCAGGATCGTAGCAGCAGCTCTCCAGAAGTGTACAAGAGGCAGAGAAACAAAGAGATAATGTGGTCTGTGGTTCAGGTTAGAGCATTCCTCATTTATATGTGCTAAAACTTTGCATTTGTAGAAAAAAGAAGTCATAGAAGCAACGCATTGCTTTGTCTGTTAAAAATATAAACAAAAGCACCATGTTGCCTTCGCAGCAAACATTATCCTAGTTTTTTCTTTTACTATAAAAAACTTAATTTTTCACTACATTTTTGTCATTAAAGACACTCATGTTGTTATTAAACCTTAGAAAGTCTCAAATTTTGTCACAGGCTAGTAAGCCTATTGTTAGCTAGCTTATGTTTGCTAATGCTAACTGATAAGTTGTTTTTCTTATGAACTTCTCACACAAAACATACTTGATTTACATTATAACATACAACTACATTAGTGCTCAACTATTAGAGTTAACACTCATATTAGCTTAAATCTCATTGTTGGGTTAAATAACACAAAGTGAGATGTTGAAATGCAAAGAAGCTAGCTTCAGGTTTGGGTTAGCTCAGTTAGCTTGGGGCTGCTAGCTAGTTGCCACCTGTCCCGTTTTTCCCAGAATTGTTCTCTTTTTTCACCAGCTGTCCCGAGAAAATAAAATCTCTCCCAGGACACAATTTGCCAATTTGCAAAAAAACTCACTTGATTTCCTTCGTTCTGTAGTCTAGAAAGGCCCCCCGTGCTTCTGCGGCTTTTTAAAATTGTCTCTGTTTTCTTCCCGTCTGTGCGTACGTCACACGCGCGCGCCCAAGCGATCAAAGCGGCTCCATGGAGGGAAACTTGACCGAAGTCCGCGCTGAGGTCTCCTCTTCTTTTCACCATGTGAAATGGGAGGAGAGACGACTGACGAGGAAAGAGATGGAGCAAATACATCCAAGCCACCATCACGAAAACAACGAGATACCAGTTACAATCCTGACTGGGCGACTCTGAACTGGTAATAATGGCTGAGACCTCCGCCCCAAACATTTGGTCGAGTGTCCCTTTTCCACAAATCCAAGGTGGCAACCCTAACTAGTGTACTCTGGGCAACAAACACATATCAACGACAAAAATAAGTAATTGGACATCTTGTTTAAATGTTTTAGTGATATTCATAATTTAATTTAAGTGATTAATAACGTCTTGAAACAGAAATTATCCTGTGGATTTACAGAGTTAGTTGTGTTAATTCACTAAATCTGTGTTAACAGCTTTTGTTATGTAAGATCTTTTTACACACAGGTTTGTTGGTATCCTCATTTGCCCTTAACGGGAAGCACTGAGTATGTGTGTTTCTGTCTAATATGAACTAAGTGTATGCCTCAGAAAATGAGAATTTTTGTACTTTTAAAATGCAACAACTAATATATTTTGAGAAAATTGTACTTGTAGCACCAGTATTTTCTTGACATTGTGGTAACCACCCAGCATTATCTGATATTCCCAGATTCTATTGGTTTCTGTTAGAAATGTGTTTATCTGGGTAGCTTGTACTATTTCACAGCTTCACCCCTGCATGTAGGTTCCTGGTGGTGATAACAACCACAGATCCAAGTGTGGGCAGCAACACACAGAGGCCTGACTTACTCTCCTGACGGGCTGCTCCCTCCTGGGCCCCCTTGGGCATGGCCAGCAGGGTGGAAACCTCAGGCAAACTCAGAAAATCTAAGAGAGATTTTATTTTCCTCCTATGCCTGGGGGGCACCTAAGGATCCCCCAGGAGGAGCTGCAGACGATTGCTGTGAAAAAGAACTGTGCTACTCTTCTTGCCCTGCTGCAGCCATTGATCTGAAACCGAAAAACGGCTTCAAAGCAGCTTCATTTTCTTCTGTTCCTTAAAATAGTGAAGGAGACTGTGTGAAGGATATTTCCAATAAGCCAACTTCTGATGAATTTTCCTCAAAAGAAAAGGAAAGAAAAGAATGAAAAGGACAGAAAATGAGATGGAAATCGAAGGATTGAGAGCACATCTTAAATGCGGACAGGGAATTGAGAAAAAGCCCACACATTTCTCTGAAGCTGTTTTTTAACACATGACACACACGCTGACATTAACACACACAGCTTAATTGGACACAGCTCATCCTGTGTGTGTAAGTGTGTGTTCAGCAAACACCTACTTTTACAGTGTGATTAAGCATGTAACATTTAAGCAACTTAAACCTTACAGCTCAACCTATCACTACTCTGACCCATTTACTCCCTTGAAAAAATTGAGATAGTAAACCTGATGCTATCTTAATTGATGCATAATGTTTTTCCCCCCACCACAGCATCCATCATTGATGTGTGTTGGAGCAAGGCACCGAACAAATCCGGCTGCACAGACAGACACCAGAGGAATTGCAACTCTCAGGTATGAATATTCAAGTGACAGACCATGAATCAAGGTGTACCTGCAAATGAGCCTACATGCTCCGGTCTCTCAAAGTCTCTCTCAAGTGGGCTTCCAAATGACAGGAAAACTGATGTTTTAATCAGCTTGAGCCCCAAAATGAGATACTGAAGTATTCAATTTGGCTTCCAGGCATTACAATATTTATGAACTCTCCACTGTTCATTAAAGAAAGAGACCCCGCTGAGGAAAGAGCTTTTCAGATTTTTTTTTTGTACTTTTGCAGCAAAAAATTCCTCAAATGAGTCAAATTAATTTAGAAGACACTGATTTAATGAGAAGTGAAATTATTTTATTACTATAACTGCAAGTTAATGAGGCTGCATTTTTTTTTAGTTTTGCCTTCTTCCAATAGAGGGCAGCAACACTACTGTAACTTATAGAGGCTCTCCCACTCTTCAGTTTGAAGGATCTGAAACCTTTCACTTCGCTTCGCACTGTCTCTCATAGATGGAAGAAATATGTGGAAGTCAGTGCAAAGACTAAGAATAGTTGGATGATGAACAGAGGCTTTATCGCTGCTTTTTTAACCAAAAAATTAAGAAGATTTACCAGAATTCAAATCAAAGTTAAAACCTGATAGTTCAGACTTGTCATAACATCTTTTCCGGCTCCTTAAATCTTTGCTTTTATCAAATAAAACCCATTCAGAAACAGTTTATCAAAGTCTTTGAGTTGTTTCCAGTCATTGCGGATGTCATGGCTTTTGCTAAGAGGAAGATGAGTCAAGTTAAATTACATTATTGACAAACTAATCTATCAGACAGACTTTTTCGGGCAGCTGCTGTTACAGCATTAATCAATGAAGTCGACACATAAAGACTTCTCAACGATGACTCATTGGATTATTCGGAGAAATGGCCCATAAAAGACATGATTCAAAAACCAATACATGATCATTAAGTAAATCATTAAGATGATATATGGGCCATGACAAAAGAGGACGAGTTTTGCTGGGAAATAAGCTGAAATGTGCTGGGTAATATGTCACTGCTGCCTTGAACTCAAAGAGTTTGCGAGTTTTTTTTTTTTTTATTCGTGCGTGTGGGAAAGTATCCGAGTTTACAGCACAGTGTGTTTCTGCGGGGAAGATAAGGGACGAGTGAAAGTTTGTAGACCTCTCTCACCCTCTTTTATGGTGACATCAACACAGAGAGAGAGAGAGGTAGAGAGGGAGTGAGAGAGAGAGCGAGAGAGGGAGAGAGAAAGGGGATTTGGGGGAAACCAAAGTACAAATCTGTCTGCGTCTCTCACTCTCACAACCTCCAGGCGTACGAGTCTGTGTCGCGCCTCTGCTCTCTCAGCTTTTTTTTTTTCCTGATTACAACTCCTCTGCAACTCTCACTTTTTTTTTTATTGCCTGGCAGCGGAGGGATGTTCTCTGGAACAAGGCTATATTTTTCACCTTGGAAAGTTTTAGGGCTCAGGCTTGATATAACTTCTCGCAGAGTTTTGTGAATGGGGAGCATTTGGGGAGACTTTTACGCATCGAGTTGAGTGAAGCGCGGCGATTTTCTTTGCCAGTTGTCACATCCAGATTTTTTCATTTTGCCTCATTTGGTTTCAATGGCAAAGCAGCGTTTTCAGGGGGATTTAAACTGATCGAGCCTCTCGGGCGAAACTTTGATGAACTTCTGCAAACTGCGAACTTGATTTGATTTCTTTTCTCATCACTTCATTATTTAATCCAACCACACGGTCAAACGGCCTCTCTTGACCTTTTTTCGGGATCCTTACTTCCACAACTGCTACTCTAACCCCACGGATTTCCCAATTAACTTCGATTTGGAAGTAATTTGAGTGGATATCATGCCTCTGATCAGGCCGGAGAAGCGAGCTGCGCTCTGCCGGGTTTGGGCTCTGGTTTTTGCGCTGCTGGTGTGCGCCGCTTCAGTGACTGGTTGCCCACACAAGTGCAGCTGCTCCGGGTCGCATGTGGACTGCCAGGGTCTGGGTTTGAAGACGGTGCCTAAAGGAATACCGAGGAATGCCGAGCGCCTGTAAGTGACATTTAACGAGTTAATGCAAATTTCATCTTCATCTTCATCTTCATCTTCATCATCAATCTGAAATCTAATCACAGCGCGTGTTTGTGGTGCACTTTTCCCTATTGGCTCTTTAGAAACTTGTAGGGATGTTTTTTGCGAAGGCTTAGTTATCAGATTTAATGGGGAGAGTTTAAAACCTGAGAACACTATTGATTAAACGTTTCAGTCTGTTTTAAAAAGTGTTTCAATAAAAGCTTAATGTGTTTTTTTAAGTCGACCCATTCATCAATAAATCAATACATAGTTGTGCTGTGAGGGAATCAGAGACTGAGTATCCCAGCGTTGCTTTAATGCTCATCGGGCTCCGACTGAGCGGGTTCACTTGTGATGCATTTCAACTCTGACCTGCAGTCGGTGGTCATTACAGGGCAGACGATCAATTTTATGTTCACAGCAAGATCCAATAAGGGTTTAACTTTGCATTAAAAGACTCAGCCCGACTGAATAATCAGCTCATTTCAGCCCATATTTAACTGAGTTATCAATTAGTTGCCATGACTTAAAAAAACACAATGCATAAAGGTGCAAACTTTGATGAAGTGAATTTAGAAATAAATCAGGCTGATAAAAGGAGGGTGAACCCATCTAAACTATTACCTATATACTTAAAAGTACTTTATAAACTTTTATAAATCTACTTTGATTTATATACTTTTTCATTTTAACTTATCATAAACTCAGAGTACTTTCCAAGCAAAAGTTAGAAGTACTGTATACCCTTTTGCTGTAAGCATAAATTGCAGACACTTTGGTTATATTTGTTACGTTGTGTCCATAAAACTGCCCCCAAATATTCACCAGTGACCCCAGTGAATGGAGGCAGTAAAGAAAGTAGTCTTGAAACAGCTTTTAGAGTGAGTATTAAAGTTTTTAAACAGGTTAAAATGAAATGTGAGAAGACGTAGTGAGCCCTTTAAATCATTTTATATTCTTCTGCACTTTGCCGTGAGACATTTTTAACAATTTTTTTAACAGGTCCCCAAAGTTTGGCTTCATTCTAAGTGATTTGTGTAAAATCCTAAACCGAGATTTTGCTCTTAAAGAAATTACCTCCAGGACCTTTTTTTTTCCAAACCTCCTGACAGTTAGTTTCAAACGATATTCAGTCCTGAGGCAGAGATGGACCTCTAACAGAGGCTGCTGCCACCTCTAGCCTGATCTTGACACGTATACACCCCCACAGCCACACACATGCACTCTCACAAACACACACCTATGCTGTTAAGGTATGGAAGCGATTATGCATGATAACGGAGCAGCCGAAAGCTCCGCAGGGGATCAACAACAGACCTAACCCTGAGACAACAAACACAATCAGTAGACTGCAGAGGGAAATGGGGGAGTTGTGTGTGTTTGTGGATGTGTGTCTCTGTCTATGTGTGTGTGTGTGTGTGTGGGGGGGGGGTGTTACTAGTGGATATGAACTTATTATTCACACTTGTGCCTGCATTTGCACTGTTATTGTTTGATTTTACATGTATATGTTTGTGTATTTGTGTCTGAATGTTTTTGGTTGTTCGTTGGTTTGTGCGATTGCGCTGCCTACCTCTGTGTGTGTGTGTGTGTGTGTGTGTGTGTGTGTGTGTGTGTGTGTGTTTGAGTGTGAACAACGAAGCCCATACCTCTTCCGTCCCACAGGGCTGTTGTGACCTCCCAGGACCTGTCGGCTTTTACACAGCAATCCCCCGAAGACATTTACACCCTAGAAAAATAAATAATTAGAGCGGGCTGTGATGGGGAGGTGGGATAAGGGGGTCCCCTGCCTCTTGCTGGGGTCCCCCGGGTGGAATATTTGGGGTAGCGTTGCCCCCTCCTTCCCATTTTTACTCCAGAAACTATGTGTTTATGTTTCCCTGATTTATCCAGGTCAGTGTTTCAGCTGTGACTTTGGCTAAGAGTTGCTGTTTTCCTCCCTTTTTCTCTCCCTCCCTGCCTGCCATCATCCTTCTCTCTGCTGATATATTTTAGGGAGTTTGAGATGGGAAACATTAAAATGGATGAGAATCCAGTTCCAAAGGTTAAGGCAGATGGGAAACTTTTTAGGAAAGAGATTAGCATTATTTCCCTGAGCAGGGATTTGGGTTTGACAAGTGATAAGAAGTCCGTGTGGACGACAGATTCAGGTAAAGAAGTGTTTATTAAGTTATGAGTAAATATGCCTCATTTTGCATTCAAGTCAAGTTTCCCGCAGTCTCAAATGCATTTTCAGTATTTCCTCAGCATCACTATACAATATGTTAATGCTGCTATTCTCATGATAAATCTTAAACCGAAGTGTAGCAAGCAGGTTACTTATTGCCTCCCCCGTGTGCCTTAGACTTTAAAATGTGACCTGAGTTTCCCACTGTCTTCATAGTGTGCATGTGTGTGTGTTGGAAACTCGCCACCAAGGTTATTGTCTTTCTTCAGTCTGACATCCGACTCTTAGATATGGATGTTCAGCATCCTTTAGGACATAATCTCTGTCCAGATTAACACACCTGAGACACCCATTATACAACCTGAGTAAGACAGAGATCTCTTAACTTGGACAGATGAGGTTAATCATTTACTGAAAGTAACAAATAAGGTGGTCATGGATTCAGAAAACACAGATTTGGACACATGGGAAGAACAGGGACCCAGACAGGAAGCAAACATGTGTGTTATCATCACTGCCAAGAGTTTTAAACTAAAATCAGGGATAGTGGTGTTGCCAAAAGTCAATTTTTTGGAGCTTAAAAAAGCCAAAGTGCCATGAAGGCCAGGTGTAAATGGAGGAGAAGTTATGCATTTTAAACCAGACTACAGTAATATGGATGTAGCCTCAGTGTTTCTCAGAATTATTCAAACAAATGTAAGCAGTAAATAAGACAAGATGCAGTTTTCTCCACCAATAGTATTCTCACCATACCAGAATACTGTGCAATAAAACCACAAGACATGTGGTGTTTGAGTAAGGGACATGACTCTCGCCTTATCTTGAGTGGAAAATCTTTTTCGACTGCTACTCTACTGCTTCTTTTATCGCTCTCTGGAGCCACATGTACAGAATCAAACAAATTCTGACAGACTCTGCGGAGGTTACTGAAAACAAATGTAGAAAACCACTGTTAGATGAAAAAGAACAACGAGGCACAGACTGAGGAAAAATCGGGCACAAGAAAAAAAGTCAAGAACGCGATGAGACAACTGTAGGATACACGGATTTAACATTGAAAAAAAAGAACACAAATGCAGAATTTTTCTTTTAATTGACAATGACTGCCAAGAAGGGAGGAAATAAAAAGTAAAACCGGTACGCACTGTAAAATTTGAAAAGTCCTCGGCGTGGCCTTTAAAGCTTAAGAGTTAGTCCTCATTTGCTCTCTTGATTACAGAAGGTGCAAAAACTTTAAATCCTCTTCACTTCTTCGCCCTCACAAGTGAAGAGCAGGAGCAGTAATCAGAGCCAGAGTCCACCTGTCATAACCACAGAATGAATCTCTGTAGAAGCCCAGTTTTTTCTTCACCATTGTAAACTATTGAGTGTTTGGAAAGGTTAACGAGAGAAAATCAGTGGTGGCCTCATCTGTTCACTCAGCACACACACACCCACACACACACACACCAACACACTCACACACATGCACTCAGAGGCAGCCTTGCAGATTACCTCAGGCCAGTCAATTCCGTAATGTCCTCCTTGGGAAGCCACTTGAGACCTCATTTGCATCTAATTTGAGTGGAGGGTTTTGGGGGGAGGCTTAACAGGCTTAACGATGCTGGGCAAAATGAATTGGAAAACAGGGACGGCTTTTCTCTCCCGTGTCCAATTCACACCTGCCCTCCGGGGAACTGCATCCAGACACACACACACGCACACACACACACTCTCTCACGCATACACACCCTGGAGTGTTGATTTTTAGAGCTGCAAATTCCAAACTGTTGCCCCAACTGCTCCGAAATGTGTGGAAATTGAATGCTCTAAACCCAAGGGGGGGAGGTTTTAATTGAATGAGTTGCAATCAGTTTTTTTTTGTGTGTGTGTGTTAATGTGTGTGCAGGTTTAATTCTGTGTGCGTTTTTCAATGCGCTTACACGTGTGTGGTATGTACGATAGTATCTTTATATGCAGTTATTATCAGACTGAGTGTGTATGTGTTGATAATTGCAGCTGAGCGAGTTCGCTGCTGGAAGCGTCGAGCTGGCCGAGCAAACTTTTACACAAACTAGTTCTGGGTTTTAACTGCCTATTTTTCTGTTACCACGCTAGACGGCACTTTAAAGAAGTTTTGGCGAAGTTTTTACGAGCAACACCTTCTCTACTTTCTGCAGCCTCGTCTGGGACTTTTTGTCTTGCTTTGTATTTCCCTTCCCAGCTCCTCATCATTACCCGAAACTCTGTTTCTCTTTCCTGCATCACTTGCTCTTTCTTCCCTTCCTTTAACCTCACCCTTTTTCCTGTTGGTGTTGCAACATCCCCTGTGTTTCTTTTTTCTCACCCTTGCCTCACCTTACCCTCCTTTCTCCTCCTTTGCCCCCCTCCCTGCCTCTCTTCACCAGTCTCTCTCTGACCTCCACCTCCCCCTGCAACACATACTCTCACACACCTTTAGTTTGCCAGCAGCATCACTCCAGTAGAGTTTTCACACCTCCCATTTCCCCTCAGCATGCCAACCTACCACGGAGAGCACAACAATAAGATCCTGCCGCTCTGTGTGTGTGTTTCTGTGTGTGTGTGTGTGTGTGTGTACAAGCAAGCAAGCATCAGTGAGTGTGTGTTTCTGTGTGTGGAATGGACTGACGCATACACGTTCCAGCTTCTGCTTCTGGCTCTTATCAAAGCTTGGTGTTGATTGGTCAGTGGACGCTGTTAACCACCACACCCTCAGCTATGAACCAGCATTCCATGGTGAGACTGGGATCTTTCTGTGTGTGTGTGTGTGTGTTTATGTAAACTTTGAACACTCTGGTGCAAACCTGTGAATGCAGCAGACCAGCTACTTTGTGGTGATGCAGTTTCTGTCCCTTAAATTAAGAAAATTTGGATTTGAACAAGAACAATTTGTAATCACAATCAGGTTCTCTTATATTCTGGCTCTTCTCCTCTCAGCTGTGGCTTTAACATTCAGCTCAAGTCAGTGCAAATAATATTGTGTTGTATGCAATCTCAAGCCACAGCCAAGAACTCCTATAGGTCAGAGATGCATTCCAACCATTCTGATAATTCCCACCAACCATGCTATGTCGTTACTTTGCCAATTTGTTTAAAACCAGGGAACTTTTTAGTTATATATTTTGCTTGTGCTGTATTTCTGTATATGTACATGGTTTTGAGGGAAGCTTCAGTCAGCACACATGCTTTGGTAACTGTTGAATAAAAGCCATCATGCAATGAAGAGTGTTCTTTACTGTTATCGTGGGTACGATGGTGATGTAATATATATATATGTGAGGGGCAACCGAGTGTTATTGCTATAGCAGACAAGTCTAAACTAATAAGTGAAAACCACAATGAGCTTGCTGTTCTCAAACAGCCTCTTAATGTCACGCCTATCATCTGCGGCCATCTCGCGGTAACCATTTTGTGCCCGTCCAACTGTGTTTGATTAATGGTATGCCAAATGACACAATTGGGTAAGTTAACCAATATTTAGGCTCCAGTTCTAGGTCAGTGGGTTATATTCTCTTCCCCAAGTTTCTTCAGTGTGCAGGCAGTTGACCTTTCTATATAATGACTTTCAGTCTGCCAGGGAGGCAGCCAGCTGGCATTGACAGCAGGCTCTGCCCTTCTGGGAAACAGAGCAAGCTGGCAGCGTTAAAACATACACACATACACTGTATTCACATGGACTGCATGCACAAAGAACATGCACACAAATAGGCACAGAGGGGGCACACACTCGCTGGCAGTGTATGGGAAAATCAGGCACATATAGGCAGAATGCATGAACGTACATGTAACTGTACTGCAGTTTAGACTCACTGACATGCATTCCTGGGTCCTATCCGTAACCTCAGCCATCAAAACTATGCCAAACCCCAACCCAAGCTCATTCTGAACTTAACCCTTAGAAGAAGTTTAGGGTTTATTATAACTCGAGTCTTATTTTTTGCTGTTTTGGCCATTTAAAATATTAAATTGACATGTAACAGTTCATTGCACTACAGTAATGAATGAGATATGGGCAAATGTTTGAGAAATGAGGTGTCAGATGACCAGTCAGGTTGTAAACAAGCCAACGGTTAACAAGATTAACTAAACCACCTCATTTTAAGGATAAGCTTAAAGTTAGCACTTGTGCAGAAAAACTAACTGTGTGCGCACAAGTGCTGAAGTTAGTAGGTCAAAGTTGGAGCACAATAAAAGCATCTTAACTTTGATGGGTGTTTAGAGAACAATTTGTTTGATTACTTTGCAGTTTGCCTCTTTTTACTCTTTAAATTAACTTCTGCTAGCTAACCTGGGGGCTAGTTTGAGGGAAACCTGCATGATTGTTTGATTGCTTGAATTTTTTTTCCTTTTTTCTAAGCGCTGTGACTATGTAACATTACGTGTCAAAACCACTAAAAGAAGACCCAGGTTGCATGAAGCTAGAATTTTCTTTAAGTCCTCCACTAACCCTTTGAAGTAGTGAGGAGCAGCCAAAAATGTCCTCACTCTCCCAAAATATCCTCACTCTCAAGATCTAAAAATGGGTCCTCACAAAGATAGTGCAAGAACACGCAGATGTATGCATACACACAGTAAAAGGTCCATTTATATTCCACATTGAAATACACAGACATGTGTGGAAGCACATGAGAGAACTTATGCATGCGGCCACACACATACAGTGCACACTCATCATTAGGCAAGTGAAGGCACAGATACACACACACACACACACATATGCACATACGCACAGCACACTCTTAAGCTTTCACTGGATTAAACATGTAATTGGTTGTCGTTGGAAACTTTGACGTTTAACGAGAGAGAGAGAATGGGGGGGGCTGTGTCACATAGAAACTACCCCAAGTCACGAATGACCTTCTGTGACTTTCTTCGAACAGAAGTCCTCAGCCGAGAGGACTTCAGAGTGTGTGTCATGCTAACGCCAGACTGGGTTTGTGTGAGTGAGTGAGTGAGTGAGTGAGTGTGTGTGTGTGTGTGTGTGTGTGTGTGTGTGTGTGTGTGTGTGTGTGTGTGTG
>JAQMCX010000058.1:19573575-19588524 GCA_029814765.1 Acanthurus leucopareius | reverse complement strand
GTGTGTGTGTGTGTGTGTGTGTGTGTGTGTGTGTGTGTGTGTGTGTGTGTGTGTGTGTGTGTGTGTGTGTGTAAAGTCAACCAGTATACTGTCTCAAGGCAGCCAGACTGTAAGGTTCACTGGTTTCAGTGGTCTGAGGTGTGGTGAGGAGCTGTGTGTGCCTTTGTGTATGTGTCTGTGTGTACTCAGGCATGTGTCTGCATCGTGTGTGTCTGTCTGTGTGTGTGAGTGTGTGTGTGTGTGTGAGTGAGTATTGTATGGTATATTAATTCCCTGGACACCTGCTGTTTGCATTCTTGTCTTATCCCCTCTTCGCAAACACACACATGCCCGCCTTACCTCTGCCTGTAATGGAAACAAACAGTGGTTAGAGCTTTTGTTCTAAAGCCCCTCGTTAGTTGTCTGACTGCCAGCTGGTCAGTTAAATTTAAAGCTGAGTTAAGCTTTACTGCCGGGTGGGATGGACACCCACACTCCAGCAGACCAGGTGCATAAAAATGGCCGCCTCAGTAGCTTTGAGTCATTCAGATCGTCTGCACTTCTTTTTATTGGCTCGGGAATGTTTATTCTCATGAATGATTGAACTGGAGCCACAATATTACATTTCAAAGCACAAATAAAATGTTTTCTTCCACTTCTTCTTCTCGTAATGCATTAAAAACTATTAAAATATTAATATCTGATTGTTTGAGGCTGTGATTTGCAAAGAATTAAATAATATTGCAGTGTATTCACATTCAAATTAATTCAAACGATTTGCATGTCATTTAAAGTCCTTTCAAACCGGGAAAAGGTGACAGCTGTCATGTTGAGTTATATTCCAGCAGGTTTAAAGCTCAGTCATTATAATCTGACAGTTCTCACTATAAACATGCTACAGATGTCAGTTATAGTTTCTGTCTCCTCATGTGTGCAAAGACTTTTGTATTTTCTGATTAAGATTTTGCTTTCAAGTGTTAGAATAAGTGGGTAGAGACAAATTCAAATTGATACTTTTATCAGATAGATATTAGATTTTATCAGATATGGCATCAAAATCGAGACTGTTTGGCTGTTAAGTCAGTTTTTGTATACTGACACACAAAAAAACATACCATATAGTTCTGTTCATATTATGGTGAACTGTTGTGGCGCTTTAAAATGAATAAAATGCTGTTTTCTTAAAAGACAAATTATAAAATAATTTTTGTTGGAATTACTAGAAGTCATATTCTACACATTAATGCATTACTGTCAATTAGTGTGCTTTTAATTTGACAATTTTCAAGTTTTCTAGTCTTTCCCAAGCAATGACATTGACTCTGTTTGTTTCTATGCAGTGATGTTAGATAGGCTGATGCATTCGTTCTCCACCTGGTTCTGTGTCCTCACTGTTTGTTTGTTTCCAGAGTGGTTTCCCTGGTGAGAACAGAAGTTTCCACTGTGAACAAGAGAAAAGATGGAGATAAAGATGGAGAGATTAGGAGAGACTGCAGAGAAAGAGAGAGAGAGAAAAAAAAGAGAAGCGTAGGAAAATGTAGCGGACTGTAAAAGAGTGAGAGATTGAGATAAAGGAGGAAAGATTACGGGAGAGAGAGAAAAACAGAGGAAGGCGAAAAAAAAGTGTTTAGTCAACTGTGAAACAGTGAAAGATAAGACAAGAGAGATTGAGAGAGGGGGGCGACGTTGTAAAAGGGGGGGGAGATCAGAGAGAGAAAGAAAAAGTGTAGAAGGACGACTGGTAAAGCTGGCTCTGAAGGACTAACAGATTGACATTAAAGAGAAGTGACTGGAGAGAGGAGAGATTTAAGATAGATGAAAGGAGGGTCGAGGGAAAACGTAAAAACTGAGAGATTGTAGCCAAATGTGAAAAAATAGTCCGATAACAGAGGGGTAAAGACAGGGAGGACGGAGGCGGATGGAGGTGAATTGGCGAGGAACAGATTGGGCCTCAGAGTCATTCAGAAGTGAGAGGATACTTGAAAACTACAAAATCAACAAGGAAAAACAAATCGGTCTCTTTTTTTTTTTTTTTTTTTTACAACTCGTTCCTCAAGCAGAAAATGATAAATCAATGCTGCATTGACTTTTTTTTTTTCCTCGTCCAAGAAGGCTTATCAAAGCTGCTTCACTTTCCAAGGAACGGTCCAGTAAACACACTGTGAAAGCCTGTGACAAGAGCCAGCAGCATCCAGGCTGGATGATGGTGAAGTGGCTCGCAGTCAGAAACTTATCTGGTCTCTTGAACGCATCAGCAAGATGGATGAGACTCAGGGTCATTGAGATAATCCTGTCCTTCCCAAATACTTGGATCACTTGATTATGTGGGTTTATTATTGACTGGAAAACAATACTGGGACATCTATTAGCCATTAGCATCCCTTTATTCCTCTGGAAAAAGTTAAGTTCAGCCCCTTTTAGCTCAGTTTTGGTATCCACCAGCTCCCGCAGAAGCTGCTGAAAGCACCACTAACTTCGTCTGTCTGTCATTTGGTGATGGAAAGTTAGTCTCCAGTTGGTCTATCAGTGTATCATTGTGCTGAAAACAGCTGCCTTCTGTCTGGAAACCAAACCGATGCCACCAGCGAGCCAAAACCGTAAACTTTTAGGCTGTAAAACCAAAACAATGAGCTGGAAGATGCTGAAAGTTGGATGATGAATTTTTGCCGATTTGTCATTCGGAGTGATCCCGTTCACATTTCACACAGTCATTTGATCTTTCGGTAACATAAAAATGTTGATCAGTGCTGCTTTAAGGCTTTATTTGGCATCATTATAAATACTTTTGGAGGTTTTGTTCAAAGGTTTTTCTCTTCTTCTCCTCTCTTCTCCTCTGTTTTCTTCTCTCCTCTTCACTTCTCACATATCAGCAATCCACAAATAGAAACCTCACTTGACCACGACTGTATTCTGAGAATTTTTTTTTTGGTTTCCTAGAAATTAGATCATTCTGTGAAGTTGGAGGAATTCTTTCATTAGCAGTCATTTGAGGTGACCTCCCATCTTACCAGTGAAATATTGTATCTGTTAATTACTCTGGAGCCATTTCAAGGACCCCTTGTAGACTCTGGACCACATTTTGGGGTTTTTTGGGAAGTTGCTGCCCTTCTCCCACACCAGCCCTCCCCGTCTCAGGCCGGGGTATGGCTCTTATTAGTGGTCCTTGCCATGGCTGCTTGGGGAAGCCTTTTGAAACCTAATATGGTCTTAAATCAGATTTATAAATGTTTAGGTGTATTATGAAAAACACACACACGCAGACAGCCATGGCAAAGCCAGACTCTGTTTATGTGTGTGTGTGTGTGTGTGTGTCTGTGAGAGTGAGAGAGGGGTGAGTGAAAGCTTAAAAAAAGGAGAGGCACAGAGAGTTTTGTGTGTGTGTGAAATAAGAGAGAAAATTGTATGTGTGTGTGTGTGTGTGTTGTTTGTCTGTGCTCTCTTGTGTGAGTGTTTTTTTCCTTGCTCTAATTCCTCCAGTGCGACAGCGTTTCAATAAACAGCATACCCCTACAAAGGGAAGCAGTCTATACACACACACACACACACACACACTCACACACACACTTGGGCAGCAGTCAGTTCAGGTTGCAGTATGCATACATCATGGACCCCGTAGTTAAAACAGATTGAATGACAGCCAGGAAACACGATAAGCTTTTAAACTCTGATGATGGAAAGAGAAAATAATTTCATCCCAATTTTTTTTTCTTTTTTTTTTTCTGGAAAATTTGCTTCTCAATAATTCGTAGCAGCACGAGGTGATGTGTCTGTCTGTGTGTGTGTAGATGTGTGAGTTTGTGTGTGTGTATAATTCTCCTGGTGTCCGTACAGTAGGAGTGTTTGTGTGTTTTGGGTTTCTGTTTGTTTGTGTTTGTATGTTTGTGTGCCTGTGTGTGTGTGTTTATGTGTGTGTGTGTGTGTGTGTGTGTATGTGTGTGGGCTCGGCGGCTGTGGGCCATTCTCACGCTCTGTCTTGTTGCCACATTTACTGATTCGACTAAGTGAGAACACACACAGACACACACAAATGCACCCACACCCACATAGTTGATCCATACGGAGAGTCACTCTTGTTTAGCATTTTTGAGGTTGCCTTCTTTCAGATACACTGTATTCAATTAGTTTTATATTGTAGTTTAAGCTCAATAACATAAACAATCACATTCAATAAGTCAGATTTGTAACCCTTTCTTTCTCTCCGTAGGGACTTGAACAGAAACAACATCACCAGAATCACTAAAGTGGACTTCTCTGGCATCAAGAACCTCAGGATTCTGTAAGTTTGGTTCTTTCTTTCTTTCTTTCTTTGTTTAACTCAGCGTTTTGTGGTGAGAAACCATTAGCGCTGCTGAAATGACTCAGGGGTTGTTCGGCCTGATTGTTCACCAAGTTCAAACTGAGTTCATGTCCAAATTTAATGGACATCATGTAAAAAACATTGTTGCGTTCTGACACTGAAACTTTCTTACGTTTCCTGTAAAATTTCCTTGCATGAGCGCCCCAAGTCCAAGAAAATAAGGAATCTGATAAATTCCTTAAAGGACCAGTGTGTAAAGTTTAGTGGCATCTGATGGTGAGGCTGCAGATCACAACAAACTCAACATCCTTCCCCTTACCCCTTCTTTACCTAAACCTGTAGAAGAATCTATGGCAGCCTTTCCATGATAAAAAAGCAAAAAGCCCCTCTCTAAAGCTATTATTCGGTTTGTCTGCTCTGGGCTTCTGTAGAAACATGACAGGGAAGAGGAGCTGCTGCCATTTATGCATATGAAGGATTCTTTCTAAATATAGTTTTAGGTGAAAACACCAATGAAAACTAATTTATGAATATTATATTCCACCTCTGCCAATAGATCCTTCATAATCCAACACACTGCTCCTTTGGGATGCCACAAAACAGCAACTTAGTTTATATAATTTGTTTCCACATGAGGCCAAGATACTTTATCTGTCTAATTGTAAGGACATGAAATGCTTCACAAAACATCTACAAAACTATTTAATGTTAAAGAATCTTTGATCACCTTTGAAATAACTAAACCATAGCCATCATCAACACTCCTGAAAAATGGTCGAATACCTTAAATAGTTAAAAAAAAGATATGATATCTTAAGGAAGGCAGGTCATCTAAACCAGCATGGACTCTGGTGGACAATAAGCAGATGTTTTGTTACTCAAAACCAGCAAAGGCTTTTTTAACCACACAGGTGATCTTTTTCTTGCCTCAGCCTGATAACTTTAATAATCATATCTAAACTTTACAATCTGCAGATCAGAGCACGCTAACCTTACATATTTATTTATATGGAGTCATTTATTGACATGATGGTGTCAAGAAACCGGACATCTCAGTATGAGGACTCGATGCTGAATGTACCACGAACCAGCAGGGTTTTTATGATCTTTCTTTTTCCGTGTTGTGACCTGTATTATTCTCTTTACAAGGAATCCCATTAACAACAAAACTGCCATGCTGGAACAATTAGGCAAATGCTATATTTACCTAATAGGCCTGTATATGGCTATAGGGGAAACAAGGCTCTATAAAATAGTTTCCCATCCTAATGAGGGATTTCAGGGCAGCAGAGAATGCAAGTGTCCCATCCAAGGAGTCGAATTTCCTAATTATTGAATATTTACGAGGTTAAATAATAGAGTAATCACGAACTGACATGCCAGTAACACTCAGCAAGACTCCTTTTTTTAATCAAGTAACACGACAACAAGATGTTAACTGGTGCAGATATGATGTTGTGCAGATAGAAAGAGCTGAAAAAAAGTTGCTTTTTCTGGACAAACGTCAGCAAGAAATTGTGAGTCACTGTCCGTTTGAAACAGTAAAAGAAAAGATAATGTGACTCAGATTCTCACTGTCGTCTCCCACGTCTTTCTGAATAATAGTCGGTAATGCTGAACTTTAAAAGTTTTGGGATGGTCAGAGACACCAGAACGCCTATAAAAAATTTAAAATAAACAATAAAACTTCAAGAAACTTCAAGGGAGCACAGAGGGGTTTTGTATATATTTATACATTTAAGTAAAACTATGAAATCAAGAGTCGAATACACTGAATTTTCTGTAATTAAAATGATAATTTTTCACCTCTAAACAAAGGTCCCAAACTGGAAGCAAACTTTCAGACAATTTCTAAGAACATAATACACAGCAGATGGAGAATTACTGATAATAACCACTAAACAGATGCAATATGTGTTTGTTAAATCAGATGACAAACAGCTTAAAGTTTAAGTTCATGTTTTTCAAGTCTCTCTCTCTTGACACATTACTCACATGCCACATGGACACTGAAAGCTCTTTTTCTCGAACACACTTGCCCCTAAGAGAGACACCCCCCCCCACCCCCACCATCACCCCAACCACCCCACCTTCAAACATGATCTGTTTCCAGACTGATCTCACTTGATGTGTGATAACTGATCATTTCAACCGTTGTGTTAAAGTCTCTGTTTAGTCATTGTTTTGTTTCAAGGGGCCTCAAAGGGGCTGAAACAGCAGAGCCGCACTGACAACTGATCCATTCTGTGGCTCAATTACTTCAAAAGATGATTTACTGACTACAAACCCAGTAAACATCCACAATTGACTTTTTTTTTTCCAAAGCATTAACCCCTTACGCTCTGCTTTCTGCCTTGTGTGTGTGCCTGTTGTAAAAATTGGGGTTACAGTATCAATTTTTTCGCCGATGTTATTCCAGCTTGTTTAACTCATCATATCTGAACAGCTGCAGTCAGTAGAGTGTGACTCCTCGTCTCCTCTCAGCTGCCCTAATTGACTTCAAGTGCTCTCTCACTCTTCTGCCTCAAGTGGCTCAAATGTGTGTGTGCCCGTGTTTGTGTATTTGTGTGTGTACGTGTGCATGTGTGTTAGGCCTGTAATAACTATAATCACCGTTGGCTGCATGCAGCTTCCCTCCTCACTCTGTTTTAACCAGACCGGCAGATAAAAATACACTCCCAGCAAAAACTACGCTGAGGAGTGGAAATATGTTTATGCATGTGTGTGTTTGCATTCATAAGGGTATTTTTTTTTAACCATACTTGCGAGGACCATGTAGGGTTTTGAAACTTATATCAGATAATGGTTTATGTAGCCTATGTGTGTATGAGTGTGTTTGTTAGGGAAAGAAAGTAGGACATTTGTTTGTTTGCATCCTTCATGCTCGCGAAGAGGAACAAGGAAAATGTGTTCGTGTGTGTGTGTGTAAGTGAAAGAGTGTGTGTGTTTGCGTGTGGTGGGCCAGCAGCTTGTTTCATGTGGTTGGTGATAAACTGCTGTGACATTTCCCCACTCTGAACGTCTAAAAGAAATGGGGAAAGAGATGGCTTGGGAAAGAGAAGATAGTCTGAGAAAGTACACACTGAGACACATGCACACATACGCACACACACACACACACACAGAAACCCACACACACACACACACACACACATATACATACACACTGACTTACTTTGGTCACTTTTTGGGAAATTACATAGACTTACATTCATTTCCTGGAGACTTACCCAAACCCTGACCACTACTTGCCTAAACATAACCCTAAACCTAACCTTAACCACTGACCTAAAAGTCAGCTGTTTTCCAAATGGGGACATGACTTTTGTCCCCAGCTGCACCAGCCGTCCACAATTAACTCATTTTATTGATTAGTGTTCACACACACACACAAATGCCTGGTTCAGGACTCCTGCTAACTTTAGCCTTTCATATGTACATCAGAGGGAAATAAAACTGAATGCAGTCTGGTAACCAGTCTCCTCATGGTAGGCTAATATCTGCAGATAAAAATATTCCTGGATGACTATTACATGTTTAAATAATTATTGACAATCTAACCTTTGAATAACTCGTATAATCTGACGTCTGTTAAACAGATCAACTGAACCAACCTACAGCGCATATGCAACATAATTATGTCAGAACAGTTGTGTGTTTAAACTGCTAAAGGATCTGGTTATACATCAACTACATAATAATCATCAAATATAGTGTATAAAAATAGTTTTGTACTTCTCATCTTGATATTTGTATTGGAACTCATTAAAGTAACTCTTTCAGACTGCCCTTTTGTAATCTGATTACCCAATTTTTTTTTTTTTTAATTATTATTATGAAACACTGGATCCATTTTGTCAGTCTGAATATTCTTCAGTCTGGGAAGTCGGACTGTCTTGCTGTAATCACAGACCCAGCTTGTCTCTGCATGCTTACTGAACGTGCAACACTTAGCGCAATATCTTTGGCAGCCCTACATCACAAGATTTCTTCCAGATTGCAGCAAAATTGAGTAATTCCAAACAAATTTAGATGTAGGTGAAAACTTGTGCTTGATATTAAACATTTGGCCGAGAAAGGCTGGTGTGGTTTTTTACCCGTTGTGTGTAAACAACAAGCGAAGTTAATATCCCCTGAAGAATTTCCTTATTTCCTGCAGAGGCCAAGTGCGTTGAGTTTGCCGTAAGGTAGCGTGACATCATTGTACTTCATATAATGGCGGCTAAGAATTTCTAATATGGTTGAATGAAGGAATTATTAGATGCACTAGGCCCCACACATGTGAAATCAATGCATGTTTTCTTTCTTATTCTCCATCTCCTGTCGATGAGTAATGCCTGATAGGACCAATATAAAAACAATACCTCATGCGAGCAACATGCCAGCTTTCACTCCCCACACCATGTGTTTGGCTTAAAATCCCCCCGTCTTGCTAAACTTTATTCAGTAAATCAACATGCGGTTGATCCCTCATTTGGACAAATAAACTTGGATAGTTAATCAGAGTTGTGTTTTGATGTAGCTTGCTTTGGATTTTATGAGATATGCTTTATAAAGTTGGAAAAATTCAGGCAGACTAGAATAAACATGCTCGCTAAACGCTGGCTCGACTGTCCAGTTTTGTTTTTTTTTGGTTTTCTTGCAACTCGTGCATAACTCTGCACTAACATACATGTACCTTCTACATGACAACACACATATGACAATAAGCATTAGCAATGGGTGTGTTTGTCAGTGCATCTTGTGTGCAATATAATTTTTTACTGCCGGGGTGTGTGTTTATTAGTTAAATGTTTTCTCCATCTGTTATATTATTTAGAGCATTTGTATTCATTTACAAGTGTTTTTGTGTATAAATTGGTTTAAGCGTGCTGGGTGTATGCAGCAGATTTTTTAACAAGATTTTTCTGGATATTTTCTGATGATTTTTGCAACAGATGTGATGTGTTAACACTATAAACTAAGGTAAACATAAAGTGGATACAGCAGTCATTGTACTGCATCTGCCCTGGAGTTTTGTGTCATTCACATTGTTTGATTTCACCTATTTTTAACATTTTTAAAAATAAACACACACCGAAATATCCTCTTTGAAAATTTATGTGCAGGGCCATGAAAGCATGTTTGTGTGCCTGTGAGTCTGTTTTCTTTCTTTATGACCATGTGTCAATCCAATAGTCCTTCTGTGTGTGTGTGTGTGTGTGTGTGTGTCTGTCTGTTTGCATGTGTGTGTTTGTGTAAAGAGCCAGAATGACAGACCACAGATTAATGTCTGTTACACAGCTGCATGTCTAAACATTTTCTTTGAAAGAATATTTCAAGGGAGGTCATGCCAAAACAATTCTAAGCTCACATGGCAGCGCAGACATTGTCTCTTTTGAAACAGCTTCTATGTTCATCCTTTGTCTTATTTAATATCTCTCTCACTCAATCCATCTTGTCATTCTTGGTCTCTTGATCTCTGTTTCCTGTCTCTCTTTGCCTCCCTTTTTCTTTCCTTTCCCTTTCCTTCCTCCTCCCTCGCCTCCTCTGTCTCTCACATCATCTCCTTTCTCCTTCAGTTTTGTCCTCTTCCTCTCCTCTCTCTTTTAGGAGATGTCACTCTTAACATCCTCAGACAGAAAATATAAACACATATCTGCTGAGATGTTCTCTTTTCTTTACTGTGTCCCATCTGGAAAACCTTAAATCGCTCCAAAAACATGACAACACACAGAGCAGGGAGGAGAAAAAAAAGAGGAATATGCATCGCAGCGGGAGCCTCACTGCAGAGACAGACATGAAGTGAAGGAGCAGTCCACTGAGGGGTTGAAGAGGGATGAGTTGTTAATTGTTTGTTTTGGCTCACTGCATCGTGACATTTATGAAATGTTGCACGTCTTAAACTTTCTAAACTTTTGCGTCATGCCAGATTCATTTGGTCGTCGTTCCGATTGTCGGTTTATACAAACAATTTTTAAAAAAGTGCAAGTATCTCTCTCATTGTTTGAAATCTCTCTTTTTTTAATCTGGCAGCAGCTTATTTCTCTGTTTGCACTATCTAGAAATAAGATTTATCTGACGTTTCCTCCTTTGGCTTGAACCTCCAGGTCAGCCTTGAAAGCTGGCTGTGGATATAAGTATCACCAGCTACCTAGTTTTCCCTCAATTTGACATTTAAATTAGGACATTTTCGAGAAAGTACTTCTGACACTGTGTAATGTTACTGATAATAACCCGCTTTGACACTTAGCTATTTTTCATTCCTTGCGACTGCCATTTGGGAGTCACACATGTGAGTCACGCAGTATTTCAGCTGGTGTTGCTTTGAATTATGGATTTGTTCGGCTATTATAACAACTACAACTGTTGTTCTTCTCTCTGTCCTTATGTCCATTGCTGCAGTCATCTGGAGGACAACCAAATCAGTGTCGTTGAGAGAGGAGCCTTTCAAGACCTCAGACTGCTGGAAAGACTGTGAGTACACCGACTAATTCCACCAACTGTTGTTGACTTTTAAGCAAAAGAAACATTGCAGAATAACCAGCTGATGCAGACTTTCTGGGTGTACTTTTAAGTATTTTAGGCATTAAAAAAACCCCCCTGTCAGTCTACAAAAAGAGCCTTAAACAAACATCTGAAAATAAGCATGCATGCACCGTTGCAAATGCAAATGCACACACTTGCAAATATTTGTCTTACCACTGCTGATTTTCCGTTTCGTCAAACGTGCACACACCTTTGCTGTTGTCCATTCAGTAAGACACACACATGCACACACAAAAGCTCCTGCAGAGTGTATCTGGATGATCCCAAATCCTTCCACTTCACACACATCCTTGGAATCTCTCATAGATATTGCCTTGTGTGTGTGTGTGAGTGTGTGTGTCCGTCACCTCACACCAAGGCTCCAGTCAATAGAATCAAGGTGTCAGTGCTCAACGCAACACTTCCCACACACACACCTGCATGTTTATGACCTCAGTGTTGGAGGGATGACTGGCAGGTTGCTTCCATGTTTCTCTTTCACACAGTGTTTATGATGATGCTGCATGAACCAGAAATAGAGAGCAACACACTGCATACTGTCAGACAGCATCCCCTGAAGAAAGCTGATTTGTTTTTTATAGCTGCAGCTTTCTGATGATGTCACATATCCTCTAGCCGCCATATTAGAAATCTTCATGGGATGAGAACAGCATTTTTAAACTTAGCAACTGACTGTTTTACCAATGTTAAATCCTCGGCAGTGGGCTTGAAGAGAACTGAGATGGTCTTTACTCAGGTTTGTCCAATTTATCTCTCAGATAATGTCAGTTTATTAGTCAAAGTGCACTAGTTTTTTTTAATTTTCCCTCTCTTTCTGCAGTGTACAACAGCTCCACACTCATAAACGATGAGTTTTGTTTGGGTTTCTAGGGGACTGCATTGATTTTGATTGTATTTGCTGTGAAAAAGAGAGTTTTACAAGAGCAAAGACAAGAGACAGACGTGACAAAGACACACAGACAGTAACTTCAGTTCAGGTGACAGAGAGCCCATCCGACACTGGACGGAGGAGTGGCAGCAACATGTGTATCTTTCTAAATGGAGATCACACATCCAGTTGTGAAAGCAAGAGGTAGTGGGCTGCTTCGGTGATGAAAGGCTCTTTAATGTGGTGTGTCAGAAAGGGTCAGGGGTCGGGGTGGAGGTGCGGAGGGTGGAGGGGCTGTAGAGGAAGGCAGCATATCTGTGTGAGTCAAAACACGAGAGATAGTGCTGAGCTCATGTTAAGGAAGATGCAATCATGTAAAATTTAGTGTAGTTACAAACAAAACTGCATGTCAAAATAACCATAATCTGTGTTTTACACAGTGTGCAGATGACATCACCCACAGTAAATGAAAAAAAAAGGGGATTTTCTCTGTTTTGCTTGAAAACACTGGAGAGAAAACTCTGCCTCGTGACAGATAATAACAGGGGTCCTGAGTTACTCCAGCGATAGTGAAATGCTCTTTAACATGCTTAGCTGACAGGTTCACTGTTGTTCTGCCTGTCAGGTTGAAAGTTTAGGGGTCAGGGGTCACGGTGCTGAGCCTGTGTGATTTATGGTGTCACAATGTGAAAAACATGGAAGTTATGTAGTCATCTTCTTGGGTGAGGATGTTCATGCATGTCAACAGAGTGAACTATGAAGTCATGGGGATGGACATTTGGTTATTTAGGGGTCAGAGTGGCCTTCAAACTGGAAAAAGTTATGATTATGTGGTTTCTTCTCCAGTGTAAGGTTCTAATACATGTATATTTTTGCAAACTTAAAAGGGGATTTTTTTTTTCAAGAAATTTGATTTTTTATTTTGTTTTTCTTACAAAAATATATCAAAGTTCCTGATTTTGAGGCACTGGCCTTGTGAAATTAGTTTCTCTTTAGTTAGGGTTAGGCTTAGGCTCCAAACCATCTCTGCTGGACTTCATCGAGATTCTGACTAATAGGGATAATTTTCCAAATTTTAATAACACAGTGCCCATGGACTTGAGGTCTGGTTATATTTCAAAGGTTCCAAGTAGAATAAATTCGTCATTATTATTTCAAAATACACAAAGGATTTCTCTGTTAAAAACCATAACAGTTTGGTGAGCGAACATCCTAAAATGACTCATAAATGTAATAGTAGCCGATTGTACGCTTTAATTTCATACCAGCAGTTACTTTTTATGAGCAGGGGGTCAATTATTTCAAATGGTGGATAGCTCTTCTTGGACTGCAGCTCACTTTCCAATGGTGCGTACAGGAGTGAAAGTCAGGGTCTTATTATCATTATCACAGAGGTCAAAAGGTCGGTATCTGTGTCTTCTCCAGCACAGATTCTACTCTGTGACCCCATGATCCTTCACCCTCCCTTTCTTTTCTTTTTTTTTCTCCCCCCCTCCACGCCTCGTTTCTCAGCCAAACGCTCTGGTAGCCTGATAACACTTTCACTCCCTCTCGCCGCACTGTCTTCATCTATCTCTGCTGCAGCCGACCCCGCCCTCCTGCTGCTGCTGCACACACTACAACACACTGCAACACACAGACACATCTTTCACCCTCACACACTCCATCTCTCACTTTTGCTCTCACTCACATGTCTACTCGTTAGTTATAACCCGTCTTTCACTCTCTCCATCTTCTTCTGCTTTTCATTCCTGAGGAAATAATTGCCATGTGTTCATTCCATACTCTATTCAATTTACTCAAACAAGGAGTGGTATACATGTAAAAATGTAAGGGGGCATCAGGCACGAGATGCTGCTCTGCTGTTCACGTTGGCCGAGAAACAGTCCCATTTTACAGGAAGAAGTGCTTAAAAAAGTTCCTTTGAAATGTTAACAAGTCTGCAAAACCAAGTAAAACTGGTGGTGTTCAACCAAAGCTGTGATGAACTGGAAAACACCACTTGCAGGAGAGTTGTCTTCATAATTTATTGTTAAACATCTGGTAATTAATGAAAGTCAGACCATCACTGTTCCTATTAGTTTTGTGTGCATATACGTATGGATGCTCCAATGACTTCTCATCCTTCATAATACTGATTCTAAAACCTGAACTGTGTCTTTCAGCTGATGCCGAGCATCGACCCAACACCAGCTTGTTAAAAAATGTACATACTACTGTTATTATTGTTTAATAGCTAGAAGCCCTGTATGGATATTAAGTTATACATGAGCACTAAGTTTCACAAGTCGCTTATCGTTCATGGACTTTGGATATTTGAAGTAAAGAAGTAATATATAAAAAACTGATGAAGTTGCATACAGGTGTACCAATAACGATACAGGTATCAATAACGGACCGACTTTACACACATGTGGGCATATGAAAATAAATAGTCATGCATACATAAATGAACATATATTATTTATGTATTTATGCTTTTATCCTGAAAGGTCATTTGGCTACACATAACCAGCCAATGTGTTTTTGGCTTTTAGCACATCTCTTCTGATTGGCCATTGCTGTTTGTCTGATAGCCAGTTGGAGACTGACAAGGTCTTTGGTTTGTGCAATGGTGACTTTTTTCACATTTTGTTACCTCTTGCACAATCTTTTAATATCTAAAGAGCATCTTTAAGTCTTTTTGTCTGTTTTCGGGCATTTTTTAGTGATCTGGAACTATTTATGTTGGCCTCACACACCTGAAAGTACTTTTTGAAAAGCCTCTATTCAAGAGCGCAAAATCTCTCACAGTTGTTTGTCTTGACTGATAATATTGAGGCAGTGCAGGATGGATGAACTTTCAGTTTTATAAAAGAGAAAAATAAAATAAAAATAAATCCTTGGGCAAAGATCTTGCATTTTGTGCAGTTTTGCTCTATTAGAAAAAAAATCCCCCACTGATTTTAGGTTTATTTTTGCCATTTGGATTCAGTTTAGTTCACTTGGCAACCATCTAATTTACAATACAATCTTTTCTTTTGCAAAATATATTGAAAATGACTCTGATAAAAAGCATTTTCTTCACAGAAAACATCTTCCAGTGGAGATTACTGGAAGACATGGGAACCCAAACTCGTTTCTTCTTTCACTCCCAGCTCAAAACACATGCAGGGATGATAGTGATAACTGTCTTTAGAGAGCTTACAGCATGATAACCTGTACCTGACACACACACACACACACACACACACACACACACACACACACACACACACACACACACACACACACACAC
>JAQMCX010000058.1:19548194-19558744 GCA_029814765.1 Acanthurus leucopareius | reverse complement strand
CTGTCTGTCTGTCTGTCTGTCTGTCTGTCTGTCTGTCTGTCTGTCTGTCTGTCTGTCTGTCTGTCTGTCTGTCTGTCGTTTCTCTCTCTCTAATGGACACAGAAAACCCCCAGTCGCCCCACAGTCAGTCCAAAACACAACCCGACTTTCCTGATGATGTTATGTAACATTTGGGGCTCCACCTACTGAACTCAAACAGAAACTCTGAACTTTAAAGAAAGCTTTACATTTGTTAGTTTCACATCTACGTGAATATTTACTGTAAGTTCAGTCTACAGACACCAAAACAGGATCCAAAGTGGTCGTGATGCACATATGAAGAGATGTCTATAACTGAATCTGTAGCAGCTCAAATAAAAGCAAGCTGCAATGGAAAAACGGCTAATTTTGTTAAGGAAAATGAATAAAGAGATATTTGAGTGGGAGCAAGTGGGAGAGAAGTTTTTTTTTAAAGAGTAGAGAGAGATAATTAAAGATCCTAAAAAGCCATGACAGTTTGTGTATGTTGTTCAAATCATGTTACAAACACGAGGGTTTATCTTGTTTGGGTTGAGAGTTCTTCTCACGGCTCGAGATGTGCGCAGACGTCACTGTGGTCGTCTGTGTCTGTGTTTGTGTGTTTGTGTGTGTGAGAGAGACAGTATTAGCTGTTGTGTTTGTGCTTTTGTGAATCATAAAAGAGACAGGAATGTGGATTTTTGTGCTCAAACAAAGAAATATGAAACCATGTAATGCCTTACCCTGATCCCCTCTTTTCTCTCATCTCCACCTCATTTTACCCCGTTTGCAAGTTTGCATGCGTTTATCTGTGGTGTGTGTTCAGTAGGAGCATCTGCTTTTGTACTTTCACTCCACCGTCAGTGTGTGAGAGTTTATGTATGGGTCAGGGTCATCAGCAGCAGCCAAACAGCAGTGTGTGTTTTTTTTTCAAAATGGTCAGTTGCTCCCTTGACATTTTCAAATAAAATGATCTTTGTTAGGACGCGTGACCCCATTTCTTTTAAGAAGCTACATGCTACTTTTACTTGAACAAGCAGCACCAGGAACATGGAGTGTGTTGTTGATAGAGCCAAAGAAGTGAAATATAGATATTTAGAAATGAAATTGAAGTCACATTGTGCACAGAGGCAAAGAAAGAGTGTATGTGCACACACACACACACACACACACACACACACACACTCCTCTCTGCAAACTTGTCATCCTGACATTTGGTCACTTTAACAAGCGCAGCATCATGCTCATGGTGAAACCCCACGGCCGTGTGTGTGTGTGTGTGTGTGTGTCTCAGTGTGCTTGTGCCTGTGACAGGTTTTTGTTTCAGTGAAAAACAAAAGGCTCCAGTGGCCTGACCGCTAATTACAGCTTCGCTTCATAAGGCCACCAAGTCACCACGGCCTCAACGGTATAAAACAATGGAAACGCCATACATTTGATTATTCTGAATGATCTATAGAAGACTCTATCCTGCCAGTTGCCCCAGTTTGACTGAAGATTGGGAAATTGTGCTGATTTTACAGTAAATGTTTGGATAATATTTCATACAGAAGTGAATCTTTGGGTCTGTGATCTCAGGTTAACACAGTATGAAACTAAACTCTATTATCCCGACCCTGTCCCACTGAAACCTGCACAAAGCTTGTTCTAGAAACAAGTCTGTGAGCTTGTTTTGAGCTAAAGTGGTGGCATCTCCAGTGGAGTGATTTGTATAATTATAGAAATGCGACATAGCTGTGGTGAGATGTATCATTGGTCCATGTTTTGCTAAAAGTCAATGTTGTCTTTGATATTTTACATGGTGGAGAGCTGGATGAATAAAACAATAACCAAATATGTGATAGAAATAAAATCCCATCTGGGAGAGGGCGTGTTGACTCTTGCTTGGGGTTTAATTTCAGCTTAAAGTCAGTTATTCTGTTTATAACATGACCACAAACAGGATTGTTCATTATATTTTGGATTAAACAGAAACTGTGTGTTGTCCTCAATGTAAAAACACTAATTTAATGCTCCATTAAGTATTGGAAGCTGCAACCTTGTTACAGCAAAAATACAGAAATACGGAACTATACGCACATGGTTTACATAGTAATTTAGAAACCTAATGAGGCCTCTCTGTTTAAGCCCTAATATGTGAAAATAACACCCGCAAATAAATAAACATGCGCCTTATGATCAGTCAGGACTGGGAATATTCCACATTGCTGTTTTTCTGTATTCATTAAAATTTGTTCTGGTTGCAGTAGATGGTTGTTTCTGTAGCTTGTTGGTCCAAAACACAAAAGGAGACAGAATCAGTAAGAAAGAGAAAGAAAAACAAATCTCAGCTGCCAGCAGGAGATGATGATAATGGCAGCGGGATGTTTGATGTGTGGAAAAGTTTGTCTCCACCTCTGAACATCAATAAACAGCCGGCTGCAGTTACAGAGGCTGACAAAAGAGAAATAAACTGTGGAGATAGAGATGCATACCGAGAGAAGGAGAAAGAAAAATGATCACAACAGACAGAAAGACGGGGAGGGAAAAAAGGAAGAGGGAGGAGGAGGAGAGAGGAGAAAATAGAGGGGGGAAAAGAAGAAAAGTGAGATGAGAGAAATTAGCGAGGAAAGATAGAGTACAATTACATGCAACCAGCTTAAATTATGCGGGAATCCAGTTTGCATGCCACACATCAGTAGTCAGATGTTTCTCCTATCTGAATCTTATTTTGGAATCATGACTCACAGTTAAGTTTGTTAGAGGGAGTTGCTTCCTGATAAAAGACAGTGTTTCTCTGGCATTTCGAGCATATGAACTCACATCCAAGTAACTTCATTACTCAACTTCCTTCCTTCATTATTTTGTTTATGAGAATGCAGCGTTATTCATTGAGATCTCTGGTGTCACAGATGCTTTCAGTTTCTGCAGCGTCCCAATAAAAAGTGGACTGATAACGGTAGTGATCCAAAAAATGTACTTTTTTGTAGGAGAAATCTAGAGGGCACAATTTAGATTCTGTAATCTACTTTCTAAAGTATAAAAAAATCACATTTCTTTTTTATATGACTCAATAAAAACAACAGGACTCCAGACTTTAGAAAGCTTAGGCGCTAATATATAATATAAATATAGAGACGCATAAAAAAGTAGAAAAGAAGCCTTTGGAAAAAAGAATCAAGGAAAAAGATGTGCTGACAGAAAGAAACACAGAGAAACAGGCTGCAAAGGCTAAAAACACACACTGACCACAACAACTAATCATGTCATAGACGGTGAGATGAAGAATGTGTGGAAGGGACACATGCTGAAGTGAGACGGAGGAAACGACAGAGAGAGAGAGAGAGAGAGAGAGAGGGAGAGAGGCAGATCAAGACCCGGAGAGAGCGAGCGCAAATAAACGCTGGCACCGTTTAGTATCAGCAAGACACTGAGCTAAATAAACGTCCGCAGGCGTCAAGTGATGCCGAGCGCTACTGGAGTCCACGCCACCCACTGCCTGGTGGCCACTTTCATGTGGTCACTCAAGGGATGATGTCAGTCACCGCCTCTAGGCTGCGTTTACACTGCTGCGCTGCAACTGTTTCTGCTCTTTAACTTCTGAGAGAGGATTAACGGGCTGATTCACAACAGATTTGTCCATCCGAAGAGATCTGGTAGCAGTCAGAGGTGCTGTGTGTAGCCTGTGACGGCCAGAGAGCTCAGCCGCCACCGTCCTCCGATATATATATATTTGTAATTATATTGATTTTCGGCCGTCTTCTTTAAATTACAAGGCTCAGGATATTCAGTGTTTTCACATAAGGTTCGCTCTTTCCCTGGAAACAGAGGTATACATGCTTTCATCGAGGTACATGACGTAACTGTGATAGTTTGGTGGTTGTCCAGGGGGAAATGAAAGGAGTTACGCCGACTCCCACAACTGTAAGTGATCAAACTGTCAGTCAGGGAACAGTTTTATGACACCGTTCAGTGAGCAAAGACAATTTTCTGAAGGGAAAGAAAAAAAAGAAAAAAAGAAATCTGTCTGTTGCCCTGTGAGCATACACAAGGTCTGTTTCTGTACAAGGTGTTGGACACACTGCCGAGGAGCTGTGAGCTGACAGGAGCATGACCGTGTCTACATACACAACACACACACACGCTGATATACGCATACATATAAATGCATTTATGCCACCTCGCTGACAAGGTGCTCACTGATCCGGCTGTCATGTATATATAGGTGTATGTGTGTGTGTGTGTGTGTGTGAGTGTGTTTCTCAGTGCACTGTGCCAGCTACAGGCAGATCAGACATGTGTCGGTTTGCACATGCATTCATAGCCAATGAAATCACTCCACAGACTTCAAAAAGCACACTGATGCCAAACCTATTAAATAATCCCGTTAAATAAAAATGCACGGTGTTTAAAACATAAAATGAGAGTTGGAACAATCTTGTGTTTTGGTTCGATTTGTCTGGGTTTGATATAATTTGTTTCAGTGTTGTAACTTCGTGTTCAGTGTCTCCCCCCCTCCTTTTTTTTTTCTTCTTTTTGACTTCTCCTCCTCTCACTCCGTCTCATCCCTAATTCTTGCTCCCTCTCTGGCATATTTGGCATTTCTTCCATATTTGCTTTGAGTGAATCGACTGTGAGTCACACAGACATGTGGCCTTCATTAGTTTGTCTTTGTAGTGTTATTAAGATGAACGAATGCGCACAAATGCAACAAACAGACACGGGGGGAACATATGGATGCACATCCTCAGGAATCTGCAGCACATGTGGTCACATTGTTTTATGAAAGGTGTCCAAGCGCCGTTGCAGAGCATTAACTATATGTTTGTGCATGTGTGTGTGTGTGTGCGTGTGTGTGTTATGTGTGTGTGCATGAAGAATCTTTTTTTTTTTTCCCCCGCAAGTCAGCAGCACAACTTTAGAGTAAATGCATATGCAACACAAATGTGCGGCAGGAATTCCTCTTAAGATTCGTTTTCCTGTCTTAAACAAACTGGAGGACGTACCTGGAACTGTTGCATGACTGTGAGACGCGAGCGAGCGAGCAAGCGAGTCCGCACAAAGTCCTCATGATGTTGTTTTCATTAGTGGAAATGGTTTCTAATGTGCCGCAACCTTAAACCAAAAACATTTCCAAGTATTTGTCACCTCTTTCTTGCCAATCATTTCCAAAACAACATATGTTGTAAATGCAGTTGGAAAAAAAAAACAGTTTGCCAGTTGCCCTTTCGTCACTTTAATCTGAACCGTTTAAAGACATTTTTGTTGCAACTTCTCATCCATTTCCATCCCGACTTCAAAAGAATTGATCTCCTGATTGGTGTCATTTGTTTCATCAGAAGCTCTAAAGTTGCGACTAAACTGATCTTGAATTAAACTGCAGGAATGATCTTGAAGTCCACATGAAACCAGCTGTGGACCTGTTGTTGTGTAAACTGTCTTGTCTGGCTGAAGTCGCTGCTTCATCATCACTATGACCGAATCAGACAGCCAAATCATAAAAAGGCTGAAATCAAAGGAACGCTCAGCACAAATCGTCATTGTTGTTTGATCGGCGCCAGCAATCAGACAATCAGAGAAGGACAGAGAGGCAAGAGGCGTCACTGACGTCACGACCTCGCAAACACAAAGGATTGTGGGAAGCGTAGAGGCGGGGGGGAATTTAACATTGTTGCCTTCAAGAGACCACAGAGATGAAAGAGTGTGTGTAAACATTACTGTGTATCATATTTTGTGTGGCCTAGTGTCTTTGTGTGTGTGCATGCTTGTTTTTACTATGCAACATTTTATAAGTGTGTGTATCTGTGTGTGTGTGTGTGTGTGTCTGTGTCCGTGTGTGTATCTGGTGTGTCTGTGTGTGTGTCTGTGTGGGTGTGTGTGTTTGATGACATGCAGTAATGTCATAGATAGCAAACATAGTTGCGCTCTGAGGCTGCTCTGATTCTCATTAACGCCGTCTCGTTAACACACACTCGCACACGGTTACACACGCCTTCCTGGAACACTGTGGACCTACCACACACACATGTATGGATTATGTTTTAAATGACGGGAATGCGGCTTTTAACACACACACACACACAGACACAGACGCACACTTTGGGGCTCTGATGGTTTTCTTTGAAAACCTTGCCAAGTGTAGAGATGCAGACATTATGTGTGTGTATGTCTGTGTGTGTGTGTGCAACATATTTGTGTGTGTAAGTTCCACTCTCATCATCTAAAAAATATCAGTGTGTCTAATTACAGGCCTCTGGTTGGCCAGAAACATCTTCTGGAGTTAATCGGAGTGTCTAAGTACCCAATTTAGAGAACGCAGCGGCGTGTTTCAGCACAACAGCCATCATCATCGCCATCATCATCCATGTTTTCTTTATCATCACGATTACCAGCATTTGCTTGACTTCGTGCTGCTTTTCTTCTCTCTTAAAGCTAATCGTCTCCCATGCTGTTTGTGCTACCAGCTCAGTTCTCTGTTTTCTGACATTGTGTTTAACCAAAAAGTGTTGCTGTTGTGTGAAAGTTTAATCTGGTAAAAAGCCATAGATGAAGCTGAAATGAGGATTTAAATCCAGTGGATATTAGTAGCTTTTATTTGATTCTTTACATCAAATGTGTGATAACATGCTGTGTCGTACATTGAGACACTGATTTAAACAACCATGCCTTCAGTGCAAACGATAATAGTAACAATTATGTTGCGTAACACTAAATCCTGCTGTTAAATTCTCTGTTGACTTGGAAAGATAAGAGGTTCAGAAGCAGCAGGCGTTAAGCCAGCAAACATTCAGATTTGAGTTTTTTTGATGGAGAAGTTTGTTTGCTTGATCTCATTCTGGAAAACACAATGAATTTATGAGCTCAGTGCCAAGTCTTACTGCTGTCCTGTGAAGCTAAAGTGAAAGAATTGAAATAAAAAAGAAACAGTGGTTTATTTTGTGTCTTTTTAAACTTTCTGCAGACTCTTCCGTCTAACGGCTGAGTGACAGTTTGTCTCCGCATGCTGACAAACTTCAGAGGAGGCTGCTTGTGTTTGCTGCGAATGCAGGAGAAAAGTCACAATGAGAGACGAAAAAAAAAAGGGAGGTGACAGAAAGATTAATAGCAGATTGTGGGTAAAGAGAGGAGAGAGTAACGAGAGTGAGAGAAAGTGAGATTAAATCAATAATCAACAAAGACATAAACCACATCCCTCTCTTCTCTTTCTTCTTCTCCTGTTTTTCCTCTCCTGTCCTCTGCTCTTCGTCCCCACAAACATTCGTTGCCAGGGGGCCGACATCCTACAGATGCGCAGGTCACCGCCCACGCCATGTTTGTCCCGACGTTTCACAAGATAAAGATCATGTTGGAAAACGCTCTCACACTTGAAAACATCTGGTTTAAAATATATATAACCTTAAAACAGACATTGTTTGTCATGTGGTATTTGTCCTTCTCCGCAGTCTTTCACTGAGACGCGTCTGGATCGGAGAAATATTATGTGTACATATTGTTTTGCCTCTCTGTCTTTTTTTCTCTTTATTCTCTTTAAATAAGAAGAGAAAGGCAGCATCTCTGAGAGCTCCCGGTTTTTTTCAGCGCTCCCTCCACAGTCCGGTCTCCATACAATCCTCAGTCGTCTCCTGGGATTTTTCGGATAATTGAAGTTCCTTTCAGGCTGTTCATTGTCTGTCCGTCTGGTCCAAGAGGTTAAAGCTCTGTGTCAGATGGCAGCGCAGCCTGTCCGGGATCTTTATGAGGGCTTGTCCCGTTCATAAACTACTTCCTGTTTCCTCCTGTGTGTTAGTGTTGTAATTCTATCTAAAAAAAAACAAAAGCAAAACTGCAAATTTGTGTATCTGATATCAAAATATTATCACCACTTTTCCTCTTTGGCCTCTAATGAGAACTTCAATATAAACAAGGTGTCTCTTACTGCAAAGTGCCCTTCACTTAAACAGAGCGATCATTAGTGTCTAACATAAACACAGAGAGTTTTTTTAATGTGCAAATTGGACCTTTTTTCTTCAAAAATGGCTCGTAGATGAAAACTTATTACTTATCACAAAAAAATAGTGCTTCCCTCATATCCTTAAAGAAAACTTTAGGATAGCAAAGTTGAAGGAACACATTATTGTAACTGATTAATCTGTTAAATTCCTAAAATACAGAAAATCTCATCTTTTTTCTTCTTTACACTGAACCACGAACCTTCTCTCCTCTGTTTGTTTAGACTCCAGGTATGACCTTCAGCGGACCTGGCCTCGAGCTCTACCATAACTCATGCTTTCTGTTTGAAGTGTCGAGATAAAATGCTCAAAAAATATCTTTGGGTTTAAACAAAGAGACTCGGCACTAAACGGTTGACTTTGAGGTTCGATTCGCTTAATGGGCAATAAAAGGGACATCTTTCTTTCCTCCTGATAATCCTTCTTTCTCTCTGAAGTGTTTCCTTCTCTTTGTACTACTTTAAGCCACTTCCACTAAGCACACACACACACACACACATACACAAACTATAGACACATTATACACTCACACAGAGACCCTCTATTAATCACAAGTCTAATTCTTGAGGTAAATGTAGTAATAATAGCAGTTTCAGCTTTTTGGCGGAGCCCCCGTGGTAAATAGGCCATTCTACCTCTCCGGAAAAGGCTGCGAGATGAAAGAGTCCTGAAGGAGCCACATTAATGAAAACTGCTGAGTGAAAACTGAACTGGGGAGGAAGGGCCCTATACCTGGAAACACACACACACACACACGCACACACGCATACATGCACACGTATATACACACACATATACGTACATGTGCACACAAGCGGAAGCGAGAGGCTTGTAGGTAAGGAGGCATGCAGATGTGGACACAGATCATACACACAGGTTTTCTTTGGAGTATACATCCTGAGATGCACACACACACACAGGCATCCAGACGCAGACACACACACATACACACACACACACCTGACTACAGTGCTGAGGGAGCTCTCCTGTCTTCAATGGGTCAGTGAACAGCAGCCATGCAAAGAGAAGTACAGGCTTCCTGTTCATTCCGCGCTCTCTCTTCTCTCTGTGTGGCACTTCTTCCAAGTTAGCTAGTAGCTCAGCCACTCATTAACACAACTTTTAAAATACATCCCATAATTAACCTCCTGCCTGATTGGCCTAATCACAACTCGGACGAAGTCTGCTTTGGAAACAGTTGCCTTGACAACAAACTCAAATCATTGTAAAGTAACTCCTTTTATTTGTTTGTATTTTGCGAAAAAAACAACACGTTCACCTCAAATTTTAGGCTACAATAAAATGTGTGTCGTATGTGAGAACGTATCTGAAATCTGAGAAAACTTTGCTTTTCTCTCTTGTCCAAACAACCATTTTATGTATCATCTGTGTTTGTTGTTGTGTATTATTAAAGAATCAGATTCCACCACTAATTATATAGTATCAAAGTGTCCAATAATTTCCTCCTGTTTCCGGACTTAAACTATGATTTACTTAAAATACTTTGCCAGAAGTTCGTAAGCAGGTCCACAGATATTTGGGGTTGGTTATTTTCGGGCTGCATCGCTTTCAAAGAGTTAGGTCGACCATAAATGGATTAGCTGCAGGTGTCTTTTTCTCTCAGTTAAAAGTTCCTTCTTTTTTTTTTGTCTCTTTGCATATAAAGACTTTATTCAGATTGACTTTTCTCTGTTTGGACAGCAAAAACACACAGGAAATGTGAGTTTTGCATATTCGATTCAAGCCACATTTCGAGCTCGTTTAAAACATGTTTCCAATTGGATTTCTACAAGTGTGTCTCAGTTCGGATGCACTGGCTGCCCATAATGCACCACAAGAGTGACACAAGTGCATCAGAGTGACTGAACAAAATACTTAATCACACCTGGCTTTGTCCGGTGTGACAGAAAAGTTCTGCTTCACGTCTTGACAGTCATTGTTTTAGAGGGTTAAATGACCGATCTTCATTTTTTATGCTTCAGTGTTAGAAAGCCAGGTGAGCAGCCGGTGTCCTGACTGTCACCTTTGTTGTTACCAAAGCAACTCATGCAGCGGTTTGGTAATGTTTGGATACATAAATCCGGTCTGATTGCTTTGCAGGTCACAGTGCAGACAGTCTGTCTTCTCGAAGGTAAAATACTTTCCTGCAGTATAAATAAAGCCTCAGCGGATTTCTGTCGGAGATGATTCTGTCAGATTTAATTCTCTCTCAGGTCACTCAGGTAAAGGTCGAGTCACCCAGCGTAAAATAACTCACACAAAAACCTTCGCCTGATCCTGTGCTGCGTCAAACGGAGATGCTGACTCCACCTGAGTCACAGCACGAAGAGACTGCGATGTTCTTGAAAATTGGTCACGGTCTGTCGGGTTAAAGGTCAAGAGCAGGCAGCAGGCGCAGATGCCAGGAAGGAAACGTACGACTCCCATGATGCCTTGTTTTCAGTGCTGACCCCCAAAAAAAAGCCATTAAGTGGTGTCGACCTGTGTACCTGACAGGGGTGAGGGACTCAGACGTGTGTGTGTGTGTGTGTGTGTGTGTGTGTGTGTGTGTGTGTGTGTGTGTGTGTGTGTGTGTGTGTGTGTGTG
>JAQMCX010000058.1:19531614-19548094 GCA_029814765.1 Acanthurus leucopareius | reverse complement strand
GTGTGTGTGTGTGTGTGTGTGTGTGTGTGTGTGTGTGTGTGTGTGTGTGTGTGTGTGTGTGTGTGTGTGTGTGATGGGTCAAGGCTGCAGTGAGTTGTTCCTGTTCCTCCATTTTGTCTTAAGTGCTCTTCCAGACCCGTCAGCTTGTTTACCTTTGAAAATGCATGTGCACATTCGTGTTCACATGAGCCCCTGATAGACTGAACTGCACTGACAGCTTTGTGAGTCCAGATGGGGGTCGCTGCAGAACTCCTGAACCCTAAAACAAGCGTTCTGCCCTCCTCCTCTTTATTTAGACCTCTTTCTCTTCATTTCCATCCATCATGCTCTTCTTTTAGTCAACCATTTATTTTTATTTATTTCTTTTTACCTACTTAAAGACCTTTCACAGTGTTATATTTTGATCTGCTCTGACGCTTTAAATACCTTTTCATCTTGTTAAATTCTGCATAAAAACACTTCAAAGATGAATATTTTTTATTAGTTATTGGAAAATGATCTCAGTAACAATTGTCATCCTGTTCTACTTTAAACTGTCTGACAGGACAGAACTAATTCTTTACAAAGCTTTAAAATCTATATGCCACATAGACAGAGCTGTTTCTCTCTCTCATCCTCCCCCTCGGACTAACTTTCCCTCTCTCCTCTCATCTTCTCTACACAAACAGAAACTCATCTCTCCTGACATTTGTTTTCAATCTGAAGCGTCATCCTTACTTTTTTTCCACTCTGCAGACCTGCAATAAAAAGAATTAACCTTTGTGCCAGAATACACCACAGGAGAATATACCTCCGCCTGTTTTCTGTCTCCAACTTGCCTCTGTGTTTCTTTCTTTCTGGACGTGTCTGTCTGTCTGTCTGTCTGCTACCTGTCTGTCTCTCACTTTTCATGCTGTCTGACAGATTCAGCACACAGTTTGAAACGCCACAGAAAAAGACAAATATAAAAGTTTCATATCAGATTTATTGAATCAGCCTGCGTTAACCTTTGCTGGGCATATTATAGAGTTTTAAGCAAATAATTACTTTTATAAAGACACATTTTAATTATTGTTAAGTGAAAACAAAAAGAACACTAAGATATACATTCATAAAATTTCTTCAACAATGTCAAAAAAGGTAGAAATGAACTTTAAAAGATTTCTATGATACTGATATGATTTGATACTGAAGGGCTTTTATTGACTTTTGCTGTCTCTCTTTGCAGTCTGTTATATCAAAAATTTCTCCCTGTGCCTCTCCAAGCTCTCAGTATTAACTGTAAAGGGCAAGGCTTTGGCTTCTTCCTTTACTTTTATCTTTTTGTCATCCCTCCTCTTTTTGCCTGGCTCTGTCCTTTTCCTCTTCATTCTTTCTTTGAAAGTGAATTAGGTGACCTGTGCTGAAGTTGCTGTCGTTGCAGCTTTTCTTTGCAGGCAAAGGAGGTGTATTTATACAGAACCTTTCAACAAGACACTCAGGCAATAAAATGTGAGATCTTTTAAAAAAGTACGACTTTTAATGAGACAAATTTGATATATTTGCTAACAGCTGTAAAGCAAAAATATAGGCTTTTACAACTTTGGCTAGTTTTAAATTATCTAACAACTCCATTACCTTTTTTGTTGCTCGTGCAGCAGCTCCAGTTTGTACAGTGGTGACATTATCAAGTGAGTTGTGGCTTCTCTTGCCATCACCTCTCAGAGACCAGTTTCTGCTCCCAAATCTCAAATCAACTGTCCAAACTCATGGACATAACAGATGTGAAATCTGTTTTATGGTGGTGGAGGCTCCAGCACAGAAATATCATCAATTATCCTGCAGCCTTTCATCAGATGACCTCTCTCATTTCTGCAGCGCCTGACAGAGCAGCATTTGTGGTCGCCACGTACGTGCGTGCATGCGCCCGCGTCTCTGTGTGTGCTCAAGTTTGCATTCGAGTCTTTTTTTAAATGTTTGTGGGCACATTCACGTGTGTCTGCAAACGCAGGTGCATCCGCGCATTTAATGTCTAAATGCGTTAAAAGCAACACAGACCCCCCCCCCCATTAGTTTTCTCTCTGGTTTGATCCTGTCACCAGAGATTAATTTGTCATTTCTTCAAGTCATTTTAGCTGTTAGAGAGAAATGAGCACTTTTCCCTGTGGCCGACCAGTACATTAACAGCACAGCGGGAGACTCTCAGCCCCCTCGAACAGAACACGTCTGCTAAGCTCATTCACAGGGGCCGGTATTAGCATATGCATGGGGTTGATTGAGTATTAAACCAGACGTGGAGAGTGATGTCAAAACTCTCGTCTTGGTGGGATTTTATTTTATAGTGTTTAAAGTTAAATTTAAATATTTTCCTGGGGTAATTATTCAAGGAGAGCAGGAAGTTCACTCGTCTTTAGCATTTTTTAAAATCAAAATGTTGAAAATTCAAGATAATAGAGCAGAAAAGACAAAGGAGAGTCGACTCATCTGGCGATTAATCCTTAAAAAAACAGGCTTAATGCAGTATGATATGTGTGGTTTTATATGCACGGGCACTTAACTTTATACAGAAAGTAGACTTGCATTTGTAACAGAATGATTGCCCCAGTTAACAAGCCATTAAGCAGGCAGACCACCTCTGGGCCAAGTTCTATCAAAAGTCTTTTTGTTTTCAGCTCTAACTCTGCTTCCCCTGTGAGGTAATTATTACAGTTTTCAAGCTGCTCGAAAACAATGGTTTAATCATTTCGATCCATATTTTCCCAAAGCTTCATTAAAATCTTGTCAGCGGCATTTCAGATATCACATGTGACCAACGGGAAAAATAAACAACTGCTTTGGCCAGAAACTTGACTTTGCTGAAACGCGGTGGTGAGGTGTGTTGCACCTCATGTAAATTATGGCAACAGCATTAGGAAGAATAATAAAGGAACTGAATTTATGTGCTGCGACACGGAAAGGTATCCTTTCTCAAGAATAGTTAAATTATAGACATGGTTTGACATTAATAAACGGCACTCTGAACCTCAAATATGCATGTTATGCCGTTGCTTTTCTTCATTTTTCAGATCTACCACAATACAAAGTCACTCTACATTGTTTTAAAAGCCGCCGTTTAACCAGGAGGTCTCCTGAGGTACACATACTGTTTAACAATGCAGCAGAAAAGGGTTAAAGTGAAGAAAAAACACTAGAATAATGACTGGAAAGCTGTAACTTTATCCATTCAAAACATTAACATTACTCATAAAGAATTTCCTAAATATGATACGTTCAGGTTATTCTAAGCTCAGGGGGCATTAAAACAGGCGGTTCGTTAAAGGGTTTCCACCATCGTGATCCAGTGTCTAAGGTTACAGGTCAACATGTGGGGTATTTTTCTTTTATTCAGGTGGATGTCGGGTTTAATTCAATAAAGGATGCAGACCGATGGATCGACGCCGTGCAGCGTTAGTATCTTTCTGACTGTAAGAAGAGAGATTGTCTTTATTAGAGGGAAGGAAAAGACTCCGTGTGGCCAGGAAAAGGGGTTTAGAAACCTCTGCAGTCATTAAGTCAGTATACAGTTTGTAATGCGACCATGAAAGTGTGTGTGGATGTGTGTGTGTACGTGTGTGTGTGTGTGTGTGTGTTACACAACCCCCAAAGCCACCAACATTGTGGGTTTTCTTTTTGTTTTTGGGTGGGTGGGTTTTTTTTTTTTTGTTGGAGGCCTTTCAGTCAAAAGCCACTGTGGTCGCTTAAGGGGGAGACCTCATCCGTCTGTCTGTCTGTCTGTCTGTCTGTCTGTCTGTCTGTCTGTCTGTCTGCTTGTTTGTCTGTCGCACTGCCTGTCTGTCAGTATATCTGTCTCACACTTTCACATATGTTTTATACGTGTGCGTTCGTGTGTGTGTCTGTGTGTGTGTGTTGTCGGGGTGTTGGTGTGTAAGGTATTGTTTATGACTGTGGAAAGAGTGCTGAACAAAACAAGAAAATAACACAGTTTGCACCCATGCGTGTGTGCGATCGAGTGTGCGTCCGTGTGTCCGTTTGTGTGTGTGTGCGCTCGTGTGTGTGTGTTCTGGCAGGCTCACCACCGGGCCAGATGGAGAGAGTTTTCTGTCTGCCCCCTCTCTCTCTCTCTCTCTGTCTCTCTCTCTATCTCTTTCTTTCTTGCTCGCTCTCCTTTCTCTCTAATCACAGTTTTCCTTTAGCTGTAAATAGGCGGGTTGGGAAATCTATATGCACACACACAGTCACACACACACAAACACACATGCATGCATACACACATATTTTGGCCTGTGCTGTAGGTTTGATGTAGCATTTTCAAACATCCCACGCTCATATGATCTGAAGGCAAAGGCAGAGGCAGTGTGCATGCATGCACTGAACAGACACACACACATATACACACACAATCGGGCTCATCATACGGTTGCCCTTCTACTCACCCATGATCAGAGCAAGACACACACTCACACAGACCCAAACCGCATAGAGAGTACAGAGAGGAGCCGATCGCCCACAGCTTCCTCTTTTTACTGTCTGCTAAACTGAAATTACACTCACACACACACGCACGCACACACATGCACACACCCCCAACAGCAACTGGGGCCTTTTTATGTGAAAGAAAGAGTAATTATGCATCTAAGTGTTCATAGCCTTTAGATAAAATGCTACATTTTCATGTGCCACATGTACTTCTTTATAGAAAATACTTTTTCTATTTATCCAACAGCAGCACTTTCCTTCTGGTGAGGAACATTAATGATGCAGAAATATTCAGACCGTGTTGCATCAAGGCCCTTTGTTCAAAATAAAGAATAAAAATAAAAACTGCTAAACTAATTCAGTGTGAAGAGGTGAGCACACTGAGAGATAGATGGTGCAAAAAGTGAAGGTTGAACTGTCATGTTTAACCCAACGGGGTTAAACTTTCACCTAGTAAGCCCGGGTTTGTTGATTTGAAGTGAAAAGAAACTGAGGTAGATCTACTTAAAAAGTGACATTATGTAGTAGTTTATCCTCCAAGCAGCTGTTTTATCAGCAGCCTTTAAAGATTATTTTCTTGAAGTTAAAATGAGCCTCTCATTGTGAACTAAACAACAAAAAAACTGCCACTCAAACAAGCCTCTTCCTGAAACACAGCTCGTCCTAAAATCATCAAAACAACAGGTACTTTTCTAAATAAAGAACGTTTTTACTAAAAAACCAAAGTGAACTTGAAAGTTAACTCAGAAAAAAACTGCTTTGTTTTCAATTTGTATCTAAATGGCGTAACAAACAAAGTATTTCCTCCTCAGACGGACCATAAAAATGCCTGTTTTTAGGACTAATGGTTTGAGCACATAAAGATCTTTGACTCCATTAATCATAATGGCCGGACTGTCTGCCCTGCTGAGCTCCGTCAGGTCAGCCTCTGCCACCGAACTCAACCCAATGTCATCACGTCTGTTTTGAAAATGTTCGATTTGATGCGAGTTTGCTCCGAACTTCCGTGTCTGAGTGGTCATTTTGGCCTCTCATCTCCTGTGGAAAGAAAGATTTTCCTCTTTTTCAGCAGTTTTTATTTGAAAATATCAGTCTGTTTATCTGTCTGCCTCTCTCTTCAGATATTGAGTCCAGTCCTCCATAGAAAAGTCTCGGCCTTCAGTTTGTTTAAAAGCTTTCAGCCCCTCAAATAGAGAGTCCATTTCATCCAGCCTGGAGGGCCTCTGTATGTCTGTGTACACACACTCGTTTTCATTTGACTCTTCCTTTGTGTTTTTTTCTGTCTTTCACACCCTCCAAACCCACATCCCTCCGTCCATAGATGGCCCTTTGTCACCAGGCGATTCCTCCTCTCTTGTCAGTAACCAAAGAGCTTCAGTCCCACACTCACAATCGGGTGATTCAAACAATGTCTGACTGTATGTATGTGAGTGTGTGTTTGTGTGTGTTTGTGTGTGTGTGTGTGTGTGTGTGTGTTCAATACAGTAAGAAAGAGTGAAGTTGTACCTGTTGGTGTGTGAACTACATGTCTTTCCCTGCGTTTGTGTCCAATTTTTAAATGAATTAAATCTTAATATTTTAATTCTTAAACGACACAAAAACAACATGGGGTTTGGTGCGTTTGGTTGTGCCAGTTGTTTTTGTTTTGTCGGTTGTGTAAGATGCTTTTCACATTAAAATAAAAACATTTATATGACTTTCCAAGCATTTTGGAAGATTTCTGCTTTGCTGTGACAGCAGATAACGATGCTTCTGGAAAGTTCTGCTGGTCTTTTGTTTTCATTTTTTACATTTTCGAAACCTCAGATGCACTTCTGAGCGATTGTGCAATGAAATTTGAATTCTGCAAAGCCCGCAAACTTAACCATCTTTCCATGTTTCTAGTTACTTCCTTTGTTGACAAAAGTCTTTTTTTATTGATATTGTATGATTTTTTAACAATTGATATTTTTTCAAAAAGGAAAACAGTACAAAGCTATCGATGTGTTTGCGTGTGTGTGTTTGGTGCTTCTTCCTTGTGTGTGTGTGTGTGTTTGCGTCTTCACATGTGTGTGTGTGTGTGTGGGTAGCAGCTGTGTCTACCCGCCCCAGAGTGAATGGCCGTCCTCTCTAAGCTCCTCTAAAGACTGACAACAACACGACTGCTAAACGACTGGGAAAACTAAGTGCCTCCTTTCTCTGTCATTCTTCCTTTCTTTTCGCCTCCCATTCGCTCCGTCGCTCTGTTTGGTTTTCGGCAGAAGGACTGCAAGCTGCCACCGGCTCTGTTTGAGTTCCCTCAACTTTTAATGAGCGACGAGGGAAGCTGCTTTCTTTTTTACACACTCGCTCCTAATCGCGTCTTACTTTCTGCCTGTCTGTCTTCTTCGCTTTCACTGTCTTTCAGCCCATCTTTTTGGTCTCTCCTTCCCTCACCTCTCTCTCTCTCTCTCCCTTTCATTCACCCCTGCCCTCCCTCTCTGCGTCTCTCTATCTACCAATTTCACTGTCTCCCCGTCTCCCTTCCGTTTCTGGCTGCCAGCTGAAAGCCTCACTGTATTTACCAGCTTAGTTTCCTAATCCCAGTACAAACTACTATCGCTAATGACTTTCTCACTGGTTGCGCTCAAGGTGGTTTTAAAGGAAGGCAGGAAAGAGGGGAGAAAACAGAAAGAGAGAGAGAAAGCGAGGGTGGACTTTACATGTTGTCTGTTGCAAACAACATGTTTAAAAAAAGGAAAAGTTAAAAAAAGGAGGTGAAGGAGGAGAAGATTGGTGTTTTTTTCAGTCAGCACAGTGCAGGTAGGAGAAAATGAGAGAGAGCAACAGGTAGTTGGTGCCCAGTCATGCATGCATCACAGTGTGTGTCTGTGTGTGTGTTTGCAAGTGTGTGTGTGTGTTTGCAAGTGTGTGTGTGTGTGTGTGTGTGTGTGTGTGTGTGTGTGTGTGTGTGTGTGTGTGTGTGTGTGTGTGTGTGTGTGTGACCCCGTGACCTCAGGTGCCCTGCAGGTATGTGCCTCTACATAACAGGGGGCAGGAAGACTCAGACTGGGAAATCCTCATCAGCTGCATTCCTCACTGGTTTAGCTGGGGGAGGGACGGCGGACCGAGACTCAGTCTGTTAGAGACAGAAAGTCACAGAGAACAAAAAGTACTAGGATGTATTTGAAATACAGCATTTAATTAATACAACTGAAGAGTTTGCTTCATTATGTTGTTTTGTGACAGTGATACATTTAAAGTTTTCTTGTATTATTGCTCGTGCTTCCTCATGTTTAGTAAATGAATGAAAATGCGACACACTCTGCACAGCTGGTAAAAACCTTTCTGCTCCACTTTTAAACGATGCCTGCTTGTTATCCAGCACTTTTAAAAATGTCATATGTTGTTTTTGTTCTCAAAGCCATCCGCTCTCAGTCCTCGTTCCCCTTTTTTTGTTTCGGTATTTAATATCTTCTCAGAAAGCTGCAAACCATTAGATAAAAAATGTTGATGGAAAAAGGAATGAAGTAAGAATACACGAGGAACTCAGGCAGAAACACAGGAAAGCAAACAGCAGTCAACAAAAGAGCAACTGACTGAATCAAATGAAGGGAGGTCGATCGTTTCCGTTTCCTCTTACACGACACTCCGGTCTGTCCATCCGTCTGTCCGTCCGTCTGTCTGCCTGTTCATTGAGAGTTACCAGGTGTCAGCTGTCAATAACAGCACTGTCTGTTGGAAAGTCTCACTGTGTGTGTGTGTGTGTGCGTATTTGTCTGCATGTCTGCATGTGTTTTATGTCAGTATGTGCATGTGTGAATTAAAGGAAAGAGACTGACGAGAGAGTGAGATTAAAAACTGGGGGAACAAAGAAAAAACAGATGAGTAAAAAATCTTAAATGTATTTGAAATGCAGTTAAAAAAATAGAGTTAAGAAAAAGTCCTGACTCTTATCTGTTACTTTTAAGTAAATAATCAGCCTGCATTCATGCAGCACCATATACAAATCAGTATGAGCCGGCGTTAATAAAAAGAAAATCTCTTCCTGCTTTTGTCTGTTTTCCCTCTCAGTCCGTCTGTCTGTCTGTCTATCTGTCTGTCTGTCTGTCTGTCCCTCACCGGGAACTCCTAGTCGTTAGTGAAGTTAAGTGAGTCTTGTTAAATTTTCCCCGCAGTGAGAGATTTCTAACTATGACCTCCTCACACACACACGCACACACACGCACACATTAGCGCCCAGAAGCACATACATGCCCACAAACAACAAAAGACTTCAAAGGAATCCCAGCAATGCCAATCATGTTAGCCTTTTCAAACCTCTTCCACTGCTTCTCCCTCCCTCTGTCTGTCTTTTTGTCTCTGCAGCCACATTTCATCCAGCTGTCAAGTGAATTTCATGCAAAAGAGTGAAACATTCCACAGAACACTTGACTTGAATTACACTGCTGCTCATGTATGCAGTGAAAGCAAATACTGTATATGCCATGCAAAAGATAAATGAGTATAAAAAAGAGAAATGATTAGGCCTGTAGGCATATTGTTTTGGTTTTATGGTGTTGGCCGTAGTTCATGTGTTGATTTGTGGACAAAAACACAATAAAGTGCACTTGGCTGCGCAATAAAACATAATGTCAATGTTGCAATGATTAAATTGCTTTTAACTGTGTCCGCTGTTAGTTTTGTTCAGTTCTGCTCAAAAGATTTTGAGCCATAACTCTTTATTTACACTTAATTTAAGTTCTCTTCAGTTTCCTCTTTTTGAAAAGAGCATAAAAAGACACAACATCCAGAGAAGGAACAAAGATGATAAAGATGTTATAGTTGTCTTACCACTTCCCTCTGTCTTCTCATGTCTGTTGTTTAGTGTCCTCTCTGTTTTGCCACCAATAATAAAATACTGAAAAAGGGATGAGGAAACAAGCTAAGGGAGTGACAGAGTGAGGATATGAGAGTGAATTCCTCTGAGAGAAAACAAACTTGGCGAGACCGCGATCATTGATCTTGAGTCCCACACTTCACCGAGTTTGTTGTCATGATGCATTTGTTTGCTCCAACTAAAATCATGTTTTTTTCTTAATATCCTTAAAAATTGACAAATTCTGCGATCTATAAATGCACCACCTTAAATGTTTTACAAAGGCAAAGATAAAATCAAGTGTAACAGCAGCTGGTCATCGGCTCAAATCTTTGACTGCTGCTGAAAATGAAGGACTGGAGGTGAAACAGGAATCATTAGTTGTTGAACACACCTTTCAGCAAACTGCTCAGGTGTGACAGCAGCTCCCAGGTGTGAGAGGATGTGTCCATTAAAACTTCACTCCGCTACATACAAAGCAAGACATGTTTAAGAAGCTCATTACTGTGTGAGTTGCTAATGGCCTTTTTATTACAATAATGGCAATAGTGAGATATTGCTTTTTTATTTACAGTTTATTAAATGACAGTCTGAGTTGCAACTTCTGACTCCAGTTCACACATTTTTCTGTAAGAAAGAAAGAACAGCAAATATACATACACAATCGACACTTTAGTTAGATTTCAAAGTTAGATTCACCTCATAATTTGTCCTTGAAACGGAGTCATTTGTTCCTGTATGAATCACTGCATGGTATGAATGTAAGAAATGAGAAAACAAAGAAAAGAGTGCAACAGAGTCTCTCAGGCACAAAACTCAGCAGCGATATCACAAGAGACTCATCAACTCCAAAATCACAATAGACACATAATTTGTCCTGTTACTCGAGTAAGACACTAATGCCCCGCTGCTTATTTAAAGCGATGCATCACTGCGCTGAACTCATACTGCACCTGTCCAAACAGCTTTTCCAAAGTCATTCCCGTAACAAATAGCAGATCCGCAGTAAATAACTTGGGGGATTAGAAATAAAATTGGAGGCAGTGATACTGAGCTGGTTTCAAAAATGAGTTTTTATTTGACCTTCTTCTCATTATATTTTATTGACAATACTCATCTATAAATGTGGCCATTGTTCTTTATTGGCTTCTCATCCAAGTCAATTTAATTGGTTTTTGAAAGCATCAGTTTAAAAAAAAAAAAAAGGTTAAAAACAGATTGGTTCGTGATACACGGTGCAGTTTCTACCAAAGCAAATTAGTCATAGACCCGAACTGTCTTTTAAGGTCAATTTATATGTTTTTCTGTGACTGACAACTTATCTGATTCGAGGTAATGCTTCAAACCCGACCAAAGCAGTTCTCCGAGCGACATAAATGTGCCAAATCATTTCTAACAAGCACTTTGTCCTGGTCTGGTTTGTGGGGAATGAAATGTGAACCTGCTGAAAAAGTGAATTTGGACTCGGACCCATCACCCTGTGAAGCCTCTGAGCTGATGTCAACTCACAAAAGAAGCCCACATCGTGTTTTTCACTCTTGCGTGGTGAAGAGGGAGGGAAAGGACTTCTCTTTTATTCCTCTGTTCTGGGGGCTCTTTTGTATGCCTCACGTATCCCACAATCCACCTGCATTTGTTCATCTCTGCAGGCAAGGTGTCAGTGCATCACCATAGCAGTGGAAGTGGGAGTGTGCACGTACACACACCCGCACACATGCACACGCACACACACAGCCATCTATCCGTCTATAGTGTAGGTGTTAGTGCATCACCATAGCTTCACACATTCCATCTTGTATGAGCAAGAGTAAAGCTGTGTTTGCTTTCGACTTCTTTTGCTTGTGTCGTTGTGTGTGTGTGTGTGTGTGTGTGTGTATTTATGTGTGTGTGTGTGTGCAAAAATTTAAGGGTGTTGTTGTGTGCGTTTGTGTGCAGGCTTGTGTTTAACTTTCCCGTGCTTTGTGGCCTCAAAAGACACTTTGATATAAATCTGCCGCAGAAAAACAAGCCAAGAGGATACACGAGGTTGTGGGAAGCCGTGAATTAGTTTACATATGCTAGTGGTGTGTGTGTGTAATGTGTGTGTGTGTGTGTATGTGTGTGTAATAAATGCACAGGATGTCTGGAAGCTGATCAGTCTCGTCTTATCCACAACAAAACAGAGGTCTGCAGCGTGTTTCGTTAAAAGAAAATTGCGAGTGCGTTGCAGAGGTCAGTCGATATCTCATCCAGGTTTAAGGACCATGCTGCTGGATTTGAGTCCAGCCTGCTTTGTGTGCAAATCACCTTCTGAGACCAATAATTCAACTCAAAAATATCCTTTTCTCGCGTTTTGGCAGGAACTTCTGGTGCATCCGCTAACGTTTCCCCGTGGTGGATGCGCTCCACTGGGGTTCGAGCAGAGCAGTGTGATGCTTGCCAGTTGGCTAGCAGACTTTATTTAAAGTTTGTGCGGGTTTACGTTCTGGTTTTGTATGGAAACAAATATATATATATGCTCTCTTTGATTTGTAATTTTGGCAACATGAAAGCTTGGTAAAAGTCCAATCTGAATTTGATGAAACCTATATAACATGAAATAACAGCTTCTATAAATTATTGCCCCAACTTTTAATATTAAGCTACAGTTAATTCACAGTCCTTATACATTGAAATTGCAATTAATCTCACCATCTTGAGCAGAATAAGCCTTTATTGGCCAGTTTTTTATTGAGCAATCAGAGTGTTAATGCAGTAGTTGAGTTATTTCTCCACTCTCTCCTTTTCTTTCCCAGAATTTATTCATTTTTCCTCACACATCTCAAACTTTATTATTAGACTTCTTCTTTCCTTTTCACTACATTCTTCCTCTTTACCCTCATATTTCATACTTAGTTCATTTTATTAAGCCTTATCTCATTCTCTTACCATATTTTTCTTTACGTTGTAACTGAGGTGCAGCCTGTATGGAATGTGCATATAGATGGCTCATTATCTGTAAACCAGCAGTCCCCACACAAAGTTGATGTATAGAAATCAGATAAATGCATTACTAAATCAATAGCAGTGGGACTTAATTTAACCTGGCCTGCCTCGCAGATTTACACCTGGGACTGTTAGTTATCTGATGAGTCGGGGGTTTTGTGAGTTCCTGAGGGGCTCGTTCACATGAGGTGTTGAGGGAAGGATGCTAAACCAGTCTGAGGATCCGAACTGGTGACTTCTGGTTATTTTTATACACCCTTATGCTTCCTCTGACTGGTATGACAGACAGATAATAAATATTCAGCTTAAGAAGGGGCATAATGTTATGCATTACATGATGTTATGTATTCAGAGATGGAGGTGATGAAACCGGCAGAAACCTCCTGAAACCTCGCAGGAGTTTTTGCTGTGATCTGCGTTAATTCCTCTCTTTTTTTTTTCTCTCACACACACTCACCTGCTGCACTGACAGCCCTGTTCTTAATAGATTAATATCATCAGCATGATTTGTTCCTCTCAAATGCACACCTGTCAAGGTGTTACCGTTGGATGGTCGATGGTGTGTGACAGCTTCAAGCCGCATTTAGTTGAACTGTTGTGCAAATCTCTGCATGAGGGAATCAGCTGGGAGACGATGAAACAAACATATCCACAGACACTCAGACTAAAGCAGAGGTTATGACGCAAAAGATCTGTAAGACATATTTTCATTATGGAGAAATTCCTCTGGAGGGATGTAAATATAGATTCCTGAATGAAATCAGAGTTATTAATAGCAGGGAAGTAAATGTTGAAGTGTTTTGAGTTTTGTTTCCTAAGCAGCACCAGAAGAGACAATTTTACAACCTCAGTTCATAGAGAATTATCTTTTTCTCCATGGAGAAATTTAATGTTTCTCCATGGGAAAAATCTTCTACCTCTTCTCCCTCATCTTTAGGTAATAGGAGTCATGTGTATGAATGTTACAGGCAGACAAACTGGCAAACAAACTGGAGAGCAGAAAGGCATCATGGGTTAATATAGTTTTGTTAAAAAGTGAAAAATCCTGTTAATTAAGGGGAGAGATTGTATCCTTAACCGCACTTTATCCGAATTCTTGTCACTGAGAATGAGAATGAGAATGTTAAAATCCCATAAACATAAAATTTTAGTATAAAAATCATATGCATACGTAAAAGTTTTCATACATTCAGTTGACTGAATTGACTTCACAGATGAAGATGTGCACTCACTGTGAAGTAAACACATGTATTTTGTTATTTCCTCTTTATGGTTTGTCCATGAGTTTTCCATGTAATTTTCCCAATTATAAATAAAGTACATTGAAAGTTCTTTATACTGGTCATCAGTTACTGTGATCCCAGTACATGCGGCGGTTTGTTGCTCCATTTCCCGCATCGCTACGTCTGCGTAGTGTAATGTCACTTCATAAAGGGTCCATTAGGAAAAGCAGAACAGTCCAGAGTTCTTCCATTATTAGAAACAGAATCGGCTTTAGTCTACTGCACTTCCTTTATTTAAGAAACGCAGACACACACACACACACACACTTGAATGCATGCACACACACCTTAACCTGTGGAGGGCTGCTGTTGGAGGTTTTACGTTAGAGTTGTAATTGATTGGCGTGCAGAGCTTTGTAATTAAACCAATAGTAAATCTGCTGCTCAGTTAATGAGAATGGCTGCATGTGACAGTTAACATACACATGGGCACATGCACACACACACACACACACACTTTTTTGCTGTGAGTGTGTGAGCTAGCCCCCCCCCCCCCAAAAAAAAACTCACTGATGACCTGATGTCGACACCAGCATAGCTCTGTGTCTTTGCTATGACCCGTCGTTACCGTGGCGCCCCGGGCTTCAACACCAATCACCACTCAGAGAGAGATTCCGTTGCCGGGCGGATGTTTGAACCTTTAATAACAGCTTGCCGCAGCTAATTTATGATTGGTTGATTGGGCCATTGGCGCTCCAATGGGGCTGACGCATTGGGTCATCTGAGCTATCCGTCTTTTTAAACCGCTTTTATCTCATCGTGGAAGACAGTCGGTTCCACTGCCAGGAAGGAAAGCTGAGGTCTGAGGAATTATTTTGACTTTGGGAGGTACTTGTCACACTTCAGAAAGCTATTTATCATAATTTTAATCCATCTGATGTTTTAAATAACTTTAACAGATCCGTTAGGAACCTTTGTAAGAGTAACTGTTGCCAGAAAAGTTTTTCTAAGTCAGCAGTTTTTCGAGTTGTACAACCTTCATCATTGTCCCTGTTTCATCAGTGTCACTTTTGATTTATTCATCAGGCTATGAGACTGTGTTTGGAAAGTAATGTCACCAATAATTGATTTTGCTCTCTCAAAAATTTAATTTATGACCAAGAGGACACCTTTATCATCGATGTAAATGTATCAGTTTCTGATTAGTATAATGAACGTCTTGTCTGTAAAGGGATGAAAATGGGATGTAAAAGTGGACACCAAGCACACAGTAATCACATTTTCCTGCAGTGGAAGTGGCCTTTGAAACAGTTAGTCGGGGCAGAAGCAAAACTTACTCATCCTAAAAACCCTGCAGTGTTTTTCGTTCTGCTCCCTTTACTCTCCTTGATCCTTATGACAGCTTCGGAAACCTCCTGTCAGGTTTACTTTGTCCTCCGTCGTGAAAACCTGCAATTTCAACTAAACTGCATCAAGATACAGACACAAACCAGCAATCTAACAATTGTCAAGTCGCATAAAGTTGATATTTTTCTTGTTTAGGCGGGAGCTCTCTCTTTTTTTTTTTTTTTTTAAGACATGAAAGGTTTATATTTTTCATTTTAACAGGCTGCTCGTTGCCTGACTGTCAGCCTGTGTGGCAGAAACAAACAATCGAAAGACGAGGAAAAGAACAGTGATTCAAACTAAGTGACGAACAGCTTCAGCCTTCCTTTTCCCTGCTGGTTTTGTGAGAACCGTGACTGTTGCATTCACAGGAGCCACTTGTACCATCATTGTGTTCAACAAGTGGATTTAATACCAGTCTGAAAGACTTAAGCTAGCTATGGCAGCACAAAGCCTCCTTAGATTACTGAAAGACACACTCACAGACACACACACACACACAAACGCAGGATAGGCAGACAAAAGCAATTCAGATCAAGGTATTTAAAGGAAGAGGAAATGTCAGTCAGCAGGAGGATTTAGAGACTCTCTCACCAAGATAAAATCCTCTCCTCTTTCTTTCCCTCTATAATCACATCTCTTTATCACTCTGCTACATTTTTGTGTCTCTCCTCTGCTCTCCTTCCACTACTTTTTTTCATTTTTCCTTCCCCTCTTCCACCGACACTTCCTCTCTCTCGGTTTGTTCTTGCTTTCTTATCTGGATTTCTGAGCTTCCTTTCTTAAATATTTTCTCCCCCATCATGCCTTCCTTCCTCCCCTCCTCTCTGTCCTGTCACTTCTTTCCTGCCTTTCTCTTTGTAAGATTTCACTTTTCCTCTTCTCCCTCAGCGAGACGCTGTTGATGTTGGCCGTGGCTCGCTTCTGCTGCATAGCTTGTCAGGGGATGACAAATGAGTCAGAGCTGCATAGCACAGCACGGAGCATGACGCCACTTCTCACTTTTCATGGGCAAGCCTGTTTAAAAGTACCACTCTGTCGCTCTGTTTGAAAGGCGGCGTCCAGCCTGACCGTGATGCCGGCGAAATGTTTGATGACAAAGGTCATCATCGTTCCCATTATATCACCAATCAGAACGCTGCCAAGTCTTTATCTAAAAAGGGCAACTTTAAAAAGTCTCTTGTTGCTGTTGACCTTTAATTGAGCGACCCATGTGAGTCAATTAGTATGAATTTGAAAATGTCACAACTGAGTAAAGGGATATGTAATTTTTTTTGTAAGTTTGATGAAAAGCCAGGAAAGGTAAGGTCTAACGGTTCCTGAGTTATTGTTGTAAAATGTTTTGGGGCTACATAAACGGTCATTTATACTTTCTATAAATTAGCTGTCAGTGAGTTAATGCTTTATGTTTGTCAGACCAACATTCTGCTTCAAGGAAAAATCCAGGGACTTAATATGCAATTTAATGAGGTTGTGGGACAAATATGAGAGATGAAACACGCTCTGCAGCAGAAAATGATGCAGTAAACGCTACAGCAAAGGTATGAAATGGTGAATATTTCAGGTTAGGAGTGTTAGATGTGTTGTGAATCATGTGTAGATGGATGAAAGCATAATAATAAGCATAATACTAGCTAATATATTGTTACAGAGAGTC
>JAQMCX010000058.1:19499114-19526614 GCA_029814765.1 Acanthurus leucopareius | reverse complement strand
AAGGAACTTTACTAAGCTGTGTGACTGTGAGAGTGTGAGTGTGTGTGTGTACCTGCTTTTGTTCTGCTCACTATTAAATTTTTTTGGCAACTGTAGTGAAAGAGTGTGCAGCACATACATGAAGCGCTCGTGCGTTTGCCATCCAACCTGTACATGTGTGTTTTTGTGTTTAAAGACCACCCAACGTTGTTTTTTTCACACTCAATCTCACTGCATAAGGTGATACAGTTACAGCTTTAGTTTACTCTTCTGTTCCTTCAGTGATCTTTAGCAAGGCACTGAACAGCCACAGTCCCTCTCCTCCACTGGAAGACAGTGAGGATTCTCTAAACAGTCACAACCGGGCTGGACTGAAGCTGTGCTGTCCGCTTTGTGACTGTTTCTTCACAGGAACTCTGGACAAAGACAACAAATCCTGCAGAGGAAGTTATTAAAAAAAGACTTGAGAACAAAATTCATGAACTGCAGCTCCATCACCACAGTCTTAAAGGATGATTCTTGAGTATCTTAGCTGAGGAAATTGTGGATCCTGTGGTCCCTGATTGCAGAAGTCATGTGCACAGTGAAAAATCAGATTTAGCCTCAGGATTTTCAAAAAGTCCAGAATAACCATCAGAGACTGACGACACATGAAAGGAATCAAATTGTGTAGAAATGTTTAAGCCCGTATTTAGTGCTTTAAATTTGATCAGAAGAAAAGGAAACAAAAAATATAGAAATGAACTAGAAATGGAACTTTTTCTCTGGTTTGAAGCTTCTTATAAGACCCATCAGCGGTCATGGTAACTTCAGACCTCATGGCAGGTCACAAACCTGCGGCACTTCAGGGTCTGAGCTTTCCTTTAGCACAAAAGGGTTCAAGCGTTCAAAGTCTCTCTCTTCAACACAATCATTTTACAAAATTAGTCACATCCTTGAATATCCGATATTTCCTCACACTTGTGCTGTTCCATATTAAGACATTTTGCTGTATCAAGCCAAACCTTAATGAGTTAAACACATAAACAATGTAATGTGTAGATCTACGACACTAACTATTCTGAAAAATAAATCCTAATTTATTATTGCACCTGTAACTCTAAACAAGAAATGTATTTTGAAAAGAGAATATCAAATAAACATCCACCTAAACAATAAAATCATTGGTTTTTAATCTGCACCACATAGTACACACATAGTAGTACATAGTAGTCAATTAGATAAAGTGAAAAAGGAAAGTAAAGTGTCACTCAGTTGTGCTTTGTGTGCGTTTGTGGCTGTTTCAGAAGTCGAAACCACGAGCTGCTTCAGTATAACTTTACAAACACGGCCGGTTTGCTTCAGAAGTCGCCGACATGTTTTGACGATCCAGACACCTCGAACATTCTCTGCTCTTTGATGAGGATTCCTGCCGACCACAGGGCAACTATCGCTGGAAGGGGGAACACACACACACACACACACACGTGCACATGCAGGCACACAAATCTCAACAGTCACATACACGCCAGCACACACACGGAGTCATAGACACTCTTAGAAATGGATAGCTGCAGGGGGAAAAAGCACACACACATAAACAGGCAGACACACACAGAACGTGTCTAGGCGAGGAGCAGATGGAAGCTGGCTTTGATTGCTCCGTTGACCTCTGACCTCAAGGTGAAAAGGTACCGCAGGGTTCAGCAAGACAAACACACACTCACACAGACGCAAATACACAAACTCTCTCTCTCTCTCTCTCCCATTTTTACTGAGACTCACACACCCTCCAGCATTTTGCAGGAAAGGTCTAGTTGTCGGACCACTGTGTGTGTGTTGGAGGGTCGGCGGGTCGCGTCCCACCGCATGGAGGTTAGGATCACTACCAGCTGGATTCACTTTGATCTGTGAGAGAGAGGGAGAGAGTGGGAGGGAGAGATCAGAGTGTCAAGGTCCTACTTCTGCCTACCTCTGCTCATCTGTCACAAACTATCATTAGGCCGTTAATACAGTTTAAAGTAACGAAACCAGGCATGAGCTTGTGGTCTGTTCACGTAGACTGATGTTATTCACCGAAGACAAGATGTATTTATTCCAGCATCACATACATATTATACGGTGTGGTCAATTTCAGCAACTTAAAAGCACAAATTTAGCGTCAGCAAAGGAAAACCACTTGTTTTAAAAAGGAGCGTTTTGAAATTAAGATTCACATTTCTTTGTTAGTCTCTGTTAAAAAGCTGCATAAGGATCCTGGTTGTGAGTGGCACACTTTTCCTGAAAATGTGAGGATAGATTTAAACAAGAACATTCAAATCAAAGCAGCAGAAACTAAAAAAACCTTGAGTTTTAGTTCTAAGTATTTAGCTCCAAATACATCGGATCTCATGTTTCCTGTGATGCAACTTATGCTGAATATCTCTCCACAATATCCTCCTCTTTTTCCAGCCCATGTTTTCAGTTTCTAACATGGGTTTCTTGGTTATAAATTTGAATATCTTATTTTCAAAGATTTGACTCAGCCCCTCCAGACGACATGATGCAACTGTTCCATCACTTTTAGTGTTTCTGTCCATTTAAAATGATCTTTATGTGGAAAAGTGATTGAAAAGTTTTTTCTTTAAAGAATAATAAAGAATAAGTTAATATTGTTAATGACCTTTTATCACATTAAAGTGGCAGCGGTGAGATTACACAGTTTAAGGGACACTTCAGCAGTTTAGTATTGTAAGTCCATGGGGGTGCGGGACTAAGAGAAGATTAAAACAGATTGATCAAAATCGAAGCATCCCATAATCCCCAGGGCTAATTTTCCAGCTTTGTAAAGCTCTCTGCTGAGCCACAAAGACATCGTACGGTTATTTCCAAAGTACTTCTTATCGCGACTGAACTGAACTTGTGTAAAATTGGCTGAGAGATTCTGCTGTAGAGTTTCTTGGATTGTATTGTCTTCCAATGCTGCTTTTTTTGATTTTTTTAAACCATTTAAGTTACTCGATACGTACTCTGGGTTGGTGGTAGTGAGGAAATGTGACATGCAACACAGGCCAACATTTGGGTTTTGACCCAGTGATGTTAATGTTGAACGCGGTCCTGTAACACCTGTATTTGCAAATCCTTCTGCTGCTGCGGTTGCACTGAACTGCGAGTGGCAGCACCATGTTAATGCTTTGTATCGCAACATCTGGGTCCATTTGAAAAATCAGATTCCATCTTTTTTTATTGCTTCTTTTTTTTCTTTTGACATGCCAGCATTTCCACCTCAGTGAAAGTTTTTTCTGAGAGTGAAGTCCTTTTTTGTGTTTTTTTACTCAGAATTTGTCGTGTTTAGACTCAACGTTTTTTTATGTGAAAATCAGAAAAGGCAAATAAGTGAGGCGGGTGGAAATGCACCTTGACAGCCCTGCTTGGGCTATTAAATTAAATGAACCTCAGAGTGAGATAACATTTTCCTCTTATCAGGGGAAAAACTAGCAATTTGTTCGATAGCATCAAAGCACCAAACTAGTTTCAAGCTTGAATTAATGCAGGTTCTTGCCAAAGCTCACTATAGGAACAACAACGTCCAGCCTTCAACACACACAAAAGTGCATTTTTCAGCGATGAAGAAAAGGGTCTGTATGTTCTCACACATATGTTTCTGAAGTTATTACAAACTATGTGTTTATGAAATTACCGAAAAACTGTCAGAGAAGGAAAGGATGTGATTTTTTTTTTTGTTGTTTTTTCCTCTCCTGACAGGAACAATTTCGTTGTCATGTCGAATAATCAAAACAATATGTTTGTTCTTGTTAAATACACCAAGTGTTCCCCACTTCCTTGACACGTACACACAAACACACGCCTGCACAGTTTACTGCCTGCTGCCCTTATCAAAGCTGCTTTTATACCTTCGCCCGGATATGATTCAGTAGGTGTGTCGTGTTTACAGACCTGAGTCCTCGATGAGCTCCACATGGCCATTGTTTACCGGCAGGGGCCCGTTAAATCCTCGTTATAAAAGTGCAGCGCCTTCCCCCCCCAGTCCCCCCCGTCCCCTCTGCACCTCGCTGAGCAGCAGACATCAGACGGAAACGGAGATGTGTGACTTTACGACTGATGGCCCGACCTGACAGACTGATAGAGCCGTCTGGACGAAGATGAGTGTGTGTGTGTGTGTGTGTCCGCTCTGTGGTCGTTTGACTGCGTGTGTGTTATTGATGGAGGGATCGTCTTAACTTGCTGCAGCTGTGACCGGAGCCGCATCACTCTCCGCTCAGCTCTGTCTTCATTAAGAGTTTGATTTATGGAGAAATACAAAAAGGAACACGGATTTATTTTTCACGCCGAACGAAGCCGAAATTTCCACAAAAGTTTAAAAAACTATTGCGGTCTACGCTTTCAGTTCCATTAATTTACTTTTGCTTTGACTGAACGCTGCAGATGTTTCTACAAGCTGAGAACTCGGGGTTCACCTCCTGTGCTCCCTCCAGACCATAAAACTGGATAAATTACACTCAACACAAAAGGAAGAGACAAAATATATGTCATTTATTTGACTCAGTCTGGTGGTTGTGCTCTGCACTTAAACCTGCATCCTGTCTGGGGCTCGAAAAACCCAGACTCATGTTAATGTAATCTTAGTATGGTGTGCCTGTGTGTGTGTGTGTGTGTGTGTGTGTGTGTGTGTGTGTGTGTGTGTGTGTGTGTGTGGACATCTTTCAGCAGTCCTACCCCGCAGCGATGCAAGTCTGATTAGGTTTTTGCAGTCAAACTCCCTCTATACTCTGTCATTAGTGTCATTTCACTAATGTTTGACTAAAAATACCCACAGGAGCATATTATTAAAACACAGCAGGGCAGTGTTAATCGTCTTGAAACACTAAACCCCTCTTTCTCCCTCTTCTGTCAGTCACTCCTGCCCTCTCTCTCACTCTTTAATACTTCGCTCTTGTTCTCTGTCATGTCACGCAGACTTTTTTTTTTTTTTTTAATCTCCTCTCGTCTGCCTCTCATGAGTCCTATTACCAGATGCTATCGAGCGCCCGCTGAATGTGTCCCTCCACTCCATAATGGTTCGGCTATTACAGATTATGTTATGATTTAGAGACAGACGGACGGAGAGGCAGAAACATAAGTGTGTGAGAGGGAGTGTGTGGTTGCCTGCGTACAGGTAATTACAGCATATCTTTGGGAGGAGTTTCTTCATGAATCATAGCGTTGGCGAAGAGCAAGCTGACCATCATTATTATTATTAGCTCTGTGTCAGATGGAAGAAACGTGGTTTGGGCCACATGCCAAAAAAAAGCATATCTCTATAAGAGCACACTGTGCCTGACTATAGCTTTTGTGTGTGTCTGTGTTTGTGTAGATGTGTGTGTTTGCGTGGATGTGTGTGTTTGTGTGTGTTGGACCAGGTTGGATATTAAGGAAAGTAGCTTCCCCTTGTTGTTTGAATCCATTTATTTAATATCAGACTGTAATAACTGAGCTAATGTTTATGTTGCTGCTGGTTTATGTCATTCTGTATTTATCTTTAGGGGGAAAAGGTATTTCTGCCTCTGCATTCTTCTATAAATCCCATAAAAGAAAGAGATGGTGCAGACTGCATGCTGACTGTATGCTTGTGTGTCTCTGGATGTGCTTTAGCATTCGATCGTACACTTTTTGCAAGTGTGTGTGTGTGCATGTGGTCAGTCTGCGAGCAGAGGTGTATGGCAGGATTGGAGAACTTTTGAACACACTCACACACTCGCACACACACACACACACACACACAGAGGCGAACAAAAGTGTAGACAGCTGTGCTCCAGATGTACTCTGCAGAGTCACGTCTGAATCCCATTTGTTGTCTTTATGAATGGTGGACATCGGGACCAGTCTCATCCAACACCGCTGACCAGTGGACTCGCTGACCTCTCAGCTCGGCTACTGATCAATCAAAGTGATGAAAAAACACGTGGTGGAGACGTGGTCGAAGCTCAGATGGAGTGCCACACAGTTTGAAAGGTTTTTTTTTTCGTGGAAGGCTGTATTTTCTTTCATCTGATGTAAAAATACACCTTTAGTCTTTAAAATATCTAAAACACACTGAAGTGCAGTATTTTATAGAGATTTTTATGTCTAAAACAAAGGATGGTGATGATCTGTGCGATCTGCAACAATAAATGCAGCAATATTTCAATCGTACTATTCACAAAAACAACCACTAAATGTATCTTGCGAAGTTTTATTGTAAACAGACACAGTTATCTTTACAGTAAGTGCACTCCGCTGCCTCAAGGCATAACAATCATTTTGATATCATTTTCTTCCTTATAAAACATTTTAATTAAAATTTAATGAAATATTTTCATTCCTGCATTAACAATCAAGTTACCATCAGCTACAGCAGTTTTCTTCTTTACTAATAGTTCATGGCATGTAAGGGCCACCAACGGTTCATCAATAGAAAAGCATAAAACCATATGAACATATAAGTCTTTGTGCTAAATTAGGACCAGCTCATCAAAACACTTCTCCATTGTGCCATCATTCATCTGGCCTAAATCACAGGGTGGCTTTAAGCCTGCCATTGGATGACTCTTTCAATCTGCATTTGGTATGTTGCTCCTTTCATGGGGGGCACAGTTGCTGCATGCGAGGCTAAGCGCTGCCCAATACAATTGTGACTGTTTAAAGAAATATAAACAAGCTGGAGCTGTTTTCCTCCTGAAGCAGAATAAAACTGCGTGCAGCCAGAACTTTCTGCAGCGCTGACACAGAGCTGGGTCCGTTTATATATGAATACAGTCAGTTCAGTTTAAAGTATCTCACGTAACTGATAGATGAGACCGTGGCAGAAGCTTTTTGACTCAGTGTAGTGATGGTTGTTCACAGTTTAACACAGAGTTCTCTATTATATTGAATGAACACGTCTTAGCGTTTGATATACAGCTGTACTCTCCATTACAAGTTACTCTCACTCAGTGAGGAGGCAGCTTGGTGTTTTGCAGAAGGTCAATCTTTCTGCCCACAAGTCCCATCAGACCACCTGCAGGTCCTGCCTTTTCTCACCACCTGTCCATCTGTCTTTACCCCCAATTTTCCATCTATATCTGACTGATTGAGCTGTAGGTAACCCAACACCCATCTGTTTTGTGTAGGCAGTTAAAAACCAATACGGTCCAAATTAAGCTGCTTCACGCTACGTCTGACTGACACACTAAGCACACTGGCTGGTAAGGGATGGCCCAGCGTGGATCCTTTCTGGGGGCAGTTTAAAACCAAATCAGGCTGGATTAGCCTTTCTTTCACACTGTGTCACAGTTACTGAGAGGAAACTGTGTGTGACGGCCTGTGACGGTTAATACTCAAAGATCCAGTCACTAAGAGACAGGAACATAAACGTATTAAGCATAATAACATGTTCCGATGCTTCTGTCTACATAATAATAACAATTATCTGCCTCTAATTCCCATTTCAACATAAAGTAGGATGTTGTTATGTTTAAAGCAGCCATGTTGATGCAGATTATAAATCCTCGTGAGTCACGTATAAACATATAAAAGGTTTAACAAAATATTTGATCAGTACTTAGGATGTAATTATTGTTCTTTCATGCTTTGGTTTTAATAACAGAGAAATACTCTCTGCAGTATTCTGGTTAACGGGAAAACCATGCAACCAAAACAAAGACTTAGCTGTGCCAGTGACAGCAGGTATTTCAGGGCAGTCTCAAAATGTATTTACAGGCATCATTTTAAACCCTCCAAAGCCTCTCGTGATTGTATGTTTTGCGTTAAAATTGAATTTCTTGAACAATAAATCCAATCCTACATTAATGTTTATTCAAAAAATGGCAAAAGGTTATAATTAAGAAAGAATTGGAGTCATGAAAAAAATCAGAATAGGTAACTTCTGATCTTCTTTTCTTGTTAATAATTTAATTTCAAAAGAAGTGAACTTTTTATCGACATCAACCTCCAACTTTCTTCATCTCTGCGGTTCTTTTCTGAGCTTCTGCGCTCCAAATGTTCGTCACCTTTTGCTCTTTACCTCTCTCCGTCTCAACTTTTTTTTTTTTTGGTCTTTCTTTCCCCCCCCCCCAACTTTCTCCTCCTCAGGTCGGGTCTGGTAGTGATCATGCACGCTGATGGCTTCAAAACCAGCAGAACTAATGCAGAGCAGAACAAAAGCTGTGATGTAGACAGAGAGAAACAGAGAGGGAGAAGGATTCAAAGACAGGGAGTTAATAATGGAGAGGCCGAGAGAAAGTGGGATACGGGAAGAGATGAGAGAGATTGTGCGTTGAGGTAATTCATGGCCCAGAGAAAACAGGCGGGTGTTACAAAGGAAGGAATAAAAGAGCGACACTAATAATCCAAATATTTGTGCGCTTCAAGGTAAAAGCTCACTGTGTTGTATTACCATTAACCGTTATGTTTTCATCTCCTGTAGAATCGATAACAGCTGGGCATTTCACCTATTTTAAACTTCACCATCCATCCATCCATCCATCTATCTATCCATCCATCCATCCAACTCCACAACACTCCATCTACTGAGCCATTTTTCAGTCCATCCATCATCCCTTCGTCTGTTCTTTTGGCCGTTTATCAACAAATTGATCAAAACTTCTGTAGAACTCGTTGCTCCTCTTTTTTCTTCCATTTCTTCATCCATCCATCCTTTTATTCTTCCAGCTGTTTATCCACTCATACTCTGCGCCTGAGTTGCGCATTACATCTCAATCATCGACTCTTTTATCATCCTTTTATCCATGAAACACACCACACAGCTCTACCGCTGCGCCGGGCTGCTCGTCATGTGTCATATTGTTCACATCAGTTCATGATTTCCTGTTGATGCGCACATAACTTACCATTTAAAGCTCCTCTGTCTTCTTAGATCTACTTTTCTGTTCATTACTTCTAACAGTGATTAAGAAAAAATCCCTTTCATTTCTATTTTTACCTCTAAATATTGCATAATCGAAGAATTGAGATTGAGGGAAGATTTTATCAACATCGTAAAGTGTCTTTTTTTGTAAATGTTCGGAGTCTTTGAGAGATTTCACTTCAAGCTGTTAACAAACAACATCAGACTTTCCTTCATTTTGTCCTAAATGTTGGGTTTCTATTAACTTGCGGTAAGAAAAATGCCACAATAAAAAAAAAAGCGGCATTTGAAAAGACAAATCTCTTTGCTCGTACGAAAATCATAACATGGTAAGATTTAAAAAAGAATAGTAGGTGGCTTATCAGCAGATTTGGATCACTTGTAGTCATATTAAAAACACACTTTTAAAGAAATTTCATTGTGTGTCTCCACCCAGATCAGTTCCACTGCTCCTCTTCTCTGTGTATCTTCTACTCTGTTGTCCATATGCCAATAATGTATCACATATTGCTTGGGTGCTTTGCCTCCTTCCATCCATCTTTTCTTATTTTTTTATTCCCACATGTCCTCCTTTCTCTTCTCAATCCCCCCTTTTTTTTAATACATAGCTGTTTCACATTAAAATAGCAGTGATTAAGCGGTGAGATCGGACTTTTCTTGGCTTTTAGCAAAGATAATAGAAGCCCGCGATGACTAGCATATGTTGACAGAGATGGAAAAGAGATACAGAGAGGAAGACAAAAAAGAAGGAAGATGAGAAGGGAAGGCAGAGGTGAGAGTGGAGGTTTATATCAGACGGAGAAAGAGGCAGAAGATTCGGGGATGAGGGATGAGAGGGAGGAGGTATGCAAGCGGAGGATTAAATGTGAAGAGATGACGTCGCCCGTTCACATTACCTTGCTGTGGAAAGATTTTCACGGTTGTAAAATGTTAGTTATGTAGGCTAATGGAAGGGCAGGTCTTAGGTATTTTCCCCATCCTTTACTTACCACGTCGCTCTTTCTCTTTATGCATCGGTCTCTGCTTTCTTTCAATATTGAATCCAGTTCCATTAAAGTCTGTTAGCATTAAATCAAAGGAGAGTTTGGCCGAAGTGGCATCAATAAGATCAACATGGTCCCGTTTCTGTATGTTGTATTTGTCTCTCTTCTTATTTCTTAGCAACTGCAGACTCTCTTGCTCTTCTTTCTTCTTTTGTTGCCGTTCTCTCGCTTTCAGCTTCATCTTTTGACTGTCGGCCTAATCTCCGCTGACGTATCAATCATCGCTGCTTTGTTCTCGTCCTTTCAGCCTGACCTTTGCGTGTGTGTGCACGTGCGTGTTCATAGGAGCGCATGCATGCCCATGAACGTGTAAAAATATTAACACGTCACCACACTCCTCTCACTGTTGTTCATTGATGGTGATTAGTAGCAGGTGTTGGCTCCGAATCCAAAAACACACACACACACACAGAATAATACACACACACACACACACACACATGCACTCGTGCACATGAATGATAGGTGTGATTTATGGGGCTGGGACCTATGGGTTGCTGGAACAACACAGTCTCGCCCTCGAAGATAACATACGAAGCACGCACATGCACGTAATGCACACATGCATATGTGCAAACACATATAGTCAAACTTGCACGCACTTACACACACACACACACGCGGTGCATTTTTGTCTGACATGGCTGGCTCCTTTCAGCCCAGAGGTGAGATCAGACGTTAAAGATGTAGTGATGAAAACACTCCTCATGGAAACTGCACTTATTCATCTTCAGGAGAAGATACAGGCCTTTCACTGCAACTTTTTATATCTCCGGCCTGTTACACCACCTGAAATAGCATTCTTGGACCGTGCAGACATATTTTAATGTCAAACTCAGTCTCTGAAATAGCTCGTGGCTGCATCATTAATCCTTTAATCTTCTGACAGTTGAAAAAGAGAACAAAATTGCCCATAACGTGCTCACACATTACATGATTTAATGCAAAAAATAAGTCCAGTGAGGAGAGCGCAGTGAAAAGTATATAACTGATGATTGCTGTGCAGAGTTTTATGAGGCTGTTGCTGTTCAACAGTGCATTTACACATCAGACATCAGCTGCCGTAGTAGAAATGAATAATAATGTAAGCCTGTTCAGTCTCATTGCACAACAATTCAACAGTTCAAAAGTGGCTTTGGATGTTATGAAATCTATGAAATTTTCCGTCTACTGCTCCGTCCCATAAATGTCAGACGAGCTGTCAATCTCAAACATAACATGTCTGTTCTCGGAAATTAATTGGAGTCAGCAGAGTGTTGTTTAAAGCATGTCTTTGTTTTAATCTTTCTATGGTAAAAAAAAAAAACAGCACAGAGCAGTAGAGATCTCCTGGTTTCCACCCACACCTCGCTCACTGTGAGATCCAGCGGAGGAGGGGAGGAAGAAATGAATAAATTCACCCTGAACCACACTATTTAAAAATGTAAACAAAGTATTTACCGACTGGCTTTGAAACACCTACATTTGACCCATCATATCAGTGTGCTAGTTACCGTGACCCACAAACAAAAGGTTAAGGGGTGAAGCTATTTTAAATCACACTTCATCTGATTGGTTCCTTAATGTGTGAGTTCAAGATGAGTCAAACAGTACTTTAATGTTTTGCAGGAAAAACAAAGGCAAGATTTTTTTAAATATTAAAAATGCTCAGGAAAGATTTTTTCCATAACTTGTCATTTAACAAACAGCTGAAGCAAAGACACAGAATAACAAATTAGAAAGTGAGGTTTTATTTTACTGTTTGCTCATATTGTCCATGAATCATTTCAAACACAGCTGAGTTTCTGAGTCAGACAAAAAGTAAAAACAGAAAAATAGATTTTTTGAACAAACTGCAGTTAGTCACATTTTAACCCAATGTGACTTCACTGAACGGTGCATGAACTGCACTTTTAAGAACATTTCTAACGTCATGTCTTTGCATTTTAAGCTTTTTTACATTTCATATAAAATCGTCAAGGAGTTGGTCAGATGACCTTTGTCAGGTGACCTCAGTGTTATGGTAACAGTTGTCAAGCGACCTTTCTCATCATAGTCAGGTGAGCTTCCTCGAGGTGAAACTATCAACCCGTCTTCCTGCATACACACGCTCTCTCACTCGTTACATCAAATCAATCAACACTGACTCTGTAAAATGAGACACCAAAAGCTTAATATTGAGCTCTATGATGCGTGACGGGCAGCAAAATGTTTTGTGATAACATGCAAAATGACCTCAGACACTGATAAGTCCTTCATACACCACTTTGTGAAACCAGGCTCTCGGTCTAAATGGCCTTAGTTGAATAAGAACAATCTCCAGTTTGAAAATTACCAGAAGTTTTCTTTAATAAGCATAAAAAATCTGGTTAAACGACACTAACTGGTCTTCCAAAATGCTCAAATGGCTCGTGAGCCGAGAAAAGGCTCCCACAGCTTCCTGCTCTTCCTCATCGCACTATTGATGCAACTTTGTCTGTTGGAGGAACAGAAGGTCATCAGGGCAACGGCCAAAAAAAAAAAAAAAACTAACTGCATCCGTTTGAAAGTCTCAGCAGCTTTTACATGAAAGACTGCAAGTTGAATGTGTTTAAAATGAGTCTTTGAGGAAAATATCCAGCGTTGTGGTAACAAGGGCAGTTAAAAAAAACCAAAACATTGTAAGACTTCTCATCTGCACAAAGTCACTAGATAGATTTTGCCTTTCATGCGGTTCACAGCATGTCCGATCACATCGACTCACCAGCCAGACTGTGCTAACTTATTCAGTACTAATTAAGATAGTACCTTAATGTGTTGTTGGATTATTTGTCTCTGAGATTAAGAAAACTAATTCATTCTATTTAAACTAATTTGGGGGTTGTCTGAACACTTGGAAGGAAACAAAGTGGAAGAGAGCAACATCAGGAGAAAGAGAGCTGAACTCTGGAGTCTCCTCACTGCGTTCCAGTCTGCCGAGCTACAGACAGACCATTAGTACTACTGTCAGTGCTAATTACTCCCATCAGACATAACACAGTATTTCTCTGCTTCTCTCTGTCCCGACTTTCTGTGCATGCAAACTCTGCTCGCCTTGACTGTTTCATGTCTTTTCCTTTTCTTTTCCGTCTCTGTTTGTTACCTGCTGCCTCTGTTTATCTGTAGCTCTCCACAGGATTCACAACAGTACAGTTTGAAGTGATGATTTATTTTCCTCTCTGTCTGCGTCTCTTTTCATCTTCCTCCTCATTCTCTGCAGTTCATTTCGCTCTTATCTCTCCGTCGAGTTTTTCTTGTTTCCCTCAGTCGTGTTCTCTTTGCCGCAGCTTCTTTTTTTGTGTTCAGCTCGGTTATCGTGGGCAGCTTCGGCTCAGGAGGTAAAGCAGGTCGTCTGCTTATCAAAAGGCTGGTTGTTTCGATGATCCTCCAGCCTGCAAGACGAAATGTCCTTCAGCAGAAAAAATACTGAACCCCAAGTTGCTGCCGATGGCCTTCGCATCAGTGTGTGTGTGAGTGTGTCTGTTTCTAATGAGCAGGTGGCACTTTCAACACCTCTGTGTGAACAGGTGAATGTTGACAGGCAGTGTTAAGTGCTTTACATGGTCAAAAGGTGAGAAAAGTGCCATTGAAATGCAGTTTACTTGCCTTTTTTTTAAGAAGTTTGAGGCTTATCACACAGCAGAAAGATATCACAATAATTAGGGAAACTTATTCAGCCTTTTTCTCTCACAAACACACACACACACACACACACAAACACACACACACACAGACTTCACTAATGATTCAAAGAGTGCTGTGCTGTTAAATAGAAGTAATGTGCTGTAACAGCTTCACTAAGTGCAATGAAGTATTTCAGTGTGTGTGTGTGTGTGAGAGAAATAATGAGTGAAAATTGCATTTTTGTATTAAATTTAGCTCCTAATTGTATCAAAAACATGTTAAAAAACCTGTTCACACGGTCACTTTGTGGGGACTCGCGCTCATGTGGATTTAATTCAGAGTGAAAACTGTTAATTTTCTGAGAGTCACTCAGTTGGACCGGCATTCACTTCAACTGTAGGATGATAGTTTTCACAGCTGACAAATAAGTGTGTGCTTCAACATGATGAACAGTAGCTGCCTAATTCCAATGAGCCATGGAACAACATTATTTAAATTTTAAATAAATATCTCCAATGTGTTAATGGTACTCATCCATCATGGTTCAATAACAGCAATGCATCTTTAATGGATTCTCACATTTAATACAGTTATACATGTTGTTAAATTAATCATTGACACAAAGAGAAAGAAATGAGGAAGAAGGAAAAGAATAAAGAGGAGCTAAACAGGAGAAACGAGGCAGAGAGATACAAGAAACAAGAGAGAATGAGATGAAAAAAGACAAAATGTGGCCTAATATTTTTTTAAAAAACAGCTTTCCAGGCTTCCTGGTGATGTAGCTGTCAGTTTAACCCCAACATGCTTCTCTCAAATACACTGTATCAAGCAAACTGTGTCGCATCAAGCACATTTGTGTCTCCTCCTTATTTTATTTGCACTCTCAGCAATCCAATTAAAGTGAAAATGTAGGAGAAAAAAAAATATTGAAGGTGCATTTCCAACAAACAAAAAGAACAACAGAAACAAAAGGGGAGCAAAGTTGCATGAAAAAGAGTGGAAACTTAACAATTAGTGTGTGTAATGAGGCGGGCGGTGTGTTTGCTGCTAAAGGGAGCGGGACTTTATGGGTGGCTGCTGTTCGACTGTGTGGGATTGGCAAGGTGATGGAGAGGAGGAAAGCTTTGAAGTTTGAGGAATAAAGGAAAGTAAAGAAAGAGGAGGAAGTGATCAACATGCAGCCGCTCGGTTAGAAAGATGGTCGATAAGAGAGAAGGAGAAAAAGGGAGAAAGAGAAGAAGATAATTACCTTTCATTCTTTTGGCTGTTTCCTGAAGTTGTTATAATAAGTCAGGTTGCCTTATCGATAAAATCCATGTTTGTTTCTTACATTAAAAACACAATATAGCTTTTTGCCAAGTTTGTTTTTCTGCAAACAACAATGTTGATGTGATGCAGAAGGACATTTAACTGAGACTGTCAACTGTTTAACTGTCATCCCCCCCCCCCCAGTCTTTTTTTTACATACTTTTCCATATGTGAACAAGAGTAAATGTGATCTGCAGCTCGGTGTGTTTTCTGTAGTTTAACATCGTATCACTCACCACAGAAATTGATCTCCAGGGGCAACGTGAGTGATTTAGGTGTCCACATGTAAGAATTTAAGGAGTGCATTTCTTATGGAGTTTAGGGATAAATAGAGGAGGAAGAAAGGAAACGTCGGAGAGAGTAAAGGAAAACAGATTAAGAGAGAAAAAAGGAAGGAATAACTACAGGCTTAATGATACATTTGAAATATTAAAATGTGCTTTTTAATAAGTTTTGCAGTCTGTTTCCATAGCAACTGGTGACTCAGACTGTTTGGATTTTATGATAAAAGCTTGATGATGAAAGCGCTGAGTATAAGGGTAATAACATTTCAGTGTGTATGTGGTTGCATGTTTGCCCCTTTGGAAAAATGACATTATTGGTCCTGTAGAGAAAATGTGAAGTAAAGAGGAGGAGGAGCGTAGAAAAAAAAAAAAGAGTGTAAAAGAGGAGTTATGTCCAGCCAACTCCTGTGGAAATAAAATAATCTGACATCATAAATCAATTTAGAAAAGCACATTAGCGGCTGCTGTTTTTAAGACCTTTGCCTTTTAAATGCCTGCAGTTTAAATCTACAGTCAGTTTCATTTATATTAAAGGAATTTTTGATGACAAATTTAACAAAAAGCAAGTTTCTCTTTGCAGAATTAAATTCTCGAGATTAAATGTCACTGTTGCTCTCACATTTTGAAATTAATGATGACTTTGAGTTGAAGTTTTGCCATTTTCAACTAAAATTTTAACTGCGTTTTCTTTCTAAAGTTTTCCAACGTTGAAAACAAAGTTGCCAACATTGAAAACAAAGTTGCCACATTAAAACAATATTGATAATGTTTCTCGCTTTGAGTTTTGTTGAATTTTTAGAAAATGTTGGAAGAAAAAAAAAAACCATCTACGGTTTTGAAATATCAACCAAAGCAGTTGTTGGAAGTGTTTCGTCCGCTAACTGATTGTGTTGTGATTTTCAACGGAGCACATTCAATGTAAACTCTGAGTGAATGGCATCAGCAGAATCTGACCCCCTGCCTGGGGGCTACATGCTGAAATGAAAGATAACTCCATCAGGTTTAGTTTTTCCACATCGAACTGATGCAGATTGATGGTCCTGCACTGGGAGATGGACTCACACAGACGCACACCTACACACTGTTAATCATGTATGTGAAGGTCCGGCAGGGAGGATGGAAAAATCTGGAATACCAGTTGGACTCTTCTCTCCTCTGTGTGTGTGTGTGTGTTTGTGTGTGTGTGTGTGTGTGTGTGTGTGTGTGTGAGTGAGTGTGTGTGTGCGCGCATGTGTGTGTGACTTGGCTCTTTGCCGTGTCCCTCCACGAGCCACGCTGTAAGAGGTCCTACTCAGGATTATCCCCACAAGCCTTGCACACACACACATATGCATACAGCCTCAAACACACACACACACATACACACAAAAAAACCCCTGCCAGTCTGCTGTGGGTCGTCCACCAAACCGCCTGTCAGTCCTAAAGCCCGCCTCCAGCTGTCAGAAGCTTCCTGTTCACTTCCTGTTTCTGTCAGATGCTACACAGAGGCCTTCTTCAACACATAGACGTCCCATTCATTCATCACCATTACCATTCATTCTAATGGGTGCTTCCTGATATAATGCTTTCTTCTACCCCTTTGGTGTCTTTCATCATATACCTGCTGATACACACAGTCTGTGCACATCTGTGCGTGTGTGTGTGTGTGTGTGTTAAGAGAAGCCAGTGTCCCCATTATGCCCAGTAATGTTTAATTGGAGTAATTAACCTGTTACCATGGTAATTAACCTGGGCAGCAGTTCTGTCAACATTATAATGACAAACAGATGGTACCACTGCTGCCAACCCTGACACTCAGACATGAACACACACCATCACACACACACACACACACATATTTGAGAGACACTACCTGTACATATTATACGTCCTTGCACTTTGATGTGGACACACACGTCCTCCATGTGGTTATGTAAACACATAGCCACCTTTTTTTTTTCATTTTGGTCCCCTCTGTGTTTCTCACGCACAAAGATCCTGTGTACAGACATGCACATGCACGACACATACCTGCACATCTGGACACAAATGTGTGTCTGTTTTGTTTATCTGTATTCCCATTAGCTTCCATTACAGCAACAGCTACTCCAAATATGATCAGCAAATACCAAAGCAACATCAAAAGCAATTTAATCAAATGCCTGTATGTAAAATAGTCTGTACAAGAGTTCAAATGGTATTAAAAGACAGAGAAATGTCAAGATAAGATAAGATGAAAAGAAAATATGAATGAAAAAAGCATTTGGGGTCTCCTTCACTTAATAATGGTTATAATAGAAGTCTTTCTGGTGTGATAAACCTTTAGCAGCATGGGGTTTAAACAAATAGACTGCTGTATATTAGTATGGGAGCAGCACGGTGTTTCCGTCCTCTTCATAGACACTTGAGTCACCTTTAAGAAAAAGCAGCTCGCGGGACTGTGTTGATCTTTCAGGTACAGTTTCCATCTGTGTGATTAAAGCTCAGTATCCCCACGATTAAAATAAAGGAGCACTGAAAGCTCCCACAGCGGCTGCCATTAAAAGTCACCATGTGGAATCCGGTATTAATTGTGTGAGCGTTTACAGTGTCGCCACCGCAGCTTCCCCTCGGTCCTCTGTGTTCTTATCCCACTGACAGGCTGCATAAAGGTTTTCAATGGGAACAATAGAAATTAAAAGATTCAAGACCACATTTTTAGACGATGTAATCAGAGGAGGATGATGGGGGCTTTGATTTGATTACTTCCCGGTGTGTGTGCCAATCAGGAGACTTTTTTTCGCTGCCACCACAGTGCTTGATCCGATCAAAAAAAAAGAGCCACTGTCAGAGTTATGAAGGAGCTATTTTAATACATTATGAAGGGAAGGATTGAAAGAGATAGAGGCAGACAGCGAGATGAAGAGAAAACCAGAAATATCCAGGGATATAGGAAAAAGAAACAACGCAGCGATGATGGATAGACCCAGAGAAAGGGAGGTTTATCTTGATGAAAAGCAGAACCCCATTAGTTTTCCTGTGTGTTCTCGTATGCATGTGTGTGTGTGTGTGTGTGTGTGCAGGGTTGTGTGTATGTGATAAGTCTGTATGGGGACAGTTTGATGGCTGTTTGAATAGTTAACAGACGGTCACAATGTCTCCCTCCTCTCACCTCTACCACGGCGGTCCAATCAGTCGGTTCCACCCTGACAAAGAGCAGGACACACATATTAGCAAAATCACTTACTTTAATCACAGCAGGTCCACATGGAGTTTCAGCCACACACACACACACACACACACACGCACACACACTCATCGTATTTTTGTCATGTGCATATCTGTCCTGCAAGGGTGTAGCTGTGTCTTTGTTTTATTATCAAAAACATCCGTAACTTTTTTCTAAAATGTGATTTTTTTAATATATATATATATATATATATATATATTTGGGGCTTTTATTGCCTTTATTTGATAGGACAGAGTTGGAAACGGGGAGAGAGAGAGAGGGGGTAGTGACATGCGACAAATGGTCGGAGCTGGAGTCAAACTCGCGACCGCCACATGGAGGTCTAAGCCTCCGTACATGGGACGCCTGCGCTACCCATTGAGCTAAATTGGTGCCCCTAAAATGTGATTTTTAAATGTTTTTGAGACCATTATAAAGGATGAACTGCATTCTTAAATACTGCCAGAGCATGTGCATTTTAAGGTGGTGTGACTTTAGGGCCGCAAAGTGTGTGATGGTCAGTGAAAAGAGGGGGGAGACTGACCACTGATCAGTGCAGCATGGACACTGTAAAAGTAAAGCTAGTAGTCAGAGCTAACCAACCATGAGCAGCTACTGTCAGACTCCTCATTTCAGTGCAGGAGAGACAGGGTGGAGGAGGGCTGGTGGAGCTCTGACAGTCACTTAAAGCACATTTATGATCCTTTGACAGAGTTACTGTGTGGGTGTGTCGTAGCTGAGCTAGCAGCTGTAGCAAGCCAACAAGAATGTATGAGATTATACTCGAGGGCGAAGGTTTTCGTTTCAACTTTGGAGAAGCCTCATAAATTTTAAGCATCTAAACTGTTTGTTTCTTCCATTGTGTTGAATTGTTATGCACTTCCTCATGCCCCTTTCTGCCTGATTTTATGTATGAAATGTTGCAGCTTCTGTAAAGAAAAACACAAAGTTCAGGCACCAGGTGACAGTTCAAACTACAGCAGAATATATTGCTTTCAGGCAAGCTGTTTGTCGAAATAGAAATACTTTCATGTTTTTATTGTAGACACCAATGCACATTTCCTAAATACTGAGAGGGGAGTTTTTATATTACAGCCTTGAAACGTAATAAGTTTGTAGGGAGTTCATATGGAGGAAAAAGTGTGTGCGTGCTTATCACACACCTTTCGTAAATGCATAGGCCCTTTAGTCCTGAGAAAAAGAGGCATATTATTATGACCTTCTTCATGCGCATAAATACTAAATACTGTGGATTTCAGTTCCTGTACTATTTGCAAAAGTCAAAAATAAAGTTTAAAGCCCAATACATTAAAATTATTTCGTGAACAGTGTTAAAATGACCCAGATTTAAATTGCTATAATGAAGGAAAAAGGTTGTGTAACAAGTCATCGTGTCAGCTGTAGGAGAAAAATAGGAAATCATCACTTAAATTTCTTATATACAAAATCTTGGCATGAAGAGAATAAACACATAAAAAAGTTGACACTTATGTGTGTTTAAAGCCGAAGTTAAACTTGATTTATGCAGAGAATTCATGGGGGGTTTCACCTTGAATTTAGGCTAAGAGGTGTGCCTGGAAGTCAGTGTGGCGATGACAGGATCTACACACACACACACACACACACACTCACACACACACACACACTCACAGTCTGGAGGTGTCTGCAGGGAGCGTTTGAGTCAGTGTGGGTCATGATGAGAGAAAGTGTCCACAGGGACACTGAGGCAAGATAGGAAACAGACTCTGCTTCAGATAAACACAGTCATCCCAGTTGTCAAGGTCGTGATGTGTATATATGTGTGTGTTTGTATGCAGCCTTTGTGCGGTTGCTGTATATGTTTGTGTGTCTGTGTGTGTGAGTCATTGAGGGCACATCTGGAGAAGTGTCACTACTTTTAAGCTTGATCTCTCTCTCTCTTTCTCTCTCCCTCTCTCTCTCTCTCTCTCTCCCTCCTTCTGCCAGTAATTTGTTTTGTTTAAAAATGACATCTCGCTGTCTTTACGTGCAAAGAGTAAAAGTCAACATTAGCCTTTGGCAATCATTTATGCAAACATTGTCAACTTTGTCAAAACAGACTGTGGTTGTGAATTAGACCTCAACAAACAAATGAAAACATAAAGCTTCCTCTCATCTTCCTCTCATCTTTCCTGATTTAATTAGCTTTTCTTTTTACTCACTCTCTCCACTGAGCTCTTGTTTTTTTTTTAAATGGCTTGTTCTTTAAGTTTTTTTTCCTCAGGATCATTTTTTAGGTTTGAATTGCATGTCAAAAGTATGAGCTGTATTATGCCTTAATTACGTAATTATGCCTTATTGTCATTGTGGGACACTTATTGTATACATGTCTAATGTGGAAAAAAAGCCCTCTCTGGTGTTGCTTTTACTGTCAAAGTCACATTAAAATATCAAAATTTCCTAACCAGGCAGTTCAAGTTGGTAAAATCATATTTGGAAACTGAAATTATTACTTTAAGAAACCAAGAGCAATAAACAGATGACTTAACCAAGTTCATGTCATGGTTGTCAAACACTTTATTCTCTGGCACAAACTCCCGAACCAACTTAAAATGTTAAACTGTGACAGCTAAATGAGTTTTTAAATGTCCCCTCGCTGATTCGCTCGATTAACACAAACGAGAGCTGAAAAGCAAACCTGTGGTTCTGCAAAGCAACATCCTGAACCGAAAAGTGAGTTTGCATTTGGTTTTTTAGGTGAGTGTGTGTGTCTTTATGTTCATATGTGATCATACAAGCAGCGATGAGAAACTAATACAAACACACGGATCAAAGACTGTTTGTGAAGCATGTTGTGCTTCACGCTTCTCCCCACCAGGTGGCGCTGTGCCGTAGTGTTTCCAGCTGCTTTCATGTGGGGGGTACAGGTGGAGCAGGGATGATAGAGCAGTGAAGGGTGTGTTAGGTTTGCTTCACCTCGCGGCCCGGCGGACAGTCAGACAGCGGCGGATGCAGGCAGCAGCGTTTCCTCTGCAGACTCAGCACAGTCAGCCAGTCACATCCACTTTAAAGGGACTCCAGGTTGTTGATTGTGGCTGAGACTCTGAAGAGAACTAAACTGTGAACAGATGCAGAAGCTTTAGTGTCGGTCTGCTCAGAAAGCCACACGAAAAAACCACACGACCCTCTCCGTCTTGCCCTTTCTCAGGGTTTTTTTTTGTTGTTTCTGTGTTGCTCAGTGTTGTTTTCTCCGTCTCCTTTTTTCTCCCTTTGTCAAGTTAAGGCACCATAAGCCTGGTTAATGCTTTGTCATGTAATCCACACGTAAATATGAAACACAATTACACTAATGCCTGATTCCAGAGAGCCTTAAAGAAGCTGGCATTAATTGAACCGTGACATATTCCTTTGGTGTTTCACTTTGTGCTTTTGTCTTTGTTTGGATGTGTGGATTCATGGGATTTGTCTTCCTCTTCGTACCTTCCGATCCGTCTGAACATGTGTAGCTATTTTAGTGTGTGAGTATCTGCATGAACTCATGGAAATATTTGTCAAAGATTCAGTCGTTTAATATCTTGCAGACCAAGACTGTAAAGCAAGCATTTTAACTCCCAAGGCCTTCTGAGTGCGAGCAGCTGATCGAGTCAGCTGAAAGAAGGTACATCTATACTGCTCACGGGTCAGTGAATATTGTTTTGAGGTCCATCTTCTATTTTTGAGTCTTTAAGGCATATTTAAGCTTTGGATGCAGAATGGCCTATTCCCTTTTCATCCTGAATCTCAATATATTTCTTTTATTTCTTTACTCCCTTTTCCTTCCTCTTTTTTGTCCTTCTACTTCCTACTTCATCTTCTACCTGCTCACTTCCTTTTCTTCACTACCAATAAAAATTATATATTAATGACCCTCGATAAAACCCCCGGGGGTGCTAATCCAGGTGTTTACTAAAAGCTGCAATATTCATGGACATCTTTGTGAAAAACAAGGATGTGTGTTTTCTGGTTGCTTGTAGAACATCAGATGTCATTTTATGGGAACGACAAAAACCCTGATTTATATCCGAAACACTTCCTGAAAGGCAAACAGCAACCGTTGGTGTGGAGAGGAAGACGAACAGATGGACAGATTGGTAGGCAGACAGAGCGACGGAGAGTGATAGCTTCCCCACACCACTTCTGAGTTATAGCAAAAGGAAATGAGACACAGAGAAAGAAATGACATAAAAGATAAAAGGAGAAATAAAAAGACAAAGGGGAGAGAGGCGAGGAGAAGAGGGGATTTCCAGTGAACTCAGTGCGGATTCCTGCAGTCTACGAGAGATTTGAAGTTAAATAAAAATGATTGGATCAAGGTGACTTGTGCTGGACTGTTGGCAGAAGGACAAGACGTCATGCTGTTTTGTTTTCTGATAGTTTTATCTGTGTGATGGTGGCTCTCCTTTTTATTTGGATCTGAATGTCAGTCAGCTTGTTTTTCATTATTTTGTCCTTTTCTTCTTTCTGGGTTGCGTTTCCCTCATTACGTCCATTGATTTTGTCAGATTCACACAGTTACACACAGATACGGATGATGTCACTGTTACTGACTTTGGTGGATGTGTCCGTTGCATTCTGGGTGAAACGACTGGAGCAATTTTTGATTAAAAAAGGCAACAAAATATAGTTTCAGGCCATCAAAGTGCTAAATCAAGAATCAGCACGCACACATATTCACACAAAAACATTAAAAACAACAATCCCAAAGATGAAAATCAGAGGTGAATCAACCCAGGTGAGAGGATGGACTCAGCTGTTTCCTTTTCTTTAAGGCTTCCCACCTCTCTGGGATTGTTTGGTTTGTGAGGATTTCAAAATTTCAAACCTTGCATGAAAATTTTGCTGTTTATGCACTGATCTTCAATGCAAATACACTGTTTCACGGTCCAATGAAACGGCTAAAAAGAATAAAATAGTCCCTGGAAATCAGACAAAGTTTGGACACAATAATCTCTGGAAGAAAAAAAAGCCCAGAAAGTTAGAACAAAAATAGCTCACTTTGAGTGATTCTGTTGAGCTGAGAAAATCTCTGTAGTCCCTTTGGTTTTAACGGCTGAAGGAAGACGGTCACCATCAAAAGAAACTCGAACAGCAGCTCTGAGATCAAGTGGAAGTGAAGCAAAATCCTCTTCATGGGTTATTAAAAACACATAATGTAATAAATTTGCATTATGTAAAAGAAGTGCACAATGAAATGAGGATTGGTAATACAAAACTGGCGATGCTTTGAACTGTCCATAATATAATGAGAGAGCAGGAGCACAAAATGCCCTTATTTTGCACATTTATATTTAATGAGATACCAAATTGCAGGAATGATTATTTCAAGAGGCAACATTTCTTTTCCACCCTCCTAAACTCTGCTCATCTGCTCTCTTTTCATTGCGGTTAATTGAGTTTGTCGGGGGAAAAACGTTCGACACTCGCTTTCTGTTAGAGTTTGAACAAAGTTTTTTAACGAAGTCGAGGCTTGCATCGACAGTTTCCCTGACTGTAGACTAATAACAGGAAACTATCTCTTTCTCTTCCTTCTCTTCTGGTTTCTGCATCATCAGCATCATGTCTTCCATCCCATCGGAACTCAGTTTATCAAAGGAAACTTTGCCTTCAAGGTTTAACATGTAAGATCCAGGGTGCATTGAACGATATTCAGTGTTTAATCTCGCTGAGATCTCACAAAGAATCTCACAAAGATGCCATTAAATCCTACACATTAGACTTTGTGCCTTAATACACTTTACTTAACATAAGTCCCACTTTCCTTTTCCATCGTTTCCTTGTTTTTTATTGTCTGGATTTCAGGTTTTCTATAACAAAACAGCCCTGGATCAGCTTCCAAATTGCCTCTTAATTTAGCTGATTTCTGAAATAATCATCGCACATCAGTGTTATGCCTCTGTGCCATCAGCCATCAGTTTCATTTAACAGGTTTTTGTAGAAAAGATGCTCTCAATAAAATCTCAATGACAGAGTTTTCAGTTGTGCAAACATCTATCGCCATGAAACGCAAAAGTTATGAGAAATAAAGATGATAATTATTATTTTTACTGGAGTGTTGCTTTCAAATAACCACAAAATCAGACAAAATTTTATTCCTCAGTAAAAGTGAAACCTGATTTGAAAATTTAAATCATTTCAACTCTATTATCTGGTAGTAACATCTGTAGTGTTGTATCAAGCAAAACTGACAAACAGAAAAAAAACAACCTCTGTCCTTAATTACATCCATTAAAAGAAACTGAGACTGATGATTTAAATGCTGGTGAGTAAGAAGAGACCAGACATGTTTAAAAGGGACAGAAAGAAATAAAATTTAATGACTAAAAAACAAGCAAACAGAAGAAAGAAAGGATGCAGGAAGAAGAGGAAACCTCATTTAACCAGTGTCATTCAGACTGAAAGAGCATGTTTGATTGAAACTAGTTCAACTTTTTAATTAAAACTTAACACCATTCAGGATTTTGATTCAGACTTAATAGCCTGAAGAGTTTCTTCGTTAAAGTGTGAAAGGTCTTAAACTCAGTATTTTATGTTTCAGTCGCAGTGTTTCGCCTCTCGCTTCCTCCGTCATAACGCTCTTGATTGGCACAGCTGAGGTCACTGAAAAACATGTCTGACTGAGTTTTGAACCTCACACATCATAAAGTCGTCGTGAGTGAACGTGGTGCCAGGCCAGATGAAAGCGCTCAGCGCCCCGCAAATAACACCACATTAACACAAACACAGACAGAGACGAGGCATGAGAGACAGACGGACAGACGTGTGGGCAGAGAGACAGGCAGATCTGTGAGTGGAGGCAGAAGATGAAAAACGCATAAGTTATTTTTTCCCTTTAATACGATGTGAAAGTGTGATGAAAATGTCAATCAGTTTTAAGTATGTATAAACAAAAGGAGTTGACATAGTTACACAAATCCTTTAATCCTAATAACTGTGGCTAAATCCAAAATAATCAATTAATTCATCATATTTATTGTAGTCTTAATGTGAACTTTGTGGTGGTTTAAAAACCACTTGGATGACAGAGGAAAGACCGACATGCAGCAAAGATCCATGTTTGGCTGGAAGCATTAAAATTACATCCAACCCAGACACCCTTGGCCTGTTTCGCCTGGTCTGTAATGTGTAACATCAAAAAAACCAGCATGACATGAATGTTTTTTTACATCAGAAGAAGCAGGAGTGAATTATAAGAATCTGCTCCCATCAGCCCTCATCACATCTTCTCCTTTTCTGTCAACTTTTCCACCTCAGGCGAAACATGCAGGCTCTGTAGGAAGAGCACAGGTGTAAATAATACAATACATGATGTCTGAAGTCCGTTCAGCTGCTTCAGTTTCAGGGTTGTGTTATGCAGGCGGGTGCACTCGGGGGCTCACGGGGACACTTGAACAGAAAAGAACCATTTTTAACATTATTAGTTACACTTTGGCTTTTCCTACAATGACAGGTCAAAATGTCTGCTGTTTAAAAAGGGCAAATGAAATGCACATGAAGAGTAAAAAGGCGGCAAAAAATATTAAAAAAGAGTGGAGACATTTTGTATCTGTGTGTGTGGGTGAGTGTGTGTGTGTGTGTGTGTCTAAGGGGTGACGACAGGTATGCAGCCAATTAATTAGTTCTGTGGATTAAACTGGATGATGATTGGATTTAATTAGTCTTTTGTTCCAGCGTTCATCTCTCTCTCTCTCTTTTGTCTCTGTCTCTCTCAGTTTAGCTCTCTCTCTCTCTCTCTTAGTTCACTTTTCCTGTCTCTCTCACCCCCCCCCCACACACCTTAAAAAGCAGCATTGTAAGTGCAGAAACGCTTTAGATTTAATAATCAATACAACCTTTCCACTGTTACACCAATCACTTCATGTAATGTAACTTTCAGCTCTGTAAGTGCGTGCATGTGTGTGTGTGTGTGTATGTGTGTGTGTGTTTGGAGACTGAGGTGCGTGGGAGCCTTGGCTGGTCCCTCGGAGACACTCACACTGATCAAGACGTAGGTGTGCTCAGCCAGACGTGTCGTCCCCTCGTTAAAGTGGGCTGCTATGCCAACGATGAGCCCTGGGAGCGTGCATGTGTGTGTGAGTGTGTGTGTGTATGTGTGTGTGTGTGTGTGTGTTGGGAGGGCTGTTACACATGCTAGAGTGAAAAGGTGTGATGGCGTGTGTATTCATCCCTCTCTGTTTGATGATACAGCGGTAGGAGTGTGTGTGTTTGTGTGATTGAGCGTTCCTCATGCACTTCCTCTTTCTTTGTAGCTCAAGTGTGGATTGAACATTTTAGTGTGTGTGTGTGTGTGTGTGTGTGTGTGTGGTACCAGGGCGCCTCTAGTGCAGCAATGGAAAGCCACAGTAGCCACCTGGAATGTAAACACCTTTTGTAACTCCCCCGTTTTCTCTTTCTCCCACACACACACACACACACACACACACACTGTGTACATTGGGGCTTCCAGATGCTCTTCCTGCTTTACTCGTCAGCATTTGGTCTGATTACAGATTCCTTTATGAACTTCTGCTTTTGTGTCATGAGGAGCCAGTTAAGGTGGCTCCTGGGCGCCTCCCATTGGAGGTTTTCTGGGCATGCACAACAGGAAGGAGACTCTGGGGCAGACCCAGACCACACCGAGGGATAATGTATCCCATCCTGCCTGGGAATGCCTCGGGATCCCCCAGATGGAGCAGAAAGATGATGCTGGGCAGAGGGATGTCTGTGCCGCCCTGCTTGGCCTGCTGCCACTGTGATTTGTCCTTACAAAAGAGACAGAAAATGCAAATATGTATGTGCGTATGATGCATATGGGCTGCAACACTCCTTTTTGCTCAGCAACAGTATTTGTTCTGCTCTGAAGTTATTTTGCAGTGAAGAACTCAGACACTTTCCTCGGCAGATTTTTAAATAGCACATAAATCAAGACGCGATCCTTCACTTGCTGCCCACCCACCAACACAACCAGTAACGTTAGTGAGAATGAGACCCAGCTGCTGGAGAATAAACCAAGGTCAACGCAATGACAACCACTTGAATCATAGCTTTAAAATGTAGCCATATAACTTGGTACTAAGTTTATATCGCATTTATCAATGAGAAAAGTGTCAGTATCTCATAAAGTAATTCATTAGAAAAATAAAGTAATGTAATATCCTATTAAAATGATAACATTACATGCTCAAACTATTCATTATAAGATTATGAGTGTATTACTTTTTATTGCATTATATAGTGCAGTAATACACCATACACTGTTACTA
>JAQMCX010000058.1:19484492-19499014 GCA_029814765.1 Acanthurus leucopareius | reverse complement strand
GACAACCACTTGAATCATAGCTTTAAAATGTAGCCATATAACTTTGTACTAAGTTTATATCGCATTTATCAATGAGAAAAGTGTCAGTATCTCATAAAGTAATCCATTAGAAAACTAAAGTAATGTAATATCCTATTAAAATGATAACATTACATGCTCAAACTCTTCATTATAAAATTATGAGTGTATTACTTTTTATTGCATTATATAGTGCAGTAATACACCATACACTGTTACTACTTTCACTTTCTATGTGCACATTTATCTTTTCTCTTCTAACAAAAAGAATCAGTGTGTGTGTTCTGCTTTCACCTTTTTCTGACTAAGATTGTCTGTGTGTGTTGCTGTGTATATGCACTACTTTTTCTCAGTGCAGAGTTTGCAGCGGATGTATAGGTCTGTGTGTGTGTGTGTGCATGTGTGTGTGTGTGTGTGTGTGTGCTCCACCGGCCAAGTATTTCGCTTCAGATAGAGAAGCTGATAACATCCTCTGGAGGTCAGCCAGGTCTGAATCCGCTCTAACTTCTTTACCTTTCTTGGCTTGTAGAGTGTGTGTGTGAGTGTGAGAGTGCATGTGCATGTGCGTGTGCGTGTGCATGTGTGTGTGTGTGTAAGTGTGAACCTTCCCTGGCTCAGACTCGTGAACAGTGGGTGGTTTTCCCTGTTTCCACTTTCTGCCAACACTTCCTCAACCCTCCTCATCGCCCCGCTTTATTTGTTCGGTCTTTCTTTCACTTGCCCTTGTTGTCGTTGTTGTTTTCCAGTGATTATATATCAGCATCCTACCTTCTAATGTTTAAATTAGTCTGTCCTTTCTCTTCATTCTCTGTTTTTCTTCTTATTTTCACTCTTTCTCTTTCTTTCTTTCCGTCTCTCTTGCTCTCACACTCTCTGTGTCAGTGTCACCCCCTCTTTTAATGGGTGTCACCTGCCAAAGTAATGACCAGGCCTCAAAGTGCCATAGCAGTAATTTAACACTGTCACGCACACACACACACACATGCATGCACACACACACGCACGCACACACAGACGTAGAGGCACCCACAATGATGGATTACTCTGGGGACTGTTGCAGAAGTGCTGCACGTAGGATGGTGCCACATCGATGTGACAGTAGTAAATGTATGTGTGTGTGTTGGTGTGTGTGAAGCAAAAGTGACCACTAGAAAATTCAACATGCTATGAGAAGAGAAAGAGCTCTGCATGTTTTTTTAAATCTGGTTTTCTGCATCATTTTGTTTCCAACTTCTATGCAGTTTGGGAGCTTTTTGGTGGTTTCATTCCTTCGTTTCAGTATTACTGTCTGATCTGATGTAACAAGGGCAGAATCTTAAAAGTAAGTGTTGACATTTTGCAATCGTTAATCCAAATACTCGGGTTTGTGTGCATATTCATCATCTAAACATCTGGTCTGTTGAGTCAGGTGGGACTTTTTCCAGAAAAATCCTCCGTCATACAGAAGGTGCCACATTTAATTTTCCCAGCTGAGGCGAAAGGGTTTGTTTGTTGTTTGTTTGCATGAAAAGGTGCTGTAAAATGAAATCTGGTTGATCGATTGAATGATTGTGTGGAATAAACAAAGGAAAACTGGCAGCTGGGATTTGGACACACAAAACTGTCATGGCTCACAAACTGCCAGGGTGCAACCATCCTAACCGAACAGTCGCGAAAAAAGACGTCATTCTGTTTGACTGACATGTTCTCTGAGAAATGCGGTACAAAAACACCCGAGCAAGATGCTGAAAACTGCCACTTTTGCCCCGGTTTGGGTTGGATGATTGATGCCGGGCTGCGCTTTGAGTCTGCTGTGAGCTGAGGTTTGCAGGAGAAGGAGCATGACGTAGCGCTTGTCCCGTAGGTGGTCGCAAACACCGAGCAACGCACGGAAAGACCCAAACATCTGAAGGCTCTGGGTCATTAACACTATGCACACATGCAGCCTCAACTTGAAAGCAGTGGCATGGTGGAACAGAAATGTTTTATGTTCCTTTTCAACACCTGGTTGGGAAAATGAAAGAGAGACCAAGAGAGACACACTGGAGAGAGAGAGAGAGAGAGTATGGGATGGAAAATGGCTGCCTGGTGACTCTTTGTGTGCCCATATGATGCCTGTGTACCATGCAGTGTTTATCATCCATGCACCGCTGTTGGGCTGCAGACATTGGCAAGACATCAGTCACACACACACACACACACACACACACACACACACGTTTACACACACACAGAAGGACTGCTGAGAGTTTTCTTTGTGTGTGACTTTAAGCTCCACATTTTTATGCATGCAAGTATTTTTTTGCATGTATGTGTTTCAAGGCCCGATTTGTGTGTGTGTTTGCGTGTGTATGGGTGTGTGTGTGTGTGTGTGTGTGTGTGACTGAGTGTTTTCAAAAGGTCTTTGACAGCAGACTGACAGATGAAGAAGATGGATGGGTTGCAGTAACCGGACAGTGAGGAATCTGAAAGGGTCGGTTGATTGTGTGTGTTTGTGTGTTTGCTTGTGTGTGTGTGTGTGTGTGTGGAGACGGGACACCTGCTGACTGATAGGCATTTCAGTCTTTCATGCTTTGGCAAGAAGAGACGAGATGACCATATGTGTGTCATAGATATTCTCTTCAAATATGTATCCATGGCGGCGCTGCAGCGATGGACACAAAACAGAGACAGACTCCGAACTCTTGAGAGCAAAGGTGGCTTCCAAACACCACTCGTCACCACCGCCAGCTGTCCTCCAACTTTCTAAATCGCTCTCAAATAAGCGATTAACATCGGAAGAAAAGGGATAAAGACTGACTTCACACTGATTTAACTTTAGAGAACTCTACACAATAGAAAACAAGTGAGAATTCATACCACATGTCATTTCAACAGTATTAACAGCAGTAACTTGATTTGTAGAAATTAGACTATCTTCTATCAAATAATAGATAATATTTCTGCATCTCCATATAGTCATATAATCCATAAATACAGATATCTGGTTAATTTTGTTTTTGTGGAAATTGTATTTTTCTGATTTAGCCGCAGCACATTTTCTGTGGTTTGGCTTCGTGTCATCATGTATATATCCTACATACTATCGGAGCCACAGCAGCTATCAGTTACACAAGTGAAAACTCTGAAATAGGAGACGTGCGGTTTCCTCTCGACGCTGACGACATGAAGCTATGATAATGTGTTTATCATGCAGCTCCGACTCAAAAAACAAAACATTTCTCTGTAGATTTTGTGGAAGAGCGAGATGAGTTGATAATGCGGGACAACCGTGAGACATTTCTGACTTTTATCAAAAAAAAAGAACAAAAGAAGAGAGTACAGTAAGTGAATGTTATTGTGCGTGTGTGTGTGTGTGTGTGTGTGTGTGTATGGAGGGGGGAGTTCTGTATCATCTAATCATAAATACATCCAGCTGTAATGGAGACAGTAAGGAGAAAGAGACAAGACTCTGACTTGGACAGACAAAAGAAACCAATCAGAGAATCTTCATGTATTTCAAACTCTGTTCTCTATGAAACTAATTTGTCCACATTTGCATCTGAAACCAATCAGCTGTCACTAAAGATAAAAGCCAATCGCTGATGTTTAATCACTGCCTGTCAATGCTTTCTGAACATGTATGAAGTTTTTGAATAAGCTCTGAAGATGTTCATGTATGTTCTCGAGTTTGAGCTCAGTTTCCATCTGGTTTCCACTCGGTTTGTCGAGATGATAGTTTGTCATCAACTTCAGTCAGAAGACGAAGAGGCGACAGGTTCAGAGGATAAACACAGATGTGATTGGCTGCTATGTTAAAAGGGGGAGGACAGGTAGATTTACCCTTTGATTGGAGAACATAGAGGGAACCCCTCTTGAATTTCAATCACAGGATAACACTGAAATTTAGGAGAAAGTGATAATGAAATACGAGCATGTTGCTAGTGACTTAAAAGGGAACTGAATTAAATACATTACATAGTACATGATGAGTGTTAAACACAATACACACGCCTGAGAGATACTGTAAGGTAATACTCGATGCCCTGTTGTATTTTCTGTAGTATCATCATCAACCCCATAGCTCTGCTCTGACAGTGACAACCATCCTAAAATTCCCACTTCATGCATTTTAAACCTGTGTTCTCCTGCTTCGGTCCAGATGGTTTTGTCTTGAGCATTGCACAGCACCAAGCCAATATATTTTCAAACCACTTCATGTCAACCAAAACCATACTTTGTAACATCAAATGGCTGAAAAGAGAGCAAAACCTGACTTCCAGCTCAGCAGGAAAAAAAACATGGAACACCTACAGTGGCTCTGTATTAGCCTTGTTTCCACTGCAGCCAGTAAAAACAATCTTCGTGCAGTATTTTCAGAACGTTGTATGTCTTCAACACATGTTACCATTCACCCAAAAAACAGTACATGTGAACATTTCGCTCTGCAGCGTAGGACAAACATGTGAGTATGATTTTCTGTGCAGACCATCTTGCCATTCTGTGTCGCTGGATGCAAGAATGCATTGATATATTCCATGATAGACTGCTGAGCGAGTTAGGCTGTTAACCTGCGACCTGCATTTGATGAGACGGGGATTGTTTGCCATAAATCAGCCAGCTATACAGAATGTGTGAGGCTGATTGTATCCGAGGCTACGGTGAATTATATCAGAACAGCAGACTGAATTACAGCAAATTTGGTATCATGAAAAAAATCCCCTCAGAAAATTACCTTTAATCTATATTGCCTGTTTACACTTGAGGTTATGTACAAGGTCATTTAGGGTTAAGGGGAGACATAAACTTAACATGAGCCTTAAATTCAATGGACTCCCTGAACTGGCACTCTTTGAATTGAAACAGCCTGAAAATGACTGCCAGTCAATGGCAACATCAGTTTTATGATTCACATCCTTCACCTGACTTAGAAAATGGGAGTTAAAGGGGGTTGAAACACTGATAGCAACAGACGGAAAGTGCCATCTGGGCATGCCACCATTTACAATCCCTACAAGAGCTCAACCACAAGCAACACAGCAGTATACTGGCTCCCTCTTAATCACTGTCTTTCTTTCTTTCTTTCTTTCGTGCGTTAGTGCTGATCTTCCCGAAACAGACAAACACACACACACACAGACACACATGGTGGTCCTGGTTGGATCAGAAGTGTCTGACGGGGGAAATTGTGGCACTGAGATGAGAGATCAGCATCATCAGTAGAGTACATCTTGGAGCCATTGGCTGGCTACCATTCAGAGACCACAGAAAGAGGGGTACCCCCCAGAATCATACACACCAGAACAAACACACACACACACCATTTGTTGTAGATCAGCAGATCACATGAAAGCGGACGAGCAGAGATGCAGAAACAGCGTGTGATAGGAAGAAAAACTGAGACAAAAAGAGAAAGACAAGAGGGCAAGATGAAAAGGAAACAAGATCGATGGATGAAAAAAGGAGAGAAGAAAATTTGTGGTATGGAGAAAAAGGAGTCAGGGTCAAGAAAAAGAGAGGGATGAGATCCTGTCATCTCCTTGCCTGAATTGTTAGCCACGTTGCCCCTAAACTTCACTCACAGATGAAAGACTTGTAGCTTCGTCCTGTCGTCCAGACACTCGTTCAATCACAGCCCGACATTCTCACACGTACCAGCTGATACGCATGCACTCCCTCCCGACACGTACGCACACATCCACAGGTTGCCCCCCTGCTATTTTACGACTTTTATTGTTCTGTTCAGTGTTTCTCCCTCCATATGACTTCCATATGAGGAGCCACGGCCGGCTGTGAAAAACTACTGTACTTCAGCTCCAATCTATACGACTCTATACAAGCCCCGCGTGGGTCCTGCTAAGGTGTCAGGACCAACGTTCAACACATGGTAACCCGACCTTCACTACTGCTTTGTACCTTCTGTCTCGCAGGTGTCGTTCATGCTAGCCAGTCACAAGGTCGACGCCATATGCGGATTAAGCAGCCTAAGAGCGAAACGATCAGCAGCAGAGAGCTGAAATGAACGTAGGTGCACTGAGATGTTTGATCTGTATCTGAAAACCACACAGAATTATTAAAATTCAGTATGTTGTTGCCGCCAGCTGGCAGATAACGGCGCCGAATGCAGATTTATTTCGTATAAAGAAGCCTACTGTACACTGCAGCACTCCTCCGAGCTCGTGTTCTTCTCAGCGGTCAGCCAAGACAGACAAGAGGTTCATTAATTCTGACCGCTTTTAAAAGCACGCCATAGGCTTTTCCATTGATTTTCTACCTTCCAGTCAGCTATTGGCTTTAGTTCTTTCAATAGTAGTATGTATGAAAATCTATTTGCAGAGACCTAAAAATTGCTTTAGAAAGGTAATCCATCATAGTTTACATTATGCTGTTTTTTTGTTTTTCATCACTTTGCCCTTCGATGGGAACTTAGATGCTCGAACATCTGAGATTTTTAAAGTTGGCAACCGAAGAGCAAGCTGTGAAATGCAAAGAAAGGAAAGGAGCAGAGAAAAAAAAAATCACAGTAATCTTTCCACAATGTGTGTGTTTATTGCTCAGTGATGAAATGCTTCTTTACAGCCAACGCTTGAATCTTTAATGTTTGACCTTCAAGCTGCATCGTTGTTCCATGACATACAGTAACTTTTACTAAATATAGAGATAAGACAAAAACCTGACACTCGACCCAGTTGCATTTTTCTTAAATTGACGCATTTCTACTCAAAAATCTTGCAGTGTCTTTACTTATATGGCTTCTAACACAGGGTTTCATGTGCATGTGAATTTGGTGGTGCAGGTTAAGTGTCTGGGGCTTGAGGTGATTAGTGGTTATGTTGATGCTGTTGGACGTGGTTTCTGAGCCGCTACGCCTCTGCTCTGGTATGTCTCTGTAGCCATATGTGTCCCATAAAGGTGTCAAGACCAATGCAACACATGGTAACCTCAGCTCAGTCACTGCTGTGGAGTTTATAGATCACTTTTGTTGAAAACCTTTTATCCAGAAGATGAGATGCTTCTGACTTCTAATTAATTTCTTAGCCGCTTTTCAGTGTGAAATACTGAAATCAAAACGTTTTTGGTCTTTTATGTTGAAGTACCTCATCACTTGAGTATTTAGCCAGAGTAAGTGTTTTCTCCTGCACTAATTTCATGGTACTAACCTGCTGTTAGTCCAAGTAGAGGGGGTTCAATAAAAGGTTCAGGGCAAACAAAGTCACACACATATTCAACTTAGATATATCAGGAGGAACGAGCAATGCATGCAGACCAGGTGTGTGTTAGATGGGAATAAAACAACACAAACAACAAACAAAAACACGTCAAGAGGCCTCATTAACGCCCTGTAAAAGCACATATACAGAGAAAATAAAAGATACAAAAAATGAATAAACCAAGAGCCTGAAGACTTGGCATGTTAGCATAACTTTACAATCCATACACTCCATAGTTCCCTCATATCTGAGTTTAAACACTTAAATTACAAGCCGGCTCCATCATAAAAATTGAAAACAACAACCATATCCGTATTCTTGTAAAATGCAGGAATAGAATGACGAAATTGAAGAAATGGCAGACAGAAAAATACGGACCCAAAAAAAAAAAAAAAAAAAGGGAAGGGGAAAGAAGCCACATTAAAAAATCATAAAGATGTGGAGAGATTGTGGATTTGTTGCATTCTTTCTAGTTATTTATTTATAAGCGTCAGCTGCCTCTGAGCCACCCCCGCCCTCGAACTCAGCGCTGCCCCAAACTGGAACCAGATTTCTGGGAGGCCGGGAGGTGGTGGATGTTTTTCTGGGTCCTGAAGGAAAAATTGGATAAAGAAGGGAGAGATTTCATGGTTATGAGGTTTTTTGGACAAAAAAAAATATTGGGGTGGTTATATTTTTTTCACTGAGGGTCTGAGGTTGACTGACAGCGGGTTAGTTCTAGAGGCTCCTTCATTCAGTCAGTCTGAGCTGGATGAACTAATGCAAAAAAGAAAATATTTTCAGAGGTTGAATTACTATATTGGCCAAATACAATAAACATGGAGGGGGTTTAAACTCCAGATTTCCAAGCGCAGTTTGAGTGTATTTTTATTTGGCGTTATTATTTGGCATTAGTGTGTATTATGATTTAAAAGCACCGCAGTGCTTCAGATTTTTAATGCGAACATTGCAATGCAGGGTTTGCTATAATAAATGTTAAATGGTACTCTTGGGTTGTTTTTATTGATAAAAAACTTAATTATGTAGAGCCATGTAACAAGGCACCGCAAGTTTAAAATACATTTTTACTGTGTTTTCAGTCGCCTGTAAAGATTTGTGCGGCAAGTACTTCAAAATAAACATCTGCGACTGTGGAAGAAACATGACCTAAAAACACAAAATTATAAGGATTCTAACACCGAATATAATAAATGCCGTGAGTGAAAAGGAAAAGAAGTTCTGCCTCCAAAATACAACACAAAAAACAGAAGCATCACTCTAAATTTTCTGTCTTATTACTTTCAAAAAAGTTGCCGCATTTAAAGCCAAAGTCGTCCACACACTGATAGTAAAAATAAATGTGTTTTTTATCCTGTATACACTATTTTATCAGCCTGTGAAATCTGTTTTTTTAGGAAAAAAGGAAGTAGAATATATAGATGATATCTGAAACCTTTGAGATTGGTGTTTTAAGCTCAGAGACCTCGAGGCTTTTCTTGGTGGAACTGACTGTTCTGTGTCGAGGCTTTAGTGAAACTCTGTTGGCTCAGTTTGACACCAGCAGGAGCTTCTGTGGTTTAAGTGGAAACAGTAGGGGAGACAAAAACTGAAAATCACCTGAGAGAGTTTGTCTCTCGGTCCCTGCTTTTCATCTTCCTCCTCTCTTTGCTTCATCTGTCTTTCTCGTTTTTGTCTCCTGTTCTGCCTCAGTTTTTTTTGGACTTGCTCTCCACTGTAACTCTCTCTCTTTAAGTACTGGCAGGACTCCGATCGCATTTCATTCATAAGAAATGACAATTTTTCCACTATCTGTTGTTGATTGATATAACACAGCTCCAATCCAGACTATGCAGTTAAAGAAAGCTCTTATAAAATACTCTAAATACTTTGCTTTTCAAGACAAAAGAATAAATGCCTATCACTTTTTTATTTGAAAGGCAGGAGCAGCTGTTTCTACGGATAAAATAAAAATACCTCGGCTCTTCCTCCAGCATTTGAGTTACACATATGTGGGTTAGTGGAAGGCAAAAACTCCCCACAGCAATGAAGGCTCAGCCCCAAAGATATCATAAAAGCACTCCTTTCTGCTCCTCATACATTTTACATCCAAGCTAGATATGTTTTACTGACATTCTTTGTCGAGGAACAAACACAAAATGTTGTCGCAAACTAACTATTGTGGAGATTCGAAAAGATTTGCACTTTTATAATCAAAGAAATACATGTAATGTTGTTGTCCAAATACCAAAGCTTAATTTTTCTCTTTAAAAAAACTGGTATGAAGACTATTTATTGCAGAAGAAGATGCTCTTGTAAAACACAAACAAATTGCAGAAATGTGAACGAGTCCCTTTAAGCAATGAGACGAACTACGACTGGAGAAACTAAACAAAATCTTTGATTCTTATTTGCTCAATTTTCAAATACTCTTAAATATTCTAAAGCATCAACAATACTTTTACATTTATGTTTCATTAAAAGCTAAATTAATGAACAACAAAGATACTTGAAAATGTTGTAATCTTGTTCTTTCAAGGATGATTTACAACTTGATTCCTGCTTAGAGGAAAGTTCTCATGTGATTTATTTCAGGTTATTTTCAAGGTTTCCATTTTTTAACTCCCAGCTCTCCTTTTCCCGTCTTAATTATATGAATCATACTTTTCATGTTTTTCATTTTGATGTATTTTTTGTTACTTCAACAACAGGAAAAGATAAAAAACAGACCGAACAGAGGAAAGTTAAATACCTCAAAATCTGGAAGTGACACTTTAACTTGTGCATGGATGAGTGAGTGTGAGTGAGTGTGAGTGAGTGCGTGTGTGTGCAAATGCCGCTAAGCCTTCGGGTTCGCGTGTGTATGTGTGTGAGTGTGCGCATGTGTGTAGCCTTTGGATCAGAGAGCAGTGTGTGTGTTGGCTGCATTTGGGGTGAAATGAGCCGTTTTAATGAGTTAGTTACTGCATGTGTGTCTGTGTGTGTGTGTGTGTGTGTGTGTGCGACTGTGCGTCCTGCAGCACATGCAGCTCTGTTTGAGCAGTTATATCTGTGCGCGTACACACACACGCACATGCAGACACACACACACACAGATTCTTCAAACATCAAACTATGTCGGTGCAGCGGCGTTTGTGAATTTACAGGATCACTCCAGCTGCATTTATGCCCTGATTGCCACGTTACTGGCTCGTTATGTGACGCCTGCAACACTTGTAAAAATATGACGTAAGCATAATGAACATTTACAAAACTGAATATGTGAGGATTTGTGCAGTCCAGAATAAGTATTTTTCCAGTTTCCTCTAAATTTACGTTATTACAAACAGAATGGCCAAGTTGACTGGCAACAGGGAAGGAAATCTTTCACCAATTACTTTTAAATCAGACTGCAACCAAAGCAGGAAAGTAAATGTTATAAAGACGATAAAAAGTTCTCTAAGTTGACCATATTTCAAGGTTTAAATTTATGTCAATGTTGCATTAAAAAAAAAAAAAATTCATTTATGTCCAGCTCCTGGAAGTAAAGGAGTTAAATGAGGAGTGGAGAAGTGGAGAAGTGGTTGCTGGGACCAAATTTATGTGGGCTGTAATGTTTTTAAGGAAACATTACTGCTGTCTCTGGCTCAACTGAAGTTACAAAAATAATTACTTTGACTCCCTGGTAGTCCGGTTGGGTGATTCATCAGACGCAACTGGCAGTGTTTGTGGATTTTGATTGCAGCAACAAATCAGAATGACACATTTAAAATAACAAAAAAAGCCAAATATGGCCGAGTGTGTGTGTGTGTTAATGTGTTAACTGGCAACCTGCATCACACACAAGCACCTGACAATACTGAGAGGGACAAGTGATCAGAGTACCAAGTGCAGAAATGAGTTTTAAAACTTGGAAATGAATCAAGATTGTTGATCAGCAGGCTCCCTCGTCAGGAAGTCAATTTTTTTTTTTTGTTAAATGAGGTCTGTGGTTAAATGTCATCATACTGAAATAATTACCAATCTACTTGCTACAAACTAGTCTAACTCAAACTCTCCAGTTAATATTTACTGTATAAACTATAATATATATATAAACTTACCAAGTTATAATGTGTCAGTAGTTAAGGGTAGAAAAAGTTAAGTGGTAGTGATGCTAAAGTCTTGTGACTGGTACTGGTCGTTTATAACCATTAACGTTAGCTTTTTACGCCTATTACAGTTTTAAAGATCATTAAAAAAATGTGTCTTAAACTTTCATTTGCTTTGGTTTTTTCCTGCAATAATCCAAAAGTAAAAGGAGAAAGCACTTTGGCATTTCGTCCAGGGAACCAAAGCAGCGCTAACTTTCAGGCTGGCCTACAAAAACATGTCATCCCTCCTGCACTCTATATTACGAGCTGATGAAAGTGTGGTTAGGAGTGAGCATTAAATGCATCAAATGTATTCAGAGAATACAGCCAATAGCCGCATAAATCAAGAAGATATTAAATTTCAAAGAACTGTTTATCACTTATCCGATAATAAGCATCTACTGTATATTTAAACAGAGTGTCACTTTGCTGCTCAGTGCTTTGATGCTCTTCATTGACCCTTGGAGCTGCAATAATATATATCAGCTTTTCAACATGAAATCCAATTAGTGCTCAAATTGACAAACTACCTTGAATAATTTCAATATTTGATATAAATATGCTTTCTGTCTGCAGCTTCAGGTGCACACACACATGTTCGCACACACACAAACACGCATGTTCAGTGAAGTGAGGAGAGGGGAGGAGGGGTGACCTCAGTTGATAATCCAGCACAATGCACCTGGTTATGATGTAAATGGATCATATACCCTTATAGTTTATCATACACTCGGCTCCAGGACACTGTGTGTGTGTGTGTGTGTGTGCCAGCTGTAGGACACAACCAGGGTGGAGGTCATTCATTCATTTTCTATTAACATACACTATTACCTCCTGACTTCTCCTCTCTTTTTCATCATTCCTTCTTTCAGCATATGTGCTTTTTAATGCCCCTCTCCTCCCCTTCTTCATTGACTTCCCCCCTTTTTCCTTTTCCTCCCTCCTCTTTTCCTCTGTCCCCATCTCCACCTCCTCCTCCTCTCACTGCCACATCTCTTCCTCTGCTGGGTGGGGGTAAGCTCCCTCTGCTCCACCCAGGGTCCTGTTTGTTTGAATGTGCTCCTCAGCTCAGCATGAATATAAATCACGCCCACCTCATGATGTCACGATCACCAGGGTCACCTCAGATGGAGGCTGGCTGCCTGGGTCTCCTCCTCACTTTCACAGCAGCATTTTTCATGCAGCACATTTGTGTTTTTAGCTGTTCAGATTACAACATGGGGGCAGACGCACACACACGCCACCGTGTCACAGAGCGCAGTGGGACTCTTACAAGCAGCGCAGCAGTTTGTCATTGTGGCAATTTACATCTGTCTGTAATGCTCAGCCGGTCCACTTAACCCTCCCAACCCCTCTGTAAGTGACACTGAGAGTTTAATCGGCCCCAGAGGATACGTGGAGGCCACGCTGTTAAAAATGAAGTAGTAGTATATCTGCAATGTGAGGAAATTAATTTTCCACTGGGCAAAATGGTCAAATGCTTGCAACTGGTCCGCTTAAGCTCAGAAACCTCTCCCTCGGTGGTGCTTAGCGGTCAGGTGGGCCAACGTCTGCACCATGTGAACATCCAGCTACATGCTATATTTGGTGAAGCGACCCTTTAAGGAGCAGACTTGGGTTTCTTATTGAATTAAATGATCCAATGCTTCACTCGTCCTCCCTGAAATCTGCACAGTCTGTCTCAGGATAAGCAATCAAGTGCTCTGCTGTTTGACACAAATGATATTTGGGGAATTATGGTTTTAGAAATGGGCTTTCATTGAACCGCCTACGTAAGGTACACTAATTCAAAGGGTCCACTTAACCTATTCAAACGTGCCATTTGGCACCAATTAACATTTAGATGGGGTGATTTATGAATGTCTAATGTCTGTATGCCTGTGTATTATTTATAATCCCTCCTCTGCCTCCCTCTCCATCTCTTTCTCTTCCTCTCCGTCCTCCCACATTTTTCTGTAACAGGTCAAACAAGACTGGCCTGCCCAGTTCTCTGCATCACTCCTCTCTCCTTGTGCCCCATCTTTCTTTTCTCCTCCAGCCCATTGAGATTTGACATGAGGATCGTATATTTGATTAGTGTCTACATGGCCAACGGCGCCACATGTAATCTCAGTGGCTTTATACCTTTAGCCTGTCTAATAGGAGAGTGTCTAGCATTTGTTCTCTTACTCAGACAAATAAATACAGGTAGACAAACTGCAACAGGAATGAAAAATCGCACACAAATACCCACATGAAGTGAAGTGCTCTTAGTGGCTAAGTTGCCAGACGTGGCTCTTGCTTGAGTGACTATAAAAGTAGTGAATAGACAAGGAGGACAGGAGGAGATGGGAAAACGGGAAGGAGAAAAAGGATGTAGATGAGAGCGAAAAGACGGGGTCAAGAACATAAACATTGACAGTGTGTCTGTTAAGCAAGATGAAGAGGATTTTTTTTTAAAAATGAGAGGGAGATAAACAAAAAGAAAAAAATGTTGAACTATGAGAGATAATGTTGACAGAAGAGATGAAAAGATGTAACGCGATGAGACCTTGACAAGCTCTAAGTGGAGTTCATGTGTTCACTCCAAATGCACTTGTCGTCTTAAAGCACTAAAGAAAGTGCGTCACTTCATGTTAAACCTTCCTTTTTTTCTTTTAGTTTGGAAACTCAGGAGTGTGGTTTGTTACCTTTTTGTTTCAGATGACATTTTTTGTCTCAGTTTAAAAATGAAACTCAGGAGCAGCGCAGGTGTATGAAAGATTTAAACACCTGTATCGAAAACAGAGGTGCTAGAGAATGAAAATGATCATTAGGCAGCTTTTTTGTTGCTTTTTTTGATTTCTTTAGTGGTAAAAGTTTAGCAAATGTCACCTTCTACAAGTTCTATAAAAAACTTACCTGAAACAATTTTAACGAAAACATTAAGTCATTTCTGAACATTGTTCGCTGTGACTGATGGTGACTGTGCCATTTCTGGTTTGACTAACTGCTCATTTCCTTCCTTTCTTTCAATAAGAGGGGCAGACGGTGTCAGCAGACCAACACACACACACACACACACACACACACACACACACATACACACATACAGACACTCGGGTGTAATATGTCACGAGTAGATGTGGGTTGTGAAGGGATTTCCTTTCTCTGACAGAACAGTTTCACTCAGTAGATCTTTCAGTGAAGATAGCAGTGTGTGTGTGTGTGTGTGTGTGTGTGTGTGTGTGTGTGTGTGTGTGTGTGTGTGTGTGTGTGTGTGTGTGTG
>JAQMCX010000058.1:19460205-19479120 GCA_029814765.1 Acanthurus leucopareius | reverse complement strand
GTGTGTGTGTGTGTGTGTGTGTGTGTGTGTGTGTGTGTGTGTGTGTGTGTGTGTGTGTGTGTGTGTGTGTGTGAGCATTGTGCGTCTGCTTGGAACATTGCACGCACCTCACGTATGGAGAGAGTGCAAACTTTGCCCATCTGCATGTGTGTGTTTTCTGCACCATGTGAGAGCAATATGTGCTGATTGTGCTCTCCTGGGTCCTGCCCTCCCATTGCCTCCACCCCAGGTTATTTCTCCAACACACATACACACACACACACACACACACACACACACACACACACACACACACACACACACATCAGACTCTAAACTCACCTCCCATCCTTTCACTATGTCCTTGACCTTTTTTCTCTTCACTGTTATGCTTTCTCTTCTTTTCATATCCGATTTTTCCCCCTTACTCCTTTGTTTTATATTGTGTTTTTCTCCTCATTTTTATCTCTTTTTTTTACACCCTCTCCACTATTTTCATTATCCTCATTGCGTCATTTTCTTTTCTTTAATATCCCCTTTTCATCTTTGTCTTTTGTCTAAGCTCTGCAGTTCTATATTTATTTTCTTCCCTAAATGTACCACTCTGTCATAGACCTCTATATCCAGTCTAATCATCCTAAAGTTCTCTTCTTCTTCTTCTCCTCCCTTATTCCTCGTTCCTCCATTCTTCTTCTCTGTCCTTCCTTCACTCCTTACATTCCTCTGTCCTTAACCTTCCTTCCTGCCATTGCTGTCCTTTCCCTTCTTCATCTTCTCTCCCCCCTCGCACTCCCCCCTCCTCCCTCCATCCGCCTCCCACCCCGGCCCACGCCCCCCCTCTCCATTAGCAGATTAGATTTAGTCCCGTAATGCCGCTGGGCACCATGATTTTACCGGCTCTCATTACTCCTAAATCATCTTTTCCTTCTCTCTCCCTCTCTCTCTCCCTCTTTCTCTCTCTCTCTCTCTCTCATCTTCCAACTACAATATGCAAACACACAAATTGTACACACACGCACATGCTCTCACACACACACCATATGCCACATGCCAAGGCCTGCACGTCGTAACACCCCTGAATTAGTCGCAGCGCTGGTGATTTGTGATGTAGTGTGATTGGGTGGGAGGGGAGAATTTGGTTCAATTTCTGTCTGTCCGCATCCATCCTTTATTCCTCTCCATATATTCCCTCAGGGCATGAATGATTTTCATATCACAGCATTTGCGGTGGATTACATTTACTCACATGCTGTCATACAAGGTGTTTTTGGAGCAGAATTTTCTCGAATGACAGAATGGTGAAATATAATTTCTGACGGACAGCTCGTTTTTTTTTTTTTTTCATTTTTTGTCCTGCACTCTTACTGATTATGGTAAAAAAAACAGACAGATGTGGAAAAAGGGCTGAAAAAAACCAAACAAAAAGAGTTGGTCATATTTATGCATGCATGTGAGCGAGAGAGCAGCCGTTAGCTCGGAGTGTTCATCATTCCCGTTGTGTCAGCGCCTTATCGTTTATTATGGCAGCGGATGAGTTAGCTGTACTTTTACCCTATGTGACAAAACTGCTGAACACCACGTCCATTTTAATCATGCCGCGACGGCTTCAAGCACACTTACAACATTCATCTACATGCTGCACTGAATGTACCACATAATAAATACCATCCCGTACCAAGATAACACACAGACTGTTAGCATTTCAGGCCGATTGGCCCCCGAATGTAAAAAAAAAAGAAAAGGGAAATGCAACAAATATACAGAAGGTTTGAAGAAGATATGAAAAAAAATGAAACAAAACTTTGTCTTATTTTTCTTTTAATGATTTCTGATGGGATTAATTAGATGGTGTTTTTTCTGTATCAATGCACCTGTCCTGTTTTCCTCAAACCACAGAGAAGGCTGCTGGAGACGAACAATAGTGCAGAATCTGGATCCACTCAATCTAATCTCTCAGCCCTAATGGGCATTGCTGCTTTTCAGACACACCCTGCAATACCCACACAGACACATGCACACACACACACACACACACGCACATGCACACACGCACATAAACAGAGAATTAAAGACACAAGTGCATGAAAGTGTGTGTGGTTGTGGAAATGATAACATTTATTCTTCCAGTACACAAACACTCATGTTGTGTTTCAGGTAGACGCTGAGAGTTTCAGCATGGATATGGATTCAGTCGACAGCATGCGCACAAACATTTATAAACACACAGACACAAACACACAAACACACACACACACACACACACACACAAACACACATAGAGCCCTCTCTTCCAGTTAGCCTTGACATTAGCCACTCGCTGTTTCTAACTGGATCATGGGGCTTACTAAAGAGATTAGAGCCAAGAGACAGCATAGCAACCACACACACTACTCTCTCACACACACACGCACACACGCACGCACACACGTGCACACACACACATACACACACAGATGTAAAATAAAAGTGCTTTCTTTCTTCCTGGTTGTCTCTTTTATTCTTTTCTCTTTCTCCATCTCCCAAACTTCTCTTCTTTTCTGTGCCTCTTTTCCTTTCTCTCTCTCTCTCTTTTACACACACACACACACACACACACACACACACACACACACACACATATGCTCTCGCTCAACCAGACGAGCCCTTAGGCTAAGAAGACAGCAGCCAGTAGCCATTGTGGAAGACAGTATGTCAAAGGAATTAGCCTACCGCTGCATTGGAAGGGAGGATGACAGTCTGCTCTGTTAGCCATCACATTCACTTTATTTCACCAAGTACACTGAGACAGATACAACCACTGAAACAGCCTGCTCCTCTTTTTGTCCTTTTGCTTCACTGCCGTGTCACGAAACGTCCAAGAACAAGAACATTTTAGAAAATTTTAAATTTAAGTGTTTAAAGACATGAGAGGATGGTAAACGGAGCCTGACAGCAAAGAAGCAATAGATCTAACTTTTTTATTTTCAACGTATCTTAAAGTAAACCGATTTAGCACCATTAATATGAGACATATGATGTCATTCATCTTCAAAAATTGATTTCTTCATCATATTACATGTAAATATTGTTTTATTGATTGCTTGCTCCTTGATATTGGCCACATATGATTTAAACTCTTCAAAGCTCTGCAGTCTGTGATTTGTTTCGCTGTTTCCCAGAAGGTTTTTAAAGGTAAACAGTGTTGTCAGTTGGCATTTTATCCGTTATGGTTTAACTTTATTGAGATTTCCTTCCTTCATCGTTAACCTTTAGCAAACAGTTTGATGTATCTTGTGTCAAAAACCGCATCCTTGTTCCTCAGACTCATAATTTTCGCTGTTATTTTTTCACATACATCAATAAATCTGCTTAGAAACCATATGAAAAGCATTCTTACGTCTTAATAATAGACATTTCTTCCTTCAAAAGTACAAAAAGTCGCCCAGAGTGTCAAAAAGTACAGTCATGGCATCTTTGTGAAGCCTATTGAACAGCCAAACCACTTTAAAAAATGTTGCCGATAAATTTTTCTGCAAACCATAAATTCATACAAGTGATGTTTCATAGATATCAAACCAATATTCCTACAATATGTATCACAGTAACATAGTTCACATCACATGTGTATGAGCTGACTGTTCTCATCCAGAGGAAGGCGGGATGGTTGTAGCGTGACACCTTCACAAGAAGACTGACAAGCAGAAAAACCACAGTCAGACACCGTCAACAGTTTTAACCAACAAAACCAAGAAACTTAAGTAACAGTTGGGATGTTTTCCAGCCATGTTCATGGCGACAAAAACTGGGTAATTTAATTTGACACCCAAACATTTTCCAGCCATTTTTCGTGCTGACAAAACCAGGTAATTTAAGCGACCATTGGGACATTTTCCACTTGTGCTCGTGTGACCAAACTGGATATTTTATACCAAAACATGATCTTTTTCTAACCCGAACTGAGTGGTTTTTGTGCTTTTAAACCTACCCAGACCGTAACCACTGCAGTGTCACAACATGACATGGCAGCCGAGCTTCCCGACTAAAATGTTGGCATTTTGTCTATCTGTGGTGTGCAGAAACATACGATGCCAACACTGATTGTAGCGATTACTTTTTTTTAAAACTTATAATAGTTTCATATAGCATGCCCAGCTAAAACAGTGAAAACCAAGCAAGAACAAAAATTCAAAGGGATGAAGTCCTTTTGTTATGAGTTTTTTAATAATAGAGCAACATTATAATGCTAGTGTTTAATTTAAAGCACATAAACGCATTCGGATATTAAATTTTTAGGGAATTTTCAAGTTGTCTTCTGTAACATAAAGGTATTTTGGCTCTGAGTGATTTCAGAAACTTTCTTTGCACTCAAGGGATTTTGTCAACCTTTACGAGAGAAAACATGATGTCATCAGGGCTTTGACTCACTTTCGTCTCACTGTACTCAGACTCACATTTCCCTGCATCTCACCCTCAGTTGTGTTCTTCACTCGGCATCATAAAAAGCCGTGCAGCCATTCACCAAACCTGGAGACAACAAAGCCTCACTGTGTTTCTCTATCGCTTCCTCTCTTTAATGCACACAAACACACAGTCTCAATTCATCTCATGCACATCCTCTCTCTGCTTGTCAGTTTCTTTTAGTACAATACACTTAGACAAAAAACACACATGCACACACACACACACACATGTTCTCAGTAACTCCGGCACCATTGAGACACCTGCGCTGTTCTGCTCTGTTTCTGTGCTAAAAGTTAATTGGCCCACCGGCAAAATGGCCTGCAGTAACCTTGACAACGCTGACCTGCTGAGAGACAGATCAGAACTCAGAGAGATGCCTTACATACACACGCACACACACACACACACACACACACACACACACATAACGTGGATGCACACACACATGGCATCGACACACTCAAAGAAACACATTGTACTAGGCTGAGTACTGAACATGCAGTACACAGTGTTTGATATGGACACACCCAAAACACACACACACACACACACACACATACAGTAATGCATATTCACTTGGAAGCACTCCCCTCATGCAGCACACACACACACACACACATACTCACACACACACATACTCACACACACCTCAAGCAGTCCCCTTCTCCTGTCCAATCTGCTAATTTGCTGTGTATTATTTATGGGTGCTGAGGTGCTCCCCCGATGCTTATAAAGGCAAAACGCCACAGTCAGCTTCTTAATTCACACCTCCTCCTCCTCCTCTTCTATCCCTCTCTCCATTCCTCCACGACCCCCCCTTTAATCCCACTCTCCTTTACTCTAACCTACCTTCCTTTACAGTTTCACACCCATGAGCTCGCTGTCCTTCCTCACCACCTTGTTTACTCCCTTCAGTGTTTCCTTCCATCCTTCCCATTTATTTCCTTCCCTCCCACCACCCCATTCATCCCTTCATCACCTGCCGGCTTCGCAACCCCTCCTCATTACCTCCGCTCTTGTCAACAGCCATCTTTCCTCTTTTCTTGCCTTCTTCCTCTTTTTTAGTCTCCCCCCCAACAACTCATCTTCGTCAAAGCATGTCCATCTCTCATCCGTGATGTCAATTTAACCATTAGTGAGTCAAACAGGGGTGGTTGGGTGCTTTCTCACTCTAATGGCATGTCTATGCAGCACCCATCTTCTGTCTCCACATCAGCCATTTATCAGGGCGCTTCACCATTTACTTTAAAGGCCTGCTCGGCCATTTACAAAGGTAATGAAGGATTTAGTCATTAGCTAGTATTTATTCCTGCTGGAATAGTGCCCTTTCTTTTATTTTTTTCTTTTTCATTTGTTGCTTTTTTAACTCAGAACATCTCAATCCAGTGTTTTTATTTTGTTTTAACACTTGATGTAGCCCACTGATAAGCTATTGGCACAAGTGTCTGTGGACTCAGAGGCTCTCAAACAGCCGTATGCTGGTTGAATAATTTCCAAAGAACAAATTCATTTAGTCAAGGAGCTTTGGCCATTTTCAAAATGAAAATCTTCAGCCTAAATCCTCCATCACACAAAACGCTTAAAATCCATTTCTCCCCGCGGATCATTTATTTCACATGGGAGAATCCATTACCAGTTTATGCCTTAAATGCAAAAGTATTGCATTGCAATGTGTTGCGATTATTCCACTTCAGTGTCAATTATGCCTCCATATGCTCAACCAAATGTCAGTATATCAAAGTTGCAATGAAAATTGATCATGATCCGTTTAACCCCTTTCCATTTAACCCCATAAAAATGAGCACAGATTGTCATGTGACAGATTTATGAGGTTTTTTTTCCAGGTTAACAAGAAACATATACAAGTTATTAGTTATAACATACAGTTATGTCATAACTAATGCATGTGCTCACAGTTAGTTGTGATTTCATAGGGCTCAGTAAAGTAATTAATTTTACGTTTGGCCAGAACTTCTACGGGAGAACAGTGAGGCATCGTTCCGTCTATTAGAAATACATGTAAAATACTAAATCTATTCCAATAGAAAGACAAAGATATCGTTAATCCCTCTGTCTTCAATCTATCCACCCGTCCCTCCATGTATCACTCCATAGGCTGTTTCTATCTTTTCTCGCCTGCCTGTTAATCCGCCCTCCCCTCTGTCCATCTATCTCCCCTCTCTGTGTCCATTATAATGTCGTCTCCTGATCCTTTGCTGCTGAAGTTTTATTAGCTCCATAAATGTCCCTAAGAGCCTGCAATATCACTTAGCTAAAGCACTAGAAGAAAAAGGAAGAACTAGCAAGAATAAAAAAAAACGGAAAGAGAGGCAGAGTAGTAATATCGCTTAGTCCCAGGGATGACAATTCAAATAAGAAAATGTATTAAAACAAAATGGCGTCAGGGACATTAAAGTGAATTAGCCAATTACAAATGACCATGTGTGCGCTCCGCTGCCTTAACCTCTCCAACTATTTTTTTTTTTCCCCGATGGTAACTCATCTAAATTTGTTGGACGTCTTTTGGGCGTGAGGCCAGAAAAGCTTTTATATCCATAAAGGCCTATGGATCACAGAGAATTGCATTAAGCTGTCCAATTTAATTACAGTATCGACAAAACATAATAGATACTTACAGCCTTACGGAGAGCGATGGGTAGAGGAGGGGAGAGAGCCGGAGAGAGAGAGAGAGAGAGAGAGAGAGAAACAAAAAGTGCAGACAATGTCCATTTATAATGCTGATGCAGAGTATGTATTAAAGGAAGTGTTTAAGGAATGTGCGCACGTGTGTGTGTGTGCGGGTCCATGTAAGTGTGTGTGAGCGTGTGTCTCTAACGAAGGATTTGCAAGGACCCATGAGAGCTTTTGAGAGCGCTTAGTTTGATTTAGATGTTGCAGCTCCCTGTTGGCCCTGATGGCTGTTTCAAACACACACAAATATGCACACAAACACGCCGCACAGCAGTCCGCATCTACACACACACACACCCACGTGCAATCTAACACAGTATTACTTGTAATTGTGCACACACACACACGCATGCATGCACACACACTTACTCAGAGTTAGGCGAATGGCTGTCCTGTCCCGTCCCGTCCCAGCAAGCCCAGGCTGTCATCCTCCCGTCTACCGTGATCAATAGAGGTGGACAATATTTTTATTCATAAAGCGCCCGCTTAATTAAATCACAGGCGGTGGAGCGGACGAGGGGGGAGTGGTAGGCTTGAATAGGGGAGGAGGAGGGACGAGGCGGGGGTCACAAGACGAAGCAAGGGCACCGAGTCAAAAGACTGATGAAGAATTACAAAACACTGGAAGGAGAGAGGAAAAAAAAGTAGGAGAAGAAGAATGGAAAGAGGACCATTTTCTGTGACCGCCATTAGTGCTGCAGGAGGACAAACTGTGTCTGATGGAAAGAACGTTTTTGCGGCAACATTTTTCTTTTGCCCTAAGAATTATATTTATTATCTTATACAGAAAAAAAAAACAAGCTGTCATGGAACACATGCAGATTGGGAAAAAAAAAATGCTCCAAACTATTAAGAAGAAATCAAACAAAAGTTGCAAACTTGGCAAAAGATTGGAAAAAAAAAATGTGAAGATAGAAAGCCCTCGAGTCCAGAGAGCATCATCATTTTTAAGCCCAATGACAAATTTGGCAATGAAAAATTACTTTAAGCTGTAAAACTTTGAAAAAAAAAAAAATCAAAATGGTCCTCACTATACAGTCCCACACTGCAGTCTGCAATGCTCTGCCAGCATGTCGGATGATATATCCCCCCCCTCAGTTTGTTGGCACAAGTCAGTATTACTCAAGTAGAGTGCCTCTGTGGCCAAACCTTGAGGAACGTGGTTGTAATGGGAAGAATCCATTTTTGAATGCAGGGAGCTGTGTTTAAGCGTTATGTCTGTGGCACTGCCAAATGCTGCATTTATAGTCCGTTCATTCTCCCAGGATAAATGAAGGTTATTGCTATAAGTTCCTTTTCAACTTGCCCAATAAAATAATGGTTAAAGTATCACATACAAAGAGTGAATTATTATTTCTGCTGAGATGTCACATTGCTGCAGCAGACCTCCCTGTTTGCTGTTGTGGTATGATAATATATATATCCATATTGATTAGATTCTATGAATACGTTTTTCAATTTGTGCAAATAATAACCTGGGAAAATCCGTTTATGTATGAGTGGGCTTTTGTGCTAGTTTTTAAAACTAATACAGAGGAGAAAAAAAAAGAGGAAAAAGTTTGAATTGGAATGTTCAACACATAAAGTCCTAACATGAGTTCAATGACTTATTCTGCTTTTACAGCAGTAATACATTTCAACAATCTTGTTTCCCAGACATTAAAACCTTTCCATATATTTATCGTGACTTAAAGGCAGTACTTAACGCTATGTTAAAATGGTATGGAGGACACTTTAATAGTTCCAAAGGTTACAGGTACCACAGGATATTTAATCACTCGTACAGTACAGGCGGTGAGCACTGTTGTACCTGCTGCATGACTTTGCTCTTACCCTACAGTAGAGTGCCTTAAAAAACAAGGGCAATATGAGCCAGCCAGCAGTCGATATTTATTACTCTCTTTATGGAACAATATTAAATGCAGTTACAGCCCCCAAGTGGGAGAAAAAAGAGGCAGACAGAGAGGGAGAAGGGGAGATAACTGGGAGGGGGTAGGAAAAGAAAGTGAGAGAAGTGGAGGAAGAGAGACAGGAAGGAAAGATGTGAGAGGCTCAAGCTAACCATTGAAGGTTTCTCAAGTTTCAAAAAAGAAATTATGCCACCTATGTCTTCCTCTTCTACTCTCCTTTCTTCTTCTCCCTCAGTTTTCCTCCTGCTCCTCTCCTCTTTCTTCTTCATCTCTCCCCTGGAGCCCAGCCAAGGGTCATCTCTCTTTCTTTCAACCATCACAGTCGCTTTTCTTTCAATAAAAAAAACACACACACACACACACAGATGCATACCGCACATTGTTGTATTTTCCCTGCTGTTTCTTTCACACAGAGACACACAGATTCTACCTGACACTCGGACACACACCTCTGCCGCCCTCCTTGTCGTCTCGGTCTTAACTGAGACCTCCTGTGATGCCTTCTGACACAGAGCCATATGAAATCAAACAGGCCTGTTTCCCCTCCCCTGCTCACAGGTTAATGGTTCAGAGTGGCCCTGGCTCATATCTGGACGAGCCCGAGGGCCGATCCCTCTAATATCTGGTGTCTACTGTTATACAGAAAAAGTGCAGGGTTAGATAGCCTGAGAGAAAGCTTCATTTGGTCTCTGTGTGTGAGACTGGAAGAGAGAAAAAATAAAATGTGTGTTTGCACATGTTTCTGTTTTTATATCTGCATATGTGTTGCTGCACGCAGGTAAAAATGTGTGTGTGTGTGCTGAGTTTTATACCAATGTCTGAGGAGGCAAAATACAGCTGGTTTAGCATTGTGCATGTGTGTGTTTTTGTGTGTGTGTGTGTATATGTGAACATTAAAGGGTTAACAGTAATATCCGAAGCGACAAAGGGTGACCTGGCGAGTGTTATTATTCCCCTCACATGAATAATGGAACTCAATATGGAGGAGGTGATAGCTGGGAGCGCACACACATAAACACACACTCACACACCAACGCGACCACCACCACCACCACCACAACCACCACCACAATCAGCAACCTGAGGAAGATCCTGCTGTCATCTTCAATCTTTCCAGACTTCCAGGGGCCACAGAGAGTCACCAGGCCTGGAGAGGAGAGGCCTTGGTGGGGTTAACTCAAACCAGGGGTCAGGGTCTCTGTGGTGGATGAGGAAGGTCCAGGAAGTCATGACAAACATGATCTAATTTATGGAAGAGAGCTCTGTCCTCTTCGTCTTCTTCTTCATCTCCTCTTTCTCTCATCTCCTCTAACTTGTTCTCTTTATCCTCCTGCTGTTCTCATGGATGTTAAACTTAGCCAACTTGAACTTCCGTGAACCTTCCGTTGTTTGTCTCGTCTCCATTTCTCGGGTTCCCCAAATTCCTCAATAGATATGCGGTTGTTTTCATAATCAGTATCACTATAATTTGCAGAATTTGTCATCCTAATAGAACTGATGTATAATTCAAAAAGCCATCTGTCTCTTTAATAGAATTTTTGGGAGATTAATTGCCCTCTCTCTCTCTCTCAAATGCTGCAGCAGTAAAGGAGGACCAAAAAGGCTAAATCCAATAATTGAAATGTGGAAGCAGTTTGCTGGACATTGGTGTACAAATCATTCCACTATCCAAATGAGCCCCGTGTGTGCCTGTCTGTATTTGTGTGTCTGTATGTGTGTGTGTGTGTGTATGTGTGCATGTGTGTGAGTGTGTGTTTGTGTGGTAAGTCTATCAGTGAGTGTCCTTTTCAAGGATCACAGGCCAATCTCCTGTTGGTGATAGCCTTCGCTCTGCTCAAAGGTCGGCAGGTATGAGTCACACAGAGCTGAGAGGAGGACAAATGTTTACAGGAAGACGCAGAGCTCCATGTTGAATGTGTTCAAACATTAGTAAGAAAACAAATAAATACAGTTGATTTGTAATATCAGTCAGTACACAGGTTTATATCAAAACTACAGGTTTATATCAAAAATGGCAGCCGAAGACATCTGCCTGAATACCTGCGTTCTTTTTTTTTTCCTTTACCCAATTGAATTTTAGAAATGTTTGATTCAAAAAGTGATGGGAGTTGTGGGATTTACAAACGTTTTTATTTATTTATTTTGTTAGTATCCTAAATGTTTTCGACAATGTTCAAACCGAAAGAAATCTGTGAATTCTTTCAAAATAAAGGCTCATTTTTACTTGATGTTTGCTAACTTCTGTGGTAGCAGCAGTCAGGAAGTGAGAAGGGAAACTGGCAAACAGTTGGCTAAATGTGACGTTAAACAAACCTCGAAACACTTCCTACACTTCAATCATACTCAGTGCGATAGATTTTCATCTGTAATGGTGGCTTTTGACAATGAAATGAACAACTGCCATGATTCCGTGCTACTGCACATAATCAAACTTCGTCTTTTGTTTTTATTATTTTTATTAAGCAGAAATAGTAAATTGTGCTTCTGTTTGTTACACATTGGGCACTAAACATCTTGTTTTATTGAGAAATACTTTGATAACTCAATTTTTTATGGGCTTTAAAGATTTTGAAGTACAAAAACTGTTTGAAGCAACTTTAAGACGACAACAATTTGATCCCTAAATTTCTTTATCTATCTGTCAAGTTGAGCTGTTGAAAACTGTCAGCTGTGGCCACCATCTCCAGCCGTTTTCATTCAAACCATTTACTTTTTTTTACATGTTTTGTGTCCTTCTGTGATTTGCTGGTTAACACATTCGAAAAAAAAATTGTGAACAAGGAAGAAAATCATCTGGCGAAGGAATTTTCTCCTCTGTTTCAAGCTGATAAGAGTTCTGCATTGGAACATGAAAATCTTTCCTCATAAAATTTAAACACTACAACAAACACATTTACTAGATTTGATTTAACCATTAACAAATTTTACAAACATCCCTGCAACATCCTGTTTGTGTAACTTATTTTTTTCACTTTCTACTAAAAAAGTCGACGAGGTGTCCATCTTTTTAAAAATTTTTTTTACTCTTTCCAAAAACGTCAACCAGACAGTGAGAGCGTTGGATGCAGTTTGGACACAAAAACATTTCCATTACCCCTCAAAGCAGTCGCACAAATGAACAACCAGTAACCATCTGTTGAATGAGAACTTTATTCAAAGCCTTTTGACAGATGAGTTTTATTACGGCAGCCTGAACTGTGGATCCTCTCAGCTGTTGTCAGTCATTCGGCTGAGGTCATAAAGGCCAGCAGAGTCTTACAGTCTCATAATGGCTTTTATTTGACTTGGATGGCTTTTCTTCTGTTAGAAAGAATAACAAATAAATACCATGGCGGGTAAACAAAACAATAAAAGATTTATTAGTCATGGAACTCCTTTCAAATATGACTTTTTGGATGTTTTTTCTTTATCTTATTCTTATTCTCCTACCCTTTTTAAAAATGTTTCTATTCTTTCAATAGTCCAGAGAGAGTGAGGTGGTTTAGACGAGATGCAAATCATAGAGATGAACAAGATGGATTTACGCTTAGAGTTTGATGGTAGAAACAGATAGAGAAAAGGGAGTGTGGGATCGAGACAAGGAGCGATAACAGCTTTGCTTTCTATCTGTTTCCCTTTTGCTCTGTCAGCGTCAGCATGGGGGCAAAAAAAAAAAACAGGGGGGAAAAAAAGCCTACCCCTACCCAAAAAGTGTCAGAACGTTTGAAACAAGAAGTGTAAACACCGTGAATACTTTCCGGCTGTGCTGCACATTAAAATATCATAATACCGTTTCTGTCTGTCAAATGTTTGCCTTTATTGTGATCCTTCGTTACCACAAGCGCTGAGGAAAATTGCACATAAAAGCACATATTTCCTTTGCCTAAAGAGTACACAATGCCAGGCACATACTTTTCCCATCAAGGCCTGGGGAGGGAAAACGAGGGAAAACGCTCATCTCTTGTCAAACAAAAGGAATGAGCCAGAAAACGCAGGGCTAAGAGGGAAACGTCCAAAATGATGAAACCTTGTTAGTCTGAGGAAATGAGTTTTCTGTTTTCCGAGCACGGCACGCCAATTAACATTCACAGCCCTAATAAAAGTTGATTGGCTCTGGAATAATGCACAAGCAATTTTCCCCCCCGTGTACGTGAGTGTGTGAGTGTAAATTAGACAGCATGAGCATATACAGTATGTATGTGATGGTTTATGTTTGTGTGACTGAATGTATGACAGTGTTTATACCAATGTACATGTGTGTGGGCCCATGTGTGTGTGCGTGTGTGAGTGTGTGTGCGTGTGTGATTGACTGTCTGTAAAAACTGACCAATAAGACAGCGTTTGTTAGCTCCATGACAGAAAAATGTTGTGAATATGATTGGTACATAATTACCCTTTTACACAGAGGTTGACTGATTTCCATGCTGTGTACTTGTGTGGGTGTGAATGTGTGTTTTTGTGCATGTGTGTATGTGTGTGTGTGTATCAAGGTCAAACAGATAAGTCCATGCAGAGGTCTGTTGTTGTGTTTGTGTGTGTGTGAGTGTGTGTGTGCTGGCTGCCTGACAGTCACGTTCATGTATTTGGGTGCTGCTGCTGCTGCTGCTGCTGATTGGCTTTGTTAGTTGTGTGTTCAGTGTGTGTGTTCGTATGTTTGCATCCATCTGAAGGCCTGACTGGCAGGTATTTAGCGTGATAAGCTCGTCTGATATTTCATACCTCTCTCTCTGTCTCTCTCTAATCACATTGTGCTCTCTGAACCCGCTTTCCCTGCCAGGTCTTCTCCCCAACAAACAACACTAATTGAGTTAAGACCAGGCTGTTGTGTCATGTCAAAAATCATTTGGCTCATATCAGTATTCATTACAGAGGGAGAAAAAAAAACATGCTGTTCTTCATTGTGTGTGTTGAAGAGAAAGAGGAAGAGAGTCATCACTGAGAGGGCAAAGAAAACATGTTGCTTGATGGTTGTATTAAAATGTGTGTGTGTGTGTGCGTTTGAGTGTGTTTGTGTGTCGCCGGCTTTACTCAGAATAAACGTGATTGCTTCATTTTTCCGCAAGTGAAACGCCGCGCTGTCGGAGGGCTTAAGTTTAAAAAAAAAAATAACATCCTTTACATTAAAAACATACGAAAACACACATTTTCCACAGACACACACACACAAACACACACACACTCAGGTCTTTTATTCTGATTCCTCTTTCTTTATTCTTTCTCCGCCAAAGCTTTAAACACACACATACGCAAGCACACACACACACACACACACAAACACACTTCAAGGCAGTGGATGGACTCACGCCAGCTGTATTTCTGATAGTTCCTTTTGTCTTTGAAGCTCTTTGGACCAAATTGTTTCACTGATCATAAATGTCATATCATCCTTCCCTCTCTCTCCCTCCACCCATCTCTTTCTCCTTCTGTGCCTTTGTACTGTAATTGACTGAGTGTGTGTGTGTGTGTGTGTGTGTGTGTGTGTGTGTATGTATGTGTGTGTGTGTGTGTTTAGCATAAATCAAGTATTTGTGGTTTTGTTTATCATTTGACTCTGTGTATCTTTGAGTGCTTTGAATACCTCAACTAATGTCTCCTCTCTCTCCCTCTCTCTCCTCTCATCTCTCTCTCTCCTCTCATCTCTCTTTCTCTCTCTCTCTCTCTCTCTCTCTCTGTGTCTGTCTCTCTTTGTCTCTCCAGAGATCTCAGTGAGAACCAGATCCAGGCGGTTCCCAGGAAAGCTTTCAGAGGAATCACAAGTGTCAAGAATCTGTAAGCACAATTACTTTTTTCCTTTCCTCCATTTTTCTTCTTCCCACCTCATCCATCTTGTTTTCCTGCACCTATAAGTTTTTTTTCTCCATTTCAGTCTAATAGAGCAGATTTTTTATTATTATCATTATCTCATATTTCAGTTGATCTCAATAGCGGTTGTGGTTTGTTTTGATGTGTCCTCTTTAAATCAGACCCAATCAGTGCAAACGTGTGTTTTTTATGCCTCAAACCTGCAGATTTATTTTAAATTCTAGATCGCAAAGCAGGACAGAATCATTACAAATGCAGTTTAAAGTAACTTAAAAAGTCTAAAAATATAAGAAATATTTCAACTTTGATGGTTGTGTTTTCTTTAACTGAACTCCCTTGCTGGCTGTAACCGTCTGCTCCCACTCAGATACCTGATGCTGCTTCCTGCACATTTAAATCAATACAAAATCCATTAATTAGCAAAGCTGTCTGTTAATTACTTAATGATGCAATAAATATACAAATGCCAATTAGATGTAAATCTGCATGAGACATAAAGAAAATGAAAAATAAACAGTAATAATAATCAATGGCCTATTTGAATCAATCTGACCTGGATGGATGTTGTTTAACTACGTAAAAATTCTGGGAATATCTGTATAATTTGATGTGCAGGACTTGAATAGTTAAATTAATTTAAACATGCAGCCTGTGGTTAAAATACTTCACTCAATATGAGGAGAGTGTAAAGGTTTTGTATTACACTGTCAGTAAGTGTGAATCCTCCCTTTTCCTTTTCTCACCTTCTCCTCTTCTTTTCTTCATCTCCCCCATATTCCTTCTTTTCCTCATCTTCCTCCTCCTCCTCCTCCTCTCTCTCTCCTGCACCTCTCCTTCTGTCCATAGAGATTTTGTCCTCACGTCAAGCGCTCAATAACCCCCCTGTCATTTATTCATGACGTCCTAATCACCAATAGTGTGATCAATGCACTGCCTAATCAATGCTTCTCATCAATAACGGCTGATCAATCTGGCCTGATGCTGCATAGGAAACTACTTGACAGACTCTTGGGGGTAAACAATGTTCTGAATTAGAGGCAGTTCTGCGAAAGGAAAGACAGAACAGAATAGAATAGAATAGAATAGAATAGAATAGAATAGAATAGAATAGAATTAGAATAGAATAGAATAGAATGTTGTGGTTGTTCAAGATGGTTTAGGTTTGTAGGATTAAGGAAAATTTTTGCTGAACAAATCTTCTTTGTGTAAATTAAAGTTTCCTGTTGTGTTTTATTGGCTGTGACTGACATAACAGAACAAAGGTACAGAGAATGATTAAAAAAACAAAAAAAAACAGAGCAGAGCATAATAACTACAAGATGCAGAGAGATAATAACCCGTCCTCCTGGATGCTCACCAAGCTTTATTTCACTACGAGAGCTGTTGACTGACAGGAAAAAACAAACACTAATCTTCGTCTAAATGAGAAAAGAAAAAAAGACAAAGATGGAGACAGAGAGCTAGGAGATGATTATGATTGTTGTATAAAGATTGTCTACGGTGGAGATTTCATTGCAATGCAAGCAAATAACAGTTCTTTAACATATGCCATTTGTTGATAGACTGCGTGCAGATATAATCACGTAAAACAGTTCATAAACTTGGAAGTGAATGAATTGTTGTTGCCGTCATTTATGCAAAGATGGGTTACATTCGCCTGGCGATGATAATTGTCATATTTATCCTTTAGACAAATGCTGAATGAAAACAAAATGTCATTTATTTTATTCCAATTCGTCAATAAAGATTAATAAGAAGTGCCTGAAGTGCTTAGAAAACATGTAAATTTGAACATCTGCACTTCCCTGATTGCTGGGAAATCTGCAAACGATCATGTGATTTCATCGAAATGAAACCTTGTGGTGAGATTGTTTCCTCGTCGACAGAAAAACATATTTTGCAGATTCCTTGACAAGTGCTGCTATTAGACGTTCAACCTTGGTTCGTTACTATGATTAAGTTGATTTAGGAAGAAGCCGAGTTGCTCCTTTTCCACAGGGGGTTCATATTATTTCTCAACACAATTCTACCGACATTAAATAGATTCTCACCAACAGAAAACAAGGAACTACAGATCCAGGTTTGGTTTGGCACAGTCATTAAAATATTTCCCCCTATTAGCAAAAACAGGGCACATTATTACAACCACTTCATTTTTTCACAGCACATCCTTATAATCAGCCAAATAAATCACCCCAAAAAGTAGATTTGTGTGTCCTTGAACTGTTAAGAGATCTGTGTTTCATTCAGCAATCTGCGAATTGATTCATATGCGTCTTGCTACAGATCAGTAATTCACAGTGAGGATACAGGCAAATGTGCTCCTCTGCGTCGTTTCCTCTCCCAAGTGTGATGTAAGTTCAATATGGTCGCCAAAGTCCACAGGAGATTATTACTCTTAAGTTAAATTGACCCGAAAGTGCCTGTACTCAGTGCTCCATGTTGCTGCTGCGTGTGTGTGTGTGAGCGAATGTGTGTTCTCATGGCCGGGCTCCAAAGCTTTGAGTTCAGGTTGGCCTCTGATCATCTAATCCACTCTTCCCTTCTCACGTCGGACACAATCCAAGCTAAACGCTACGCACCCACCTTACCTCTTTCACCTCAGACTCACTCAACTTATTCACAAGCATTTGAAGTTGGGTGCCAGGAAACAACCAAGTGTTGAGCAAATCACATCTCGGTAGAAATGTGACAGCACCTGGCGTGTTGATATAAGCTGCGTGTATTTATTTTTTTTCCAGGGTGAGGTTTGCTGAGCGTGCAAGCTTCTTTTTTTCCCCCCAATTTTTGGTGTTTCCTTGCATCACATTCTCACACTGACAGACATTTATACACCTGAGGACTGCACGGTGTAACCACAGTTTCCTCCTGTTGTCCCGCCGAGCAGCTCCGATGTACAGTAGATGAAATTCAAGATGAGTTTCCAGACTTTGCACGTTGGATTTTTTTTTTTTTTCTTTAAATCCAAAAGCTGCACCCTGCCCTCAGCTTTTTAACACCAGACTCTCCCTCTCTCACCGCAAAACACTTTGCTTTCTGCCAAAGCTATAAAGTCATATCAATCAACTTTGACGGTAAAATTGTCTCTTCCTCCGTTAAAATGTTTTGCACTAAATTGCTTTGACCTACAAAGTGAATCATTTCACTTTTTTTTTTCCGCCAAAATTAGAAGTGATTCAGGCATATAAAGATCAATCATCTCTCCTTCCTCCTCCTTCTCCTCCTCTTCCCCATTCTTCTCCACTTTCTCCACTTTCTCCTCTTGTCAGCGCTACTTTCCTACAGTTTTCTCCTCCTCCTCAAATTGCATCACTTTCCCTTTCCCTCATTTCTTTCTGGCTCTCACTTCCTTCATCTGTCATCACATCGTCATCCTCCTCCTTACCAACAGTTTGACTCTCCCTCCATCCATTGTTCTTCTTCTCATGTCTCTTCTGTCAGTCAGTCTTTTGTCTCTCCTCTTTCTCCTTCTCTTTTTCTCTTAGTCCCTCTTTCTTTGATTTTATTCTGCTCTCCATTCATTCCACCTTCTTGTTTCCCTCATTTCTCTACCTTTTTTTAAAAACTTCCCTCCACTCCCCACTCCCTCTGGGTCTCTTTCCTTAATTTCTCCCTCCCTTCCTTTTCTCACTGTTTCCCTCTTTTTACATTTTTCTCCCACCGCCCTCCCTCTCTCCCTCCCTCTCTCCATCCCTCCCTCCATTAGACAAGGTGACTCCTGCAGTAAAAGGCTCCAACCCTCCATTATACCACAGAGTAAAAAAAAACGTCATGACATTCTGTCCCTGGTGGACACAGCATTGATTTTCTCATATGTCTCTCTCTCTCTCTCACTTTGTTTCTCTCTCTCTCTCTCTCTGTCTCTCTCTCTCACAACCTCTTTGACTCTCTCACTTGCTCTAAATCTGTGTCTCTCTCTCATTCTGTCTCACTCTGTTTCTCAGAGGACATGGTCTCTATCTGTCTCTCTCCCTTTAGTTGTTCCCTTTCATGCTGTCCAGTGACTAGCATAGCATCGTACGCCATTTATTGCACTTTTTTTCACACACACACACACACACACACACACACACACACACACACACACACACACACACACACACACACACACACA
>JAQMCX010000058.1:19439543-19460105 GCA_029814765.1 Acanthurus leucopareius | reverse complement strand
CCCCCCAACTTACAACCCCCAGCCGGCAACCGAGATTAGAGTGAGTGTCTGGAGTTCAGACGTGTGCTCTTGAGATCTCACACACACACACACACACACACACACACACACACACACACACACACACACACACACACACACACTTACACTCATGGACCCTATCAGATTGACTGCTCTGCTGAAACTGCCAAGAACCTGGCAAATACGATTACTGTAGGCCTCTGCTAAGCTATGGAGACAGGTATATGCCATACATCTGGGTGTAGGTGTTTGTGTCTGTAGGTGTGTGATCCCATACACATTGTGCTGACTGCTGGTCCTGTCATCCCCCTAAACTCAACCTGTCAGTCAAAGTACAGATAAAGGAAAATGTAGAGTTAGAATGTTTAGAGAGGACTGCGATACACTCTGTGTTTCAGAGTTTGATATACAGTCATATTCTGGATGCTTATTCATATCCAATCGTATCTGATTTTCAGTAATCTAATTTTGTCTCGTCAGGTCTTGTCTGGCCTCGTCAGATGAGTCATCATGTTAACCACATCAGTGAATGGCAAACAATATGGCACCAACTCTTCTGTTTTCTTTGCTGCTGCAGGATCAGCACTAAAAAAGTGTTTTGTTCCCTCCAAAAAAACCAGGATGTTATAGAATTGCTCCAATTTTTCCAAGTAGTCTGTGTCAGGTGTAATCACTGTTGAAAAGTCCTCTCTGCCCACAAAAAGTGACAAATTGAAAATCACAAGAAAAATACAAAATTAGCTCATACACTGCTTCAAGAAAGCTCACAGCGCAGAGAAACTGACTGACCCTTTCTCACACCATCTCCTCTTTACTATTGAAGTGCTCGAAACTATTCAAATAATCCTGTTACTTCCTGTTCGAGCCACAAAGTCAGTCATAACATGAACCTGCTATTTTAAACCCAACAACTGGTTCAACCCCCAGCAGAAACTCACATTCACTGCTGCAAACTCACATTAGTTACAGGTTGATTTTCTCTCCTTCTGCTCAGCCTGCATTGTCACTTAATGAGTGTCTGCGTCTCTGTGAGCAACAACCGCTAACACTCCAGCTAAGGAGCTGCACGCTAATGATGTAAAACCTTTAACAGAACAAGACTGAATTCTAAGGCTTCTGTGTTCATTCTGAAGGTTGTTTCAAAGATATTTTAGGTTTTAATAACTTCCTGTCTAAAAAGTGACGTTCGCACAGTCGAGCGGTTACAGCTGGAGCCTTAATGTGCAAAATGTTGGACAACGTTTACCCCTTTTGTGTTGTTGGCGAGTTTATTAAAGTTATAACAGTCAAACAGCTCACAACACTGTTTCATGCGCTGCAGAGACCTTGCTTAAATGAGTGTCACAACTCATTTAATTCAATTCGAAAGTTATTCATCCCTCAGGGTGCAATTGGAGGCAAGCTGGTTTGCAAACATTAAAAAATCACGACAAACAATTAATTTGCACACTTTAATGCAACGTTGAAGTGCTTGTTATATTCACATAGAAGATAAAAATCAAATTAAAACAAAGATTAAAAATGCAGAGAGCATTCAAGGAAAAGGTTAACAATACAGGTGGTAATGCTGAAAGAGACATTCCTCCTCGTCCTTTAACCGTCAGCATGGAGAGTTGCACGCTTACACAGTATAAACCAGGTTTCAATGGCAGCTGCAAACATTCACTGACTTATTTGCACAGATGTACAGAGGAAAGTGCATTAAAAGTGTATTTTTTTGCACATTTGTTTTCCAACCAGCCTGATGCAGCAAACCTCACCAATTTTATATCCCAGACTGGTCACAACAAACACCAACACAGTAATTGTTTCCTTATATTCTATACATCATAACAAAATGAAATTCCTCATTCAAACCATTATCCCTGAGACTTATATAAAGATGCAGTGAAGTATTCAGGATGTAGCCACTGAAACACTTTCTGCTTACAAAGAAGAGACAGAAAAGCAGAAATAAATGTGATTGTCTCCTGATACTGTATCTATACAGTCATAGTCACGCCTAAATCATAAAATACGTGAGTCACTTGTGCTGGGAGGCATGTAGCTGTAGTTGGATTACAGGGAAGCGTGGACACATCAGATAAGTTACAGCTGTTTCATGTGCCCTCACATTACACCTCAGTGCCCACACAGACACATATTTTGTCTTTTTTTAAACATCAGGTTCTCTTACTGTACTTTGTGTTTTTTCATCCACTTTCTTTCTTGTTTTCTACCTTTATTTTATTGTGAAATGCAAAATTCAATTCAGTTCCCTCCCCCGAGTCCACCCATGCTCAACATGTACAGGCTAAAACTGCAGAACCTTCAGGTGATTGTGAATAATGTAACGTGATTTCTTCAAACAGTACAATCATACAGAACATCAGTGCAAGAACAAAAAAAAAAAGAACCCGTGGCTTTTCTTCTTTACCTTTCTCCTTCCTGTCATCTTCTCCTTTCTCTTCTCCCTCGTAAAAGCCCTGCACGCTTCACGCTTCCCTACCCACAATGCAGTGCAGGATGGCCGTTTGTTTGAATTATGACCACAGCGCCTTAGAGAGAGGTGAGAACATTGTGTCAGACCGCGTGCACACACACACACATGCACACACACACGTTTCCATCCTGCAGTCTTGTGTCTCTCTGTCACTGCAGATTTTTACCTTCAGTAGTTTTTATGTTTACCACAATGCTTTAAGTAGACGACTACAGAGAGACATATATTAGTGTTGTAGCAAGTGTGTACTTAAAAATAAACCAAAAACGATTAACAAAGTGTTTCCTGTTGTTAGCGAAACACCTGTAAATGAAGGTGACACCAGAAGCTAAATGCACACTCACTCACCACACGTACTGTGCTTTACACTAATATGTCAAATGATACGGTAGTCAGCTTCTGGATATTATTTACTCGGATTCCCATCATTCTTTGCAGTGCACCATCCCTCTTTGCTCTTCTTTAAATGGCAGGATGTGGCTAATTCATTAAAGGTCACGACCAACTGAGACAAGAGGATGAAAATGTCAATAGCTCTGTCTGAACTGTATGTTTTGAAGCATTTTTATAATAGTTTTATTCTTTACCACAGTGAAAGGATTTTTGATTTGGGTTTGAGAGAAAAAAGACTAAAGTTCATACAAAGGGAAACATTATCAACAAGAGTTTTGCAGGGTTTCCAGGTCTGACTTGAACTTTAACATTAGACAAGTGTGTTTCTATCTCTTTACTTTCTAGTTATAAAAATAGCAATCCACTTGAAGTCGATGCAAGTTAATAGTTACTTTGTTCAATTCAAATAGCTTCAAAGACTTGGGATGGAAAACCTCGTGGTGTCCTTGACAGCATGAACCATCTCATTTAGGAACACAGCGAACAGAGGTCGGCTTAAATGGACATAATTATGGGAAGAACACGACATGCCTTCCTGTACCCTTGAATATCACTAAAAGCAAAACTCGTCATTTGCAAGTCATAGCCTTCTCTGTATCGCACAAATCATCAATTACTGCAGGATGCAAGTAGCGGCAGCCATTGCAGATGCCCATTCAGTCTGGTTTAATCCTACATCAGCAGTACTGCAGCTTTTCCCAACATTTGCTCTTGGAGATGAATCAACAGCACAGCAAACCGGCATCGATTGTCCCACATATGCGAAAGCCTCAGCGTCCTAATCTAATTTTTAGATGTAAAGAGAACCAGAGGAGGCAGGGAGAGATGGTGAGACATGTATAAAATAGAGAGAAAGATTGAAAGATTGTTAAGAGAAAGACAGAAAAGAAAAAGAAGGTGAGTCGTCTTATTAGCTCTTTGCACATTTCTGTTCCATCCATCCATAATCTGATTATATTTACATTTATATTTAGATTCAACCCTCACAACTCTTGTATTTAGTCTCCCTTCTTTTACTTTTTCTTTTCATCTGTGTATTTTCTTTCCTCCACTCTTTACTTTTTTGGCTTACCAAACTCTGACCTCCTTCTCTTCTGGTCTTTTGGTCTTTTGCTTTCCTCTAATGAATATTTAAAGGGAGGTTTTGGTCACTGAGGCTGTCATCACAAGATGACAGTCAGCATCAGTCAATTGAGCCGCAAAATCAAAAAATGCTTACTTTTAAGTAAAAAACCCTTAGCTGAGATATTGTTGTAGAGCAACAAAGAGAAAGAAGAGAGGAGGTCGGGTCTGTTTGATGCAACAACAAAGCAAACGTTAACATGGAGGACTGTTGTTAGTTTGGTGTCTTTAAACCAACAGTAAACATCGACATCTTTTAATCATAACCACAGTTATTCTCTGAAGGTAACCACACATTCATTATTTGACTCATAGCAAAAAAGTTCCCTTAAACTTAACCTCGTTCTCATTTTAACCAAAACCATGACCCATCCTTTAACCTAACCATCTCCTTCTTTTGTCCAAACCTAAACAAACCTTAACCATAACTGTATTAATGTTCAAACAGTGATTACTAGCAGTTTCGAGAGTCACAGACGAATAACGTCCTTCTTCCGATAATCCAGCCTTTTGTTGCATTAAATTTGTTTTCTCGTTAAATGAAATCTATCTTTTGTGTTGAGCGTTTTAAAATCCAAAAAGAAGCTTTGGAAAGTTGCTGTTTGGTTTGTCATTTTGCCTCACAGTGATTTCTGAAGTGCTGTTGTAACAAAAAGAGGCACATCGCATTACTGTTAATTCATTCATTACTTATTCACTCAATGAGTCTGCACAGCTTTCGCCGTTTCATTTCTTTATCAACAGAAATGCTCTGCGTCAGAGCGAATGGGAAAACATTTGTGCAATTTCCAGTCAAAAATTGAACTGTTTGTGTTGATTTTATTAAAGTTGATGGATAATTTTTTTTTTGTTGATGCGCATTAGATAGAAACCCAGCTTGTGTGTCATCCTTCCCTCCCTCTGTCCTTTCATTAATTACTCATTCAGCAGTGGTTGTTCGCTGATGGATTCATGGAGCAGCAGGGTTGCTGTGTGTGTTTATGCGTGTGTGTGCTTCCCTTTGCTCCAGATGGTAGCAGAGGGAAGCATTGAATCTGTCTGCCAATAGGCCTTATAATAGACCTGATTAAACACACTAACTAATTATATGGAAGGAAATTAAATTCTGGCCCCCCGTTCTGTCCCATCCCAGTTCTGAACACATAAAAGCACACACTCACACAAACACACATACGAGGACCATGAATGCAACACGATGGTTCAAATATTAGGAGTACACACACTCACACAGACACACAAAGCACACCCTCATCCCAGATTGATACCAATCATGTCAGTGCTAATCAGGCTGCGTGGTGAACAGAGCTGTCAGAGGAATCCAATCATATCACAGATGATGGAATCGTTTGCTGTGGACGAGGATGGAAGATGGAGCACATGGTCGCCAATGTGAATCCACCTGTTATTCTCAAATCTAGGAAAAAATTACACACAAGGTTTCTGGGGCACAGTCATAGTATGTCCTCAAAGGTGTCAAAACTCAATGCCATAAATTATTCAAAGGAAGAGGGCTTTTCATCATTCGTCTGCTCAGTGCGGAGGTGGGAATCCTGAATCATCACATTATGAGTATCATAGTGGACATTGAGAGAAAATAGAGGCTAGTTAATAGAAATGAAGAGATTTTCAGCTTTGTTTAATGTTTAATCCACTAAAGTGTATTTAAGTTCTCACCAAACAACAAAGTACCGTAGTTAGTTTTTCAACATCATTCAAAATGATCCATTTAAGCACTACATAAACAACAAATTCAGGCATTTCTTGATGTCACACCTCAAAAGTTGAGGTCTGATTAAATTTGAGAAAATTCTTAACTGGGAGAAGCTGTTGGTTAAAAGACACCAACACTGTTCATAAAGGACAGTGTGTGTCTTTGCTGTCAAAGTCCAAGGATTAGGGTTAAACCAAGCCTTGCCAGCCTTGAAACATTTTGAATGCTTTTGAGATGTCAAGTTGTCTCTCTCTTTGCTATGTAGCGCTCACAACCATTTTTTCACCATTTATAAGAGAGGATTTGCCAGGAAAACATGAAGAGGACTCAATTTTTGCTTTTTTTATAGCATCAGTTTGTATTTTCTTTTTTATTTTTCTCCCATTTTTCATGTTTAGTTCCAAATTTTTTACATCAGGTTTCAACATCTTTAAAATTCAAGCTTCCTCACTATTTGTTAATGCCAAGTAAAGTTTGGTGAAGGTCAGGGAAAGCTCATGGATACCAAATACACTGGTAATCTAAACATGAGGTTAAAGTTGGGTGAAAATTGCAGACAACATATGTAGGTTATAAAGTTGAACCAAATGGCTCTCCTTCTTGCAGCATTAGCTCTGCACAGTGTGAGAAGTGCGTTCAATATGGGCTCATTCACCAGATACAGGCTGCACTACTTGGATCAATAGGAAAACACAAATGAGACTAACCTTAAAAAACTCTTTGTTTTCTAAAGCTCTCAACCCGACTTCATGTTCATGTTACAAAAAGAGCAGAACTGAAAAAATATGAAGACTTCAAAAACTACAGTCAACTTTGGCAAAGCGAAATGTCTCCATATGTCTGATCAGGCTGTTTGCCAGTTTGCCTTCCTGAAAAAGAACATGACTTTTAATTACATAAAACACAAACATGGCACAACCATATGTTGGTATGATCCCTAGACTGATTTCAGTTCACACATTTAACAGATGCTTACACTCACAGCTTCTTTTCCTCTAACAAGTGACTGAAGAAGAAAAAAGTCTGATATAAAATGTGCATTTTAATAGGAGCACACAAACCAATCAGAGCATTATTTTCTACTATTATACATCACATAAAAAGACTCTTTTTAAAGGCCCCCATTGATGATCAAGCTATATTTACCAGTTATGTTCAGTTAATTATGTGTGGCATATCAAGGCTGTAAACAACTACTATTTAAATCCCCGTAAAAATAAAACTGCGTCACTTTAAAGCAGCTCAAAATATCTCATCAGTTTCTGGAAGCCCTTGGAGGGCCAGAAATAGTTATGTTTGGAGCCAAAAGCTGGCCTGTAGGCACATAATTGTTTAATATTTACCATCTTAAATCCAGACTGAACTCGTGCCAGCCGTTTACTTCCAGCAGTTGGTCAATATCAGGTAGAAATACATAAAAAAATGTGTTTGCTGTGCTGAGCTGTGACTATGACCGTGTTTTACATCAGCGTTGCCTTCAGGAAAACTTTGAAATAATCTCATATAACAAAGACAATTACAGTCTGGTTTGCAGGTTCTTTCACCAGGGCCAGCTAGAGGAGCAAAAATGTTTTTTTCTATGATAAGTTAGTGATGCTAAACATACCGCAAACTTTTAAACGTCTGTGTTTCATGTTTATTTCATCTGAAGACGCTCATATAGCTTTTATTTGACCCGCTTCTTTTTAAAATGCAGCAACACAGTGTGATGCACTTGTGCTGAACTGTGGTATAAATATATTTCAGATTCTCTAAGGACTTAAATTTCCCTCAGATTCTTCTCACACACTGACACATACATGCACATTTAAAAACAAACCAAAGAAAAGAATTGCTCCCGAAGCCCTGATGTAATTTCTGTCGCCCTACAGAGGCAACCGAGCGCCTGTTTTAGGAAGTACCATCCTCAGGGGTTAGAAACAGACATGACTGATATAACAGGTGCTGCAATGTGCCAAGCAGACACTGGGGCTATGTGGAGAGGAGGAGAAAGGAGATTTAAAAGGTTGATAAAAGAAAACAGGGAGAAGGAATGGATTAGCAATGGATAGATGGAGTGTGAGGAGAGAAAAGGTGAAGGGGAATCAGAGATGAGAGGAGACGAGGGGGCACTAGAGGGAGGGAAAAAAAATGGATTATGAATGGAGAGAGGCAGAGAACATGAAAAATGGAAGAGATGGATGCTCGGAAACGGGTGGGGAAAAAAGAAAAAAGTCAAAGAAAAAAAGGATTAGGGATGGAGGGATCTGGTGGAAAAGAGATGAGATGGGGAAAGGGACAAGGAGAAGAAGATTAAGGTGGAGTGATATGCTTTTATCTTTTAGTGTCTGAAGAGCCGACGGTAACTAGCCATGCTGTGTGTGTGTGAGTGTGTGTGTGTTTGAGGTTTTTCTGCTTGTGTCTGTCCACCTGTCTGAGTGTGTGTGTGTGAGTTAGAATCTAAATGCCACTCATCCTTCCTAGTTAAGTTAAAGAAAAAAAAAACAAGAAGATACTTCTGAATGTCTGCCCTTTGTATCTTTCCATCTGCAATCCATCCATCTGCTCCTCCACAGGAGAAGAGGAGAAGAGGGGGGAGGAGAGACAGGGCAGAGGGATGGATGCATGGGAGGAAGGGAGGGAAAGTAAGGAAGGAAGGAAGGGAGGGAGGATGGAGGTAGCGAGAGAAGGTTCCGGGGTTGTTGAGTTCATGGATGAAGGGATGGTTGGTGGCTGGGGGAAGCAAATTAAAGTAAAAGCAAAGGATGGATGACGGCGGGGTACAGGGTGCATCTGGGAGTCCGGTGAACGAGGAGGCGAGTGAGCCAGGGGGGAGGGGCAGGGTGAGAGAGGGAGAGAGAAGAGTAGGGAGTTACAGAGAGAGAGAGAGAGAGAGAGGAAGGAAGGAGGACGGGAAAGAGAGGCAGAGTCGTGACTGTAGGTTGATTTACGGAGGCTTTCCTTTTAATGAAATTGTTTCAGTGACAGAGCCGGTAAAAGGCCCTTAATGGATTGGCTGGCCTAATGTAATGAAATTACTCCCTCTTTCACTACAGAGAGAGGAAAAAAATAATAAAAGAGGACATGGGGAGGAGGGTAAAGGAGGAGGAGGAGGAGGGGTGGAAGAGGAGAAAACGCAATTAATATTTACAGAACAGACAAGCAGGGTGGGCTTTAGTAGCTACGGCTCGCTCGCTCTCCTCTTCACTGTGTCTACCTCTCTCGTCTCTCTCTCTCCCGGTGGCCAGTGTGAGCCGGGCATGCAGCAGGGGAGGGAGGTGATAGGCTGACGCCAGGCAGGCCACTTCAGCATACTGGTCCTCTCTCTCGCACTCTCCTTTTTCCTCTCCTCCTCTCCTCCGGGCTGGCCATATCAGCGCCGAGGTGAGAGACTTAACCTTAGCTCGTGTGCTATCGCCTCAACTGGGTATCCCTGGAGTGAGTGAGTGAGTGTGTGTGTGTGTGTTTGTGTGCATGTCTGGGAGTTACCGTCGGTGTCTCCTATCTGCTACTTTAAGCCCACTTACTTGGGTATCACCTCACACACACACACACACAGACACACACACACACACACCCACATGCCCACACTCATTCATACAGCGAACCTGCCTTTTGTTAGTCCCTCCCCCAGCTGAGCGGACCTTGCATACTTGCGCTTGACTGTCTCACATCTCTCTCTCTCATCTCTGTGTGTGTGTGTGTGTTTGTCTGTGTGTGTGTGTGTGTGTGTGTTTGTGTGCTCGGTGCAGGCAACTGGACAGCAACCACATCAGCTGCATCGAAGATGGAGCTTTCCGAGCGCTGCGCGATCTGGAGATTCTGTAAGTAGAGAAAAAATCCCGGTCCTCTTACTCTGTCTCCTCCATCTCTCTCCACCTCCTCCTCCTCCTCCTCCTCTTGCTCTCATCCCTCTGTTTCTCCCCTCTCTGCTTTTTCATGTGTTGCCTGTGAAGCAGGGACCTGTCCTGCGCTCTTCTCCTCCTCTCGGTATCAGCTTTGTTTTCTGTCTTTGTCAGTTTCTTTAACCTTTCCTGCTTGTTTTTTTTCCTTTCATGTAAAAAAAATTCACGTCTTCCTCTCCTCTCTTACTTGAATGTCATCCCTTGTTCGCTCACCATCATCTACTTTTCCGTCTTATCTCTTCATCTGTCTCCTTATGCACATCTGCTGAACACCTTCAACGTAGGGAAAAAGAAGCTTTTGTTGAGAAAATGTGGCTCTTCATGTGTTTCTGTGTGTGAATTGTCTCTTGTGATTTACCTGTGAATGTGTGTGTGTGTGAGCTGAGATGCTCGTCTAAGTGCTTGTGTGCATTGCTTGGAAGGATGAAGTGTACCTGTTCATTCACCGGCAAATGCGTTGTCCTTGACTTACAATACACCGATGCGCAGACACACACACACACTCACACACACACAAACACAAAGAGTGAGAAAAAACAGCCACCTGCACTTTCTCTGCACCATGTGTTTTAGTGCATGTGGGTGATTCCCTCCGCGAATGGGAATATGTTGATGCTCCTGCATGTTTGCCTCCAGCTGTGTGTGTGTGACTGAGCGTGTGCATGTGTGTGTGTGTGTGTGTGTGTGTGTATGTGCGTGCTTGTGCGTCTGATCTGTCCACATTTTTAGATCTGCTCATTTGTCACTATGCTCAGAGGTGTGACTTGCGACTGTGCAATTGTAGGTTGTGTTGGAAAAGGTGTCTATTCTCTCCACACTTATGTATATGTGTGTGTGTGTGTGTCTCATTGTGTCTCATCATTGTGCATGAATTTGTGTGTATTTGTGTCCACGGTTTGCGTTTATTCTCACACAGGGGCAAATGCTGTGCTTCACTGTTTGCTGGAATCTCTTCTTTTCTAAGAAATATAAAGGTTATTCTGTCTCGTCTTAATTTTATGAAAAATTAAGCTGGAAAAAGTGAACTGATAGGATTGTTTCATTTGTGTGCAGAGTTGGTGGCAATAAATTCATATTCTGCTGCTCAGAGAGAGAGAAAAAGGTTGGTGGAGATGTTGCTGAATATGTTTATCAGAGGATAAAACTGTTTAGCAAATATGGCAGGGACAAAGAGGGGGAAAGGACACAAAGACTGACAGAGGAGGGTGATGAAAGAGGGTGACAAGACAGCAGAGGGGAGGACAAGAGGGGTGGAAGAGAAAGAGCAGAAAAATTAGAGAAAAAGGCACCCAACACTGTCCCAGACTCTGGTGTCCCTGTCCCTGGTCAAAGAGCACAAATTTAAATGCTGGTTGATCATTAAATTGATATGGTTGACGTCCATATGGAGACAAGAAAAGACCAATAATACTAACAAACAGTATTGAAAGGAACAGGAAGTTTTTGTTCCTCATGGTTTGAACACATTGTGACAACAGTCAAGACTAAAACTCTAATTGGCCGCTTCTGGAGGAAATCTGTCTTATTATCATATAAAGATCTACTTTGCCAAGCAACACAGTGGGAGACAGACTATTAAAACGAGGGAACATTATGTAAAATGCTTAAAATCTGTGCTAATGACTTGATACAAACCGGAGCAGCAGTTTATTAAAAACAATCTGCCAAAAATCTATTGGATGCATGTGTTCTTTTACCAGATTTATGCAAAATGGCAAAAGAAAAAAAAAAAACATCCGCTCCACTTTTGTTCACTTCAGGTTTGTAAAATTTTAATTTTCCTGAATTGATTTCTATTTTTGGATGAAGCTGAATCAAGTATGAAGGGAAAGGCTGTGTAATATGGATGGATCGGTGTTGTCCAGCAGTATCAGGCACATCTTGATGAGTGTCCTGCTGTTGTTCTTGGTGCAGTCTGGTGCTAGCTAATGTGTACACATGAATGATTAAAGAGAGCAGAGGATACAGTGGGAAACAGTTCAATTCATGGCAACAAACACTGTGGACCACAGTCGACCAAATATTTAAAAAAAAAACCAAAAAAAAAAACCTCACAGCTCTCACAGATAATAGAATTATTCCTATTTAAAATTCTGCGAACGACAGAAAGACTTAATGTTTTGTCTCAGTGTGAATGTAGATTTATTTGAGCTGCTGCTGTTGTGATTTTCTTTTTTTTTTAAAGGTTTTATTTCCTTTCAGCAAAGTTGGCTTTTTTGATTCCCCTGCCTCACTTATGCTCAGCGCACAAAGGAAGTGATAGGGGGCAGATAGAGGGGGATCAGCAGTGCGAGATACAACATATTAGCAATTCATAAGACTCTGACAGCTGAGTACTCTGCAGGATTTACAATTCACTGTAAATACGCAGCCGTTCCCATTCACAGCAGACAGCATGACAGCTCACAGTATATTCACTGAATGTGACGTTTTAATAAAGGCAGGTGTGTGTCTGTTTATGTGTGTGTGTGTGCATGCGTGCGTGCATGCAAGTATTTGTGCATGTGTGCAAAGGGCATGAATGACAGTAAGCAATTCTGCCGCTGGACTGATCTTCATTTCAAGCATCTTAACACACACACACACCCACACACACACCCACACACACACACACACACACAGATGTTTGTGTATTCTTGCATACACACACACACACACATACAAAACACACACGCAGACACACATACAAACACAAGCTCAGCTCCATCTGTTCAGTTCCTGGGGTTGATTTCGTGACCGCAGTACAAAATGGGGTGATAGAGATAACAGTGATTGTAGGTCATGTGACTGCACCATCAGGTAGGTGTGTGTTTGAGTGAATGTGTGTGTGAGGTTTGTGTGTTATACTTCTATCAGTGTGAGGACCAGTTTGTGCTTGGTGAGGAAACAACTCAAAAGTGTCAACCATCACTTCTTTAAAGCGCTGTTTGCTGGTTTTTGACTGGATTTAGGTTTTAGATTATGAAGTTTAGATTAAGATTAGGATTAGTGTTGAATCGATTAGTTGGTTAATCAATTGGTCGATCCATAGTTAGGTCTCTTATCAAGCACTTATGAGGACAGTTTGCTCTTCCAAGCCTCAGATTTGCTTTTTTTCTCTTTTTAACATTTTTTAAATGGAATATTCTGACGGCGTCTTACTGTAAGTAATCAGCGCAGGTCCTCACAAGTATAAAAATCTGAGTATGTGCTCATTCAGATGTGTGTTTCTGTATGGCTTGATATTCATGTGTCAGTGTGTGTGTTTTCCAAAATCCTTGCCTGTTTTCTTACATCCGTGTGCATCCTGGTTTACTTATATCAATTTGTGTGTGTTTTTTTAGTTAAACGAGACCAGCTGATGCATGATGGAGCTTTAAGATCTGCATCTGTGTGTGTGTGTGTTCTATGTACATATATTTCTATGTGACTGCATAAACATTATTCAAAATTTGCACAAGCGTCGTAAAGAGCCTCTTTGTAGGCTGACTGGAAAATGCATACGTGTGTGTGTGTCTTTGTTTCAGCCATTTGTGTGTGTGTGTATCCGTCATGCCAATATAGAAGCTCTGCACTGTGTGTGTGTGTGTGTGTGTGTGTGTGTGTGTGTATGTGCGTGTGTGTACCACTAATGAATCTCCACATTAATTAATCTAGTCATTTTTAATTAGCCGCTGTTTCTTGGTAGACCAGGCTCTATCTGAGCTGCTTAATATGTTTCACTGGAGTCAAAAGCTGAATATTGGGGCGTCGGGCTCATTTTGAAAATGCTAAATGGATTTTAGTTTGTTTGTTTCATTAATCTTGTTATACTTGTTCTCTGGAAATGAAGGGGAGTGATGGGATGTTTTTTCATTAAATTGGACAACACGTTAAAATTATGAGACATTCAGAGGGATTGGATTTGTAAACTGTTTGACGTAAAAAAAATACTTATTGACGTATTTTGACTTAAAGAAGACAATCGTTTATCTTTGTTGGACAAATGATAGTCATTAATTAAAAAAAATATGATTACGCTCTGAAATTATTGCATTTCGATTTACTTTGCTTCATTTTTTATAAGCAGAAATCAAATTGCGGCTAGTTTTTCCACTTGTTACGGATATTATATTCTGCAGCACCTTAATGATGCACCGAGCTCTTTCATGTCTGCACATCCTGAAGCATCACTGAGCAACATATAACATGAAAGACAGACAAGTCGCACTGAAGTGAATCAGCTGACAGGCTTCTCATTGAGTAATTTACCCTCATCCAAAGAACTTAGTGTTTTCCCGTAGAGATTAATAGTTTCCATATAGTTTGGAGCCTGTTTGAATTGCTGTTTCTTCATGTTTCTGTGCGACAAAGGAGTTTTGCCTCCTGAAGAGGTTTAGGAAGAAAGACGGATATGACTAAAGACACTTTTACATTCTCCATTTCCTTTGATATCCACTCCCTTTACTCACATGTCCTCAGATAGTCTCCCTCACTTCCTCGTCTCTCTACTCTCTCTTTCATGGCTGCCAGGATGAAAGTGGAGGGTTGCTGTTGTAAAAGCGAAGCAGTGCTGGGCTATGATTTATTTAGACCCCAAAGAACTGCGGTTACTATCCTTTTCCTCTTTTCCAGGGGAGGAAAGAAACAAGAGAGATTTTGGGGGGGAGTGGAAGGTGTTCACAAAATGGAAAAAGGTAGGGAAGAGCGAACTTGAAGGGAAGGAAGGAAGAAGTGTGGTATTGGTGTTGTAAAAGCAGCCAGTTTCCAGGACATCATTTATTAATCTGCTGTTGGACCAGAGGAGAAGGAGGAAGGGAGGGAGAAACCAGCCGATACAGAGAAAGAGATATAGGAAGGGAAGGAGGGGAAACCCAGAGATGAGAAGCAGAGGGAGGTGGGAAATTTAGAGATAGGTGGTGAAGAGGGGAGATAAAACGTAAGGTAGAAGAAAACGAGAGAGATGCTTAAAAGATAGGCTGATACATAAAACAGATAAAAGATCAGACAAATCCAAAGAGCAAGACAAGATTGGAAGAGAAGATGTAGTCAAGAGAGAGGAAAGAGATGTAGGACAGAAGGGCGTTGAAGAAATCAGAGAGATGAAACAGGAGGCAGAAAACCAGGAAGAAACACTGATGTGACGTTAGCAGCTAAAAAAGAAAAAAAACAAAACAAAGACGAGCGATAGAAAATAGATTGAAAGGATCAGAGAGAGAAGAGCAGGGAGGCATTAATTATTGATGGAACAAATGTCTGACTGACTCAATTTGGCCCTTTGTTGTTTCCAGACCACCAACGCTGTCAGATAGACTCAGAACAGCGTTTCTCAGAGTGAAGATGGAGAAACCAGACTGAGCTTCTGGTTCTAACAGGGTCCTTGAGTTTTTACAAGCCTGGACTGGAAATGCAAATATTGTCTCCAAAGGCAGAGTTTATCATTTTAGTTTCAGCCGAGAGTTAAATTAATTCTGTTTCAAATTAGATTGCAAACGATTGTGGGTTTCCGAGATTGTTCAGGACTTACAAGATGTACTCAGACTTACTGCTGATGCTGTAAAATCAGATTCGGAGAGATCAAATACATTCATTATTTTTATGTTATATTTTTTCCCACCAAAATTTTTAACCTCACTGAATGTTTAAACGAGCTGAATCAGAGTAATTCCCCTCCAGCGCCAAAATAAACTCAACAGAAAACTAAATAGTTTCATTCAACAAGTCACTTAGCAGCATCCTTGAAAAGAGAGCATCAGTATGTTTAATTTAAACTCCAACGCTACATTTTATTAACTGTTGTCACGGTGCGGCTCCGAGTCCAGCTTGACCTCTGCGGCAGGTCATCTCTTCTCCCTCCTTAATATCCGTCCAGTCATTTTCCACTGGGCTGTAATGAAGATAAACTCCACTACTGCCATGGTGAATAATTAAAGGAGGAAATTAGCATGCTCTGGTGATTTTAGGTAAGCTTCCATAGCCTGAAGATTAGAGGAGCGAGTCTGAGGCTGGGAGGTTGCCAGTCAATTTCTGGAAGTAACTTTTTGGCTTGTCCACAAGGGCTTGTACCGACAAAAAAATCACCTGCCAGCAGCCACTTTTTGTGACCAAAGTAATGAATTAACGTTTTCAACTAAATTGCTTTACGCTATCTGTTCCAGTAGGTCTGCGTGTTGATAGAAAGCAGAAACAGAAAGTTGTATTTGTTAAGAGGCACAGAAACAGTCAGGCGGTGTGATTTTTAAAACAGAAACATTGTGTTGGTTTGAACCGTTTGCCTCATGGTCAAAGGCTGCACCATGCAGAGCGACATAAAGTTTTAGAGCAGAACAACACCAAAAGAATTTCCATCATTGTGGAGTTCAAATGTTACTGTTTTGCAACAGAAACCGCTGTAGTGAGTGCACCATGTTGAGTCTTTGACTGACGAACGTTGCAGACATTTGGCATTTACTGTTAAATGTGTCGGTTCCAAAACATGTTGGCTAATTTAATCCCACACACTGAGTGAGGAAATGAAGAAACACTCCCATGCAGTATTGCCCGAGCATCTCTGCTCTGCATGGAGATCCAGCTGTGAGGTGTGAGCGATCAGACCAGTAACCTCTCCGATTTACATTCACAGTGGGTGATTCTGCAGTGTACAGTTTTTACATGTGTGCCAAGCTTTAGTTCCCATGCAGGATTAGTTACAGGTGCAAAGATGGAGGTGGGTGTAGCGTGCTTAAAACCTGAAGCAAAGAGCAAGAAAAGCTGCATGCATGTTCTTTTTAGCTTAGCTCAATACTTATAATTGCCATTCCTGTTTCATTTGTATCATGTGCACGTGACGGCTTCACTGTAGGTAAAGTTAGGGAACAATCTCAATTAATACAAATACACTTTGGTATCACACAATTAAGTTTAGACGACTAAATCACTTACTTAAGTTTGAATAAATTTCGTGGTTACGATAAAAACCCAACTGAAGAATGAGCAATATATTAAATCAAAACTAAAGCAATACGAGAGCTGAAAGCTCCTCTTGTACAGCAGACAGATCCTTTTAAAATATGACAACAAATCAAGCTGCTGAACTTTGTGTTATTCTTTGTTTTACCCGACCAAGTCGATCCATCGACATTCCTCTGCCTGTGTTGTGTGATGCCCTGCCAGGAATTAGTGGCATTGATTAGGTTACATGAAAACAGCTGTCGTTTCAAAGGTGTCTGTACGGGTTTGTTGATGGGACACTGAAGTGCCAAAACCAGTGTCCTTTAAAGATCAGAAGAAAAAAAACTTGAAATCTCTTCTGTCATCCACAAACATGGAGACAGACCCACGCTCGACTCATTCATCTTATGCTTCGAATCATAAACAGACTGCAAGTCAGGGTGGCCTTATATTCGTCATTAAACACCTATCAGAATCAATTAGAGCTGCACAATAACTCTAAACATGTGATTTTCTTGATGGTGAACATTATTGATGCATGACAGTGAGTCTTTTAGTGCTCATTGTTAACACTAAACATAAAGATTGATCTTAATTAGTCGAAGGCCCTTTCATCATCTCAGTACAGGCTTTTGAAGGCTTCGGTTTGTTATTGCTTAAGTGTATAAACACATTTTGCAACTTGGAACGTCTGATTATTTGCTGATTATTGAAAACAAAAGATGCAGAGGCTTTGCTCCCCGCGTCTTTTTACAAACCTCAGACCCTTTTTTAAAGCTGCACATCATAAAGGGCTTAAATCTAACAGTGAATATGTTACGGATGCATAACAGAGAAATGTGATGTAATTAATAAAGGCAACAAAAACCAAAGATTTTCTAACTAATATTTACGTATCATGCTGCCACAAACACATGAACAGAAACTTGAAGATTTCCCATTGACGCATAGGCTGAAAAGAGAATCAAAACTGTTAAAAATCAACAGCTCAACAGTCGTTTTTCCTCCATATGCTTTGATTCCACCTTTCTCGAGAGCCTTTGATGGTCAAAGCTGTATATGCTCAAATTTGTAAGGCCCATAAACACAGCAGAACTTGAAATGTAATTATGAGATAAAAACAGTCTTTATACTTGGCAGAGGAGCTGCTCGATCCACTCTGTCGGTTTGATTCCCGAGAATTCATCGTCTTTGCAATCACGTCAGTGCAGATGGTAGGCATTCCTCCTGTAGAGACTAATGACTCTGTATGCCAGCGTGTGTTTTTACTCTGCGAGAGCTAATTTAATGCCGAGAGCCGGCGTTGAATACAGTCCAACGCTCCTCTGCTGTACCCTGAAGTCTTTCCATATATTATTGTGGTCATTTATATGAACAAGGAATGCAGAACATCACGAATTAAAAACCTATGTGTCTCCAAAACAGGGAATTTGCTTAATGCACTTTTTCTTGTAGTGTTCGATTTTGCTTTGTTTCATCAAACTAGCGAAATTAAGTCTAGCATTTTATTCATTATTCCTTTGTGGTCTGCGATTATGAGTCACCAACCTGTAAGCTCATTTCTGTAACCTTCAGCTTAAAGTTATGTCTCCAATTGAGAAGCTAATCAAAAACTGCACTGAAGAGCTTATCTTCTCTATTTTCTGCTCTGCGTTCGGTTGCGTTTGTCTGCAGTGGGGGCACATTGTGTAACCGGTTCGCAATTTACAAGGGCAAACCAATCATTGCTAATGCCCTGCAATGTCTCAATCAATAATATATAATCTATTTTAAAACACTTACCACATAGCTAACGCCTGATTTGGAATTCCACTGTGTTTTTGCAAGTGTGTCTGCATGTCTCTGAATGAGTTAATCCAGTTAGCGCGTGTGTCTGCCAGGCCACATCAGAATAAATGATGGGTCCCTGTGTGATGATGAATGGTAATTTAGATTTAACATAACTGGACTAACGAGCGCGCTAATGACTCCAAAGCTAGCCTGGACAGCTCTCACTCGATGGGCTGTCGCCTTGCATCCCAATGAGCTGGGGAAAGGGCACCCATTTACACACACACACATACACACACACACGCGAACACACACACACACACACACAGAGGGACACACAGAGAGGGAAAAACATGCAGAAGTGTTTTAATAAATGCATACACAATCATAAATTCACAAATGGTTCTGGCAGGGGAGCAAACACGTACGTAGCCGCATACACAACACATAGGCTGTGGTTGTTGTGTTTGCGATGGTGTGTGCACATACATGTGTGTGTTTTTCCAGGGACTCCATCAGTGGTGGAGAGCAGCGATGTCAGGCTAATATGAAGCTGATTAATTATTAATTATTCAAAGGCCAGTTTTCAACCAGTTGAATTAGATGCAGTTTTCGTTCACTGATCTTTCGACTCCAGTTTTTTTTTTTTTTTTTCGCTGCTGACAATGAAGATTAATGAAAATAGATTATGAGTACCTGATCATTTTCAGATATAAATAGAATTAATCAGTTTCATTTTTCAAAAGGGTTTCTACCTCAGTTAGAAAATGCAAAGAGGGCGAGTTCGAGTGAATTGTTTAGATCTGAGGGAAGTTTATATCTTAAGATGCTGGATGTTTGCTGTATGTCCCACATTTTAACACAAAGTCACTGCACTTTGTGTCTCTGCTGGACCTTTTCTATTTAAAATGTTTGCTTCTTGTCCATTATTAACTGTTTCTCAGGGACGTAACATGTTTAAACTGCAGACATTATTGTTTCATCAGAGCTACGCTCTCATGCATCGTTGTTGAGCGATGTGTTCAAATACGAGATGTGACCTTATGACAGTGTTTGTACATTATCAGTATGGATTTCTGACACCACTTGTTGTCTCCATGTGTGCAGGCTCGATGCCATCAATACCGTTAGAAATCAGGAAGTCTCTATCCGTTCAGTTCCTGAAGAAAATCCAATATGTGTCCATCAGCATGCAGCAACTATTGGTGTCCTTGAGGCAAAAAGCTCAATTCTTACCTTGTCACTTATCGGAGGAGTTTTAGTTGAATACCAAACATGTTTTTGCACAAAGCACCTTATTATCATCTGCAATCGTTTTGCAAAGCACAACTCTGGTTTTAATGTTGTAAACAGCATCTTTTACAGGGACATATTCGTAACAACTTGCTTAATTATGAAGTATGTTTGAAGTGCAGTAGAAATATGCTATGCTACATGTCGTTAGTTTCCACTTTGTACTTCTCTTATATCGAAAAAGAAACCACAGATTTTAAATTTTTTTTGCAGATTCATGATGGGACTGCTTACAAGTGTAAAAAAAAGCAAGAGTGTTGCAGATGAAAGACAGAGATGAAAGCAGCGGCTTTGCTAATAGCATCTTATGCATGCACAGATAAAGTTTTGAGGAAAAGATGCAACACTGTCTGAGTCTGAAGCCCTGCGTGAATCCCTCCAGCAGGACAGCTTACCTTTCTGCTGATGCCACAGAAAAATGACGTGAGGGACACGGAGGGGTTGAGCATAAAAAAGATGGAGGGAGGGAATGAGAAGCAGGTCAGATGTCGCGGAAATAATTTCCACTGAATTGTAATGAACTAAATTTTTCAGAAAGTGAAACTGTGGACGAGGAGAGACAGAAACTCTGGGTGTGACAAAGAGACAGATGGAGAAAGAAGGGCAAGATGGTTGGAGAAGTGAGAGAGATGAGAGAGGTCTCACACCAACATCACATGACGTGCCCATCACACACACACACACACACACACACACACACACACACACACACACACACACGCACGCACACACAGAGTCATGGGGTCTGAGAAGCACTCAAAAGAGCAGTGGAACAGCTGCATATTTTATGACTGCTTTTCTCCATGTAGCTTTCTAGATGCGAGTGTACCACTGAGAGAAAAAGGGGGAGAGAGTGAGAAAAAGAGAGTTAGAGAGACGGAGAGGAGTGAAATGCATGTGTGTGTGTGTGTGTGTGTGTGTGTGTGTGTGTGTGTGTGTGTGTGTGTAGCAGAGTGGTTTTGGCCAACCAGCGACTGTCATAATTCATAAGTGGAGAC
>JAQMCX010000058.1:19418875-19437157 GCA_029814765.1 Acanthurus leucopareius | reverse complement strand
GTGTGTGTGTGTGTGTGTGTGTGTGTGTGTGTGTGTGTGTGTGTGTGTGTGTGTGTGTGTGTGTGTGTGCGCGCGCACATGCTCTCATGTTGCCGTAAGTGTAATTTGAACTCACAGTTTGACCAAAATGCAGTAGTTCTTTGTGCAATTCCACTGGTACAACTGTCAAAGTAAAACTACAGTTAGCGGGTGGAGAAAAAAAAAAAAGTGTGTGTGTTCTTGCCCCACATGTCAGAATATCCCTGGTGCGGTTGGTGCGTGTCCAGCCTCAGCCGCCCCCCCAGTAACGATCGCATTTCTGCGGTCGCGTTCTGCATCCAGAGCTGTCTTATATCGCTGACACGTGGGCGCTGGATCGAAGCCCCTGAAACGAACCTTTCTGGAATCTAAAGTTTATTAATACGAAGCCTCCTGTGCATGTGTGCGTGTGTGTGTGTGTGTGTGTGTGTGTGTGTGCGTGCGTGCGTGAGAGAGTGTGTGTGTGTTTGTATACTACAGAAGTTTCAGAGGAAGCAAATTCACTTTAAGTGGGTACAAGTGCCTTTGTCAATGCTTTTCCATGTCAGTGTGCCCTATATGTTCGACCACATCTTTTCTCTGTGTGTGTGCGTGCATGTGTGTGTGTGCGTGTATGGGTGTGTGTGTGTGTGTGTAGAGGGGTCAGAAAAGAACAGAGGAGTGCAGCTTTCTGCTGTTCAGTGATTTTGGTTTGGCTGGCCTTTTGGCTTCTGTTTGAGTCAGCGGGCTCAGCAGAGCCATCACACCCTGGCAACAACCAGCGCCCTGGCAGGGACAGAGGGTCTGACCTGAGGGAGAGAGGGAACGAAAGAGAGGGATAAGGCATTGTGGGAAAAAAAGAGAGAGCGTGAAGAGGCAAGAAAAATAGAAAACAAGATGGACTGTCAGAAATCGAGAAAACGGGAGAGAGAGGGCCAGTTGTTAGTAAGAGGAGTCGTAGTTTAGAAAATATCTGTGTGAAAGGAAGGCGGGTGAAGAGGGGAATAAAGAGAGCCAAGGGGGAGTCAGATAAGAGTGTAAGGTAACTACTGTTTTCACAATAATGACAGTGGTTTTTTGGACATATTTGTTTGGGATTTAGAGAAAAAAAATGGAGGGGAGACGAGAGTCTGGGGATAAGAAGACAAGAAAAGAGAAGCAGGGCCTGAAAAAGTGATAAAGGGAAACTGTGACAGTTGACTGTTTCCATTTGAATAATGATAGTGGCTTTATAAAGCACTTTAGAGTTTGTTGGTTTGGAGAGAGACACAGAGGAAGGGTCAGAGGGGTTTGAGGAGGCAAAGAGATGGAAATGAGGGGGGAAAAGAGGTGAAGAAAAGGAGGTGGAAGTGATAATAACTGAAGAGACGGTCATACAGAGTGATAGAAGAGGAGGGGAAAGAGGAGAAGAAGGGAGTAAAGAGTGGAAACAGCCATCAGACAGAGGAGGGAGTGATGACAGCAGGCTGGAGCAGCCAAACGACAGCACTGACTCTATTACATCAGCAGGATAGAGTTACATCCTCTATTGATTCTTTATAAAACATTAAAAATCAGATCTCAACCGAAAACATTTTGCACAGTTTGATTCTTCAAAGACGGAAAAAAGGAAAGTCGTGCACATGCAAACACACAAGTCTTTTCTCAGGTAAACCCCCCCATTTCTGCCTGGATAAAATCTATTATCCAAGAATGTGATATTGATCAGTTAATTAACCACTTATAAATAAAACACCTGACGTGGTGATGCTAATCTAGCAGATTAGATACCTCAAAAATAAAAAAAGGGCTTTTTTTTATCATATTGATGCGAAAAGTCTAACAATGTCATAGAAGCATCTTGTTCATTGATTTGCAGCACCGACCCTAAAGGCCCAATGCAACCTTAGACGTTGAATTAAAAACTCCCTCGTAATAAATCTTGTTTGATGGAGAATCATTTTTGTCTTTTAGTCGTTGTTTCAGCCAATCAGACTCGAGCTTTTACCAGAACGTTGCACCCTAAAGATAAAGATGTAACTCTTATCTGTATCAAGAGAAGATTGAATCAGACCATGTTATGGAGGTGGAGGTGGAGGGGGTGGGGGCCCAAAAATGCCATGCAGGTGACATGAAGTCGTTAGCAGAGAATTTACAGCAAGGGGGCGGGGGGGGTGCAGAGTAGCGTCAGACATTGGAAGAGCTCTCTGACAGCAGTCTGACCCACTCACAATTAATCACATCCCACTGGGTGGCAGAACAGGAAAGAGGAGGAGAGCTGGCGACGAGGGAGAAGAGGAGGAGGAGGAGGGAGGGAGTGAGGGAAGGAGGGAAGCGATTTAAGGTGGAAATCAAGCAGAGCTAAAAGACAATTGAGAAAAGATGAGAGGAGAGCAAAACAAAGAAGGAGGAGTAGAGTCAAGGAAGAGAGGCAATTTGAAATCTAATTTGTTCCCGTTTAAGGTGTAATAGTCTCATCAGTGGATTTTTATGTACATCGTTCTTCCTGTCCCTCTACCTCCCGCCTGTGTTATTAGTCTGTTCGTCTTTCTTTCCTTCATTCTTTCCTCTTTCTTTCTTTCTGTCTTTCCCTATTTCCTCTCCCTTACATTTTCAAGATTCTTATTTTAGAAACCCACAAAGTATTCGTATTTGATCTCAATACAACAATGACATATGAGTGTTATGAAATATCAGAAAGCAAAAACTTGGCTTTTTGTACCTACACGCTCACACACACACGCACGCACGCACGCACGCACGCACGCACGCACGCACGCACGCACGCACGCACACACACACACACACACGCAAGGACGTACTTATTCGTTTCTCGGCATGTCTCCCCTTCTTCCTCTCTTCCTCTCTCACATTACACTCTGCCTCCTGCCAAACCGCATGGATTCGTCCAATGATAATCATCCTCCATCCCTGTTTACTCAGTGTAAGTTAATTTGATTAAAATCACCATCATCAGATTGCGGTTTAACGGGGCAGCTTTTCCTAACTTCACTCCACATTTCAGACTCATCATTTACACCCAACTTCAAAAAGCCCCGATTTTTCACAAAGAAACTGTCATATTTCAAACTGCTGTAACTCTCCACAAGGAGCCTGATGATAACTGGACAGAGTTTCTTGCTTTGTTCATGATGCAATCTGAAAAGCTTGTGTTGCTCAGCACCTACTGGTCGCAGTGAGGAATCATGCTAACATCCATTATTCAGTTAAGTGCAGCGCCGATACAGAAACCTTTTTCCTGCAACAATGACTTCAGAAGATAAAACAACACTTATACCACATCTAATATCTACATAAATTAACTTTACTGTTTTGCAAAACATCCAAAAAAGTGGTCAGTCTTAATGTTTACTCTTTCAAAAATAGAATTTAAGAATAAAAAAAATGTGGCAAAGCTTAACATTTGGTTGTTAGTCATTATCTGAAGCCCTTAGTGCTCCTTTAGTTTTGGGTTGTAAACAGTTGAGCTTTCCCAGGGTGGTTTCCAACAGCAACCCTCTGGCAATGTCAATTTTGATGAGAGGAGTAAATTGCCCGACTTTGGTTTGTTCAAACACTCCAGAGTTTATTAAAGTAGCCCACACACACACACACACACACACACACACACTCACATATACACATATATGTATGCAGCAACACAAATACTCAAAGGAGCACAAATTCACACACATATACACGCACACACACACTTGACACATAGACACAAATAAAGCACACTCACGCATACACGATTTAACACCAGGCTGCCAGGGTGAAGCGGTAAAGCAGGCATTAAACCCCGTGGGAACGTTCAAATATGAGACAATTGAACCACTAAAAGCCCTTAACTCTTACACCTAAAGGCCCTTAAAGCCTGTTTGCAGACCTCATAGACCTTTAGAGTTTGTACTTAAGTCAACAGGGTCAAAAATCACTTCAACCTACAAGCTAAAGTCTCCTGATCAAAAGAGACACACACTGAATGAAGGACAGGAATATTCATTCGCGTATCCCGTCCTCTCTCTTCGTCCCATAGCCTCAGCAACCTCACACACACATGCCCACACACACACACACACACACACATACATGTAAAAAGACACTCAAGCGTCCATTCACACAGTTAAATCCTTGAAAATTCTTTGTTTGTCCTTGTCTGCTGAACGTAACCGCTTACACACACACAAATTAAAAAAAGGTACGCACATGCTATGCACAACTGCGCATGTACGCACACTCACCGACACACTCCAGCGAGCAGGCACACACACACACACACACACACATACCTGCCAATACAGAAGCACAGCAACGAGCTTAGCCATCGTGTTACTCTCAGATGACTGATTACTTCAAGGGTCAGTGAGTCTCACTGTCTGACTCAGCGAGACAGGATACAGCTGTCCAGCCCTCCACATACACACAAGCATGCACACACACAAACACCCACACACACACACACTTTTATTAATGTACAGATCTACCCATAGATAGATATCCCCTTCTCTCTCTCTCTCTCTCTCTCTCTCTCTCTCTCTCGAGATGAAGCAGTGAAAAGAGAAAGTGAGGATGTTAAATGACCATGTGACCCGTTTGATTGAAAGATGAACACTCTTTGGGGGGGCGGCTCTCCTCACTGCTCACTTTCTCCATAATGAAAGAGTGAATGGTGGCTGTGAAAGGGTTAACAAATGAGTGACTGGAGGAATGAATTGTCTGTGCGTTTCCCTCTCCTGACGCTGTAAAAGAGGCCTCGGGGAAGATGCAGAGGGCTCTTCACACAGCTCAAAGAGTCTTTTAGGCCTTTCGACGGCTGGCCTTCTTTCAGTGTCTGTGTGGGAAAAGCTCTCAGAGAAATAAAGTCCTGCCGGAGCTCATGACAAAGCAGAAATACCTGCGGCGGAATACACTCCTGATTAATCTGGAAAAAAGCTGTTGTTTTAAAATTGTATTTTTGGTGATGGGGCGAATGATAAAGAACAAATTAATAATCTGTTTCAATACATTCACGTCTTCTCTATATTGCCAATTATGCACACAACAACCAGTTTTTCCTTTGTTGGATCTTAGAGCTGCAGTAACTCTGCTCTCAGTACCAGGTCACACATCCTTTAGGTATTTTTACTTGAATGAAATTGATCTTTATGCATGAAGTGATGCATTTTATGCAACAGCAACCACAATGGTTTTGTGCTAATGTCAAAGAAGAAGTGCCTTACGATGCAGTTTTTCTTTTTGCTCTCAGAGAAATTGTCTCTGTGCATTAAATAAAAAGCTACCAATAGCAGCTGATCAGCTTAGCTTAGCACAAAGAGTGGAAACATCCAGCCTGGTGCAGTGAATTCCCCTGATCATCACCTCTAAAGCTCATAAATAGCATGTTGTATTCTATTTGTTTAGTCTGTACTAAAAACTAACATCTATAAGTAAACTGCATTGGTTTTAAAAAGGGTTGTGTGATGGCTGATTGCCTAGCAACCTATTTGTGATGACAAGACTTAAGGAAGTTCGTTGGCTCGGCTAAAATGCTGTTTTCCCTGGTTTACAGTCTTTGTTCTACAGTAAGCTAACTGGCTGAAGGATGTGACTTTATATGTATCATACAGACATAAGAGTCGTGCAAATTTTCACAATTGACTCTTTCCAAAAAGCAAATTGACCCAACTTCTGACATCACTGACAATATGCTAATATTTTCCACAGTTTTTTTAAAGAATACTCGTTTAATTTACATGTATTTTCGGTTCAGGGATCAGAATGATAACAGTGGACCGCCGGCTTGAATTAACCTCAGATGCATGTAAAAGACCCTCGATTTCAAGGCTTTTATGTTTGCGTGACTGAAAAATACTGTATTACACATAATATGCACGCTGCTTTAATAAAATAGATTAAAATAGATTTTTAAACCTAAGGATCTTCACAGTCATTGGATGAATTTAAACCTGTTTACACCACAACTCCCGCAAAATCAATGTTTACATGCTTTCCAGTTTAACCCAAAAAAAAAACATGCCTTGAATGACAATCAGCGTTCCTCTCTGATGCAATTTATTCTTGCTTTAACCTGACCACCCCATTTGCTGTTCGCCTCATTTTATTTTCTCCCAAATAACATTTTGCATTTAATCTTTCCAATCAATATTTTACAGTCACGGCACTGGAATACCAATTTCAGTCCTGAAAAGATTCAATTTAGAAAACAGGAATGTAAGCTTGATTAAACTTGATAACATTAATTACACCATAACCTTTCCTTTTTGTATTTTATTTTAAGGTATCGATATTGATTGGCGTTCCACTCTGTTTTACACACGATGTATTGAATGCAGGAGGTTAGCTGGAGGTCTTGAATTTTCCTTGTGAACATTAATTATGATCTGCTTTGACTTTTTTTTACAATATGCAACCAGTTCAAAAGTACTTTATTCCAATTTGATTATATTCTGTATCCCGATCTTTTTTCCTTTTATCCCAGTCTAATCCCAAATCAATCTTTAACAACCACAAGCGTAAGGACATAAACTTATCATGCTGCTGTTATAGTAATCATGAGTCAATTTACTGCAATATTAAGAAAGAGGGAGAAGAGTTTTACAAGCAAGAATAACTTAGTTGTGTTGTGCTTATTTAAAACATAAAACTGCACCCTAATTGTCTATTGAAGTAGCTTTTAGTAGAAAGATTTTTTAGAGTTTCTTCCTATGCTATGAGGAAAAGATGTCTACAGTGAGGCCCTTTATTAAGATAAAGCTGAGAGACAGTCGAACTTAGTATTGGAGTTTTTAATGGAGTTTCATAAAAGATTTCTGTCACTTCAAGGCAAAGATTTACAGAAAAACAACAAATCTATGGTCTTCTTGAGGAAAAAATCAAGACTCTTCAGTTAAACCAAAGATGTAACTATACGTTAGTCACATTGTAAACAGGCACAGTGATGATCATCTGTGCAGCCTAAAATAAGGACAGTGCCAGAACTTTGTTTATGCGTGAGTTCAATGAAAACAGCTTACAAGGCTGGTTGCTGTAGTTGATGAGCTAACAATTAATTTGCCAGTTAGTTAGTCAAATGGTACCCACTCATTCATTAAAGAGAAACTGAAAAGAGGAAAAAACAAACTTTGCAAACAGAACATGATTCAACACAGTTTTTTCAAAAAGTGTATTTGTACCATCGACTCCTGTCCTGTAACTTTCTGCAAACTCTACCTGTGTTGTTGACAGTCTAAACACAAATTGCATGTCATTTGCCCCTCCAGGCAAATTCCACTCAGAGTGGTGCTTCCACTGAAATGAATTGATTTTGCAATGTGACCAGGCCGTCATCCTGATTCTCAGGGCAGCTGCCAGTTTTCTTACCAATTAGGTCGTTATTTGCATTCACCTGGCACCGCTGATGATGAGTGACTGAAACCAGTCGAGGCACCTGACACATGCACCTCTCCAGCACGCAGACGTTATTGGAGCTGCTGGTGGAGGACAACAGTTTGCTTGCAGAGCAGCTCTCAGGTTGAACTGAGACAAATTGTCAGCATAACACTAATAGAGCTCATCAGTAAGACTTTGATAAAAAAGAAACAATGTGTGTTTCTGGAACCTTTGTTATGTCCCAGAAATGATTTCTATGTAATGTTTGCAATTATTCGAGGCAGTTTGGATCAATTTTTGCAACAATGCCATTGTAAGCAGGGTCAAAACTGCTTTGTTGTGCCATCAGTTTGCGGTTTTATTCCAGCAATCGAGTATTGATCTCAGAATAGGTTCAAGTGCACTAGAAGGTTTTCACCCAGGAGTTTTATCTTAAATGAGACATCAGCACTAGAAAAACGATGTCTTATATTTCTGGATTATTGCAGAAAATTGTAATATATTATAATGTTGGTAGCAATGAAGTTTAGCCTCTAGTTCACAGATTTATTGCACTTCAACTGGACCCTCGTTCATTTCTTTTTGAAATCCACACACAAGGAGAATAATTTATACCCTGAGATTCTTACATTTATCGGAAAAGGAAAACCAGCATCAGTGGTTTTAGAAGTCTGATGTCTGATTCACTGTTACACAAAACCTTTTGCCATGTGAGCGTGAGTGTGATCAGACATTTAATGTACGATAAAAGGCAATAAAAGTAAAAACATGCTGTAATATAAAGTTACATTTGTGGTATGTTTCACTTTGCGTTTGGTCCGAAGAGCTCTTCTTTTACTCTGTTCCTTTTCAGAGACGATAACTAATGTAAGTGATTACGAGAGAGAATAATCGTATTGAACGCAAAGTCAATATTGGTTGTAATCACAGTCATAAAGTTACATTGTTGTTTTGTGTTTGAGAGGCTGAAGTAATTCAGACGTTCTGTCAGTGTATTGATCCGTATCTGTTAAGGCTGATTGAGCATAATAGAGACTAAGAGAAAATTCCTCTTATTACACACAAGCACACACATTCAGACACATTCAGAGGCAGCTCAGACTTTGTGGAGTCGACACAAATAAATAAGATTTATAACTGAGCAGAACTCAAGAGCAGCCACACAAACATAGATAAAGATGTGCAGATAAAGATAGAAATACATGTGTATTTTACTGAGATTCCTATTTAAAATTTAAAATTTTTATTGGTACTTGATCTACAGTAGTTTTCCTTTACATTGTGGCTCAGTCAGAGGGACTTAAACAGGACAACAGATGTTACAGGACGTGTTAATCAAAACTGTGACCTTAAGATTACCATCTAAAACCACAAGATCACCTTGCATGTTTTTATTATCTCGCTACAGTCTGACAGAAAACACAGAAGAACATTTAGACTAAAGGGAGATAAATGAAGTTATGACCTTGAACATGAAGGTCACAGGGGTTCGGTGAGCTTGTGGAATATTGCTTCTCTAAACAAGAACTGTCACCTTGACACACAGAAAACGCTGGCTTCCTCCACACAGTGACCACCTTGTACATCTTTTACATTTACAGCACTTACTAACACATTATTTTATCAGGTGTGATCAGATTTGATGTATGATAGATTGATTGCAACTATTGTATCTGATAATGTAATCCATTGCATAAAACAGCTAAATACTTTTTGGATTATTTTTAAATTAAACATAGAAAATATTGCACATTATACTAGAAAAATGGAACCACATATTTTCAATTCCATAAAATGAATTTTGAATATGTTTATGATCATGACACATATTCAAACACTGCATGCACAAACTACAGGGGTTCTCTGTATTTTACAACATGCTGGCTGCTCGCTGTTCATCTGTCTTGTCTCTTTTATCAACCAACAAAAAGTAAATTTTTGTATCTTTTTATGTTTTTATGTAATGCAGCTGTTCCAAAGGGACCACATTTATTTGAGAGCACAACAAGGAGCACACACAGAAATATATCAGTGAGGTGGAATATGTGAATAATTGAATTTGACCAGATGATCTTAATGCTGGCAAAGACGACATGATCAGAAGTGTTGCGTGTCAAACTCTTTGTACAACACAGAAATGCTATGATGCTAAAAGGCAGCCTCATTGTCAGAGGCTGTTTTGGAGTATTTATTTATTATTTAGGGTGCTTTTTTATGCCTGGCTTGATATTCAGGATCTAAAAAGTAGAGCAGAAGATATTCGAGCCTCTGAAAATACCCAGTTATTTTTTTTTGAGTGTGTTTGTGTGTGCATGTGTGCGTGTGTGTTCCTGTGTCTATGTGTGCACGAGGGAGGCAAGATTGACGATTAAGGCCTTGACCTCAGTGTGTAGGCTGCAGCAAAGACACATATGATAACATCACTCTCTTTCTCTCTCGCACACAAACAAAGACACACTCTCATACTCGCACAAGCACGCACAAGCACAAGAGATAGCATCTCCCTGGTGGGTTGCCTCTAAAGAGTCTCCTCCATCACTGACTGCGGAGGCCCTTTTACTGCAACAGAGAGACCACTGCATTGAAAAACACACACGAGCAAGCATGTACGGTGTGCTGACTCAAGAATACACTCTTAATAGGAGCACAAACACACATACGGGGCAGGTATAGGCCAGCAAACACCCACGCACACGCACGCACACACACACACACACATTCAAAAATCATGGATCTGTCCTGCAACACCACTGCAGCGGTCACTGCAGTCTATCTGAAATTATTAAAAAAAAGAAAAAATAGAGCTGAAGAGGCATTTTGTAATAGAAACATTGTGTGTCACAAAGCGTGTTGAACCAGACCTTGAGCTCTTTTTTACTGCAAAACCAAAATGGTTTTCAGACAAGGCTTTTCTCTAATAATTAATCTACAACACAGAAAGCTTCCAATAAAATATTTGGCTCTGTGCATCAGCTATATTAAAAACTAAACATACAATGGGGTTTTTTTTATTATACAGGGAAAATAAGGGAAATAAGGGATATTAAAACACCACTCAGTATAAAATGAATGACAGAACAAAGACAAATGACTCATTTTGAAAATAACTGTAAGAAATTAAGTCTTTTATTGGCAAAATTGTAGCTATTTCATGTTAAAAATATTAGCAATGATCGGATGTTCTGCACATTAACAAACTTAAAGAATTATTTTTACCTCTGAACTTCCAAGGACACCGTATAATGGTAATAATGCACTAATGTATATTTAAACATTGTGTCTTTGACCAGCTTATTTAACCTTTGAAATTATGTCTTCATCCCTGTGATTACACACAGCTTCAGTATATGATCAACGTTAACTTTAAAATCAGGTCTGAAAGACACAAAGCAGAACAGTCAAAGGCTTTGAGACAAAATGAAGCTTTTTCTCACTCGAAGCATAACGTCACTTTGGAAACAGCTGCAACACAGGATGCTAATACACAGCACACAAAGTATTTTCCCAACCATATAACATCATGTGTGAAACATTTGTACACGGGACTGCGACTGCATAGCCAATGTTCGGGTTTGCACCGTGTGATTTTGTGGTGGTAGTACAGTTTAGTGTGTTGGGATCTGTCAAGGATACAGGATTATAAAGTTTAGACTGACATAAGGTGGAGGGCAGAGCAGTGGAAAGTTCCCATCCGAGTTTTACACTGTAAAACTAAGGAGGTGAACCGAATTTTGTCAGAATTCACAGGTGTTTTTGTTTCATTTCACTTTAGCTTTTATTACACTTTGGTTCAAACTGTGAGAGTCGATAGGCAAAGATTTCTGAGCCGTGAGTCAGAAAGATGTCACTTATCACTTATTTTGGAACATTTTTAAGGTACATTTCTAATACATTTTATGTATTTTACTCTCTACATATTATAATATTTTCCTTGCTTATTAAAAAAAATGCCTTTTTCAAGTTTTTTTTCTCTAATTCAGTAAAGGTCTCTGTGTTTTGCCCTCTCTTGACCGGCAGCAACTGTTTTATAAAATTTTTTCAAGTCAAACACATGCTAAGCACATTTCAGTCAGAAGTGTTTGTACAGCCACTTTAGAAAATGAAAACAAGCTCTAACTTTTAAATAGATTTTCAGAGTCTTAACTTAGTTTTGTGATCTTCCTTCTAACTAAGCTCAATCTTTGCAACATTGAAAACTCTGCACTTCCCACAACGATTCCTCTGTTTTTTCTCAATGTACATAATTTTTTAACAATCACCTCAAATCCGTGAGTATCTAGGATTTTTTAAGAGTGCAGTCATAGCCAGAGGCGTGTAAAATAAGCCAGGAAGAAACAGCCACAATATAAAACATGGTTGTGGACTTCTAAATGATGTTTTTAGTGTTTATTTTGGCATAAGCCAGTCCAGTCAGTGCTTTATTAAAGCAGAGAGATGTAGAGGAGTTGAATGGAGTGAGTGGGAGGATAACTGACAGGGAAATTGCAGAGGGAAATTATTGTTATTTCACAATTAAATTATATATACTGGGTGGAATCACCCCTGACAGGGCTGACCATAGCAGCACTCCTGATGTGTGTGAGTGTGTGTGTATGTGTGTGTGAAACTTTATCCGTCTACCAAGGCCACTGAGGCTATGCTGGCAGGGAAGGGAATGTAGAAAGAGATTCGGAAGGAGAGAGAATTAAAGAGAAAGGAAAGTAGTAACATCAACAGAGTGAAGTAAAAACAGTCTATTTTAAGGCTGAGTGGGTGTTAGTAAAAACACACCAAAAGCTCCGCTAATGACCCTGTTCTGAGCAGCCGGGACGACAGTGTGTGTAAAACAAACCAATGCTTGATTTCGTAGGCGAAATCCGAACCCTCGCAGTGGTCAAACTATATGTTTAGGAAAAAACAAATTGCAGATGCAGTAAAAAAAAAAATAAAATCTTGAGCTTGAGCTTGAGTCATTTTTCAGAGAGAACGCCGGCCTTGTCCTTGTCTGAAAGCATTAAAAACATATTGTCAAAATGTGAAAAATGAATCCGTTTCCGTTGTAAAAAATGAGCGCTCAGTCTTCACCCGTCCTCAAACAATGACTCTTTGAATACACAAGGTTTCGGGTGATATGTAAAGTAAACTAACCCTATTTTCTGTCCAGTGAAATTAATGATCCATGAAACTTGGGCAAAAACAAAGTAAAAGAGTTGCTCTGGCTTGTGTGGATGTTGGCTCCCACAAGCAACCAGAAAAATTATACTGTAATATAAATTTTAGAAAGAGCTGGATTTTCTAATGTAACACAGATCTCTCATTTTCTCCCCTTTGTAATGTTTGATTTCACCTGTAAAAATCTAGTTTAGTCTCACAAGCTGTAATAAAGAGTCATTCTTTTTAATGTATGTTGTATTTCTGATCGAATCAATCTGTGAATGTGTTTATTCTGGCTGGAGGATAAAATCAACTATACAGCGGATTATAACAGTGTTATATTCAGTTTAAAGTCAATCCATGTGTTGTAATTCAATTATTGGCACATCTGATGAGAGATGTGGTTCCTTTGCATTACCTTCTATATTTTTCTTTACTTTCTAAAGTTGTATACAGTTCCTGGTGTGTAATTAGGACTGTAAAGTTCAGAAGCTGGTGTCCTCTTTCATCACAAAACTTGGGTGAAAAATGTTTGAAACTGAGCTACTTGTTTTATTTTTAACATCCAATATTTGGAGGTGAAAATCTCTAATTTATAGCCTGCAGTGCCTCCAAGGCTTCGCTCTTTTCACTGCATTATGACCACATAATGTAAGCTGTATGTCTCTGTCCAGCGTTGTGTTTTGCTGTGCTGTAAGTTTAATGTGTGTGTGTGCGCTGCTTTGGTCATGAGGGACTCGCTTGTGTTCTGAAAACTTTCCCCCACCACGCGAGTGTTTTGTATATGCAGCTTTAGCAGCTTTAGCGGCTCGTACCAGTCTGTCAGTGCAACCTGATCCCCCTGTGGATGCCTTTGATGGAATAGTCGTCTTTTCTGCATTTTTTTTCTACTACTCTCATTTCTGTCTCCATTTCTGTACATGAAAACCACAGAGAATCAATAAGCATTGTGTTTCTTCAACGCACCAACTGGGATTGCTTGTGTGTGTGTGTGTGTGTGTGCGTGCATGTGTATGCGTGTATGTGGGTGTGTGTGTGTGTGTGTGTGTTTGGTTGTAATGACAGTCAACCTTGTTTTTCATTCCACTTTAGGTCGATACTACATATGAGACAGAGTGTAGTTTATGAGAGAGCTAATAGTCAGAGACAGCGGTGACCTGCTTATGAGTTCGAGATGGGAGAAACACATATCAGAGGGGTTTGTCCATATTCATGTGGGTGTGTGGGGGTGTGTGTGTGTGTGTGTGTGTGTGTGTGTGTGTGCATGTGTGTCTTGGCCCAGTAGCAGCACCCTGGACAGAGGGTCAGGATTTGCAAGTGCAGTGTTTTGCATTTTGATGTTGTTTGAATAGTATCAGCGATGTTCATTTAGTTTTAGTCATTAAGTCACTTTTACTCATAAAAACCAAGAAAAACAAACATTATTCTGTGTCAAAATGAGCTTCACTATCTGTTTTCCACACAAAACCATCAATCCTGAGACTCTCAATTTAATAAGGAACAACTTTATGTTAACAAAGAAAGAGCAGAAATCTTAGAAACAGCAACAAGGGCGTCATTTCTCTCTCTTTCCTTTATAAACTCCAGGATGTAATCGATGTAATTAAGCATTTAAATTTAAAATGACATTTTATATGAAAGTACATATATTTACCTTTAACAAATTACTGATTACCAACCATTTTGTAAAAATATGCACTTTATTAGTCACTATCAAGCACTTTTTAAAGCTCCATTCTGTATGATCATACTCTGCAGCTACTAGTCCATAAATTAAGAGCTTTTCCTAATAGCTTGTTATTGATAGTAAGTGAAGAAGTTTATGTTCTTAATAATCTAATCCTAACCATTAATTACCTTACCCCACCACAAGGCAATAATAATTTGCTAATTAAGAGCAGTATGCTTCTTTTGTGAATGCTAATAGGTATCTAGTCATAAGTAAGTGATTAAAAGTGAATATTAAAAATAAAATGAATATAAATATGTATATTTTCCCAATTTTTAACAGCTTGTTCGTTTTGTTAGTGCATAATAATTGATAACATTTTGAAAAGAAAATCTAAATGTATGTTAAAGTATCAGGAGACCAGCGGTTCCCAAACTTTTTGACCTTTGTTCCTTTTGAACAAAGAAATAACTACTTGGACCCCTTTTCATTGAATTAATATGTTGTGTTTTGTCTTATGAGCGATTTTCTTTTCTCAGAGAGTTTAGTTGACTAACTTTCCAGAACCTAAAGGCATAAAACTATCCAGTATTTCACAACAAAATATTACAGAAAAGCCTGAAAAACAAGTTTTGGCTCAGAAGAATATGTTTTTGATTCTTTGCTATTAGCCGTTTCAGAAACCCTCAGAGGTCCCTTTGCAGCCCATGTGGGAATTGGAAACCAAGACAATGATTCCTGTAAACTCATTCAAGCAAAACTCTGAAAAAAAAATTCACCAAACTTGGAAATTTGTGTTTCTTTTTTCTCTTGGAGAGGTCAGGCAAAAGGTGACATGGACTTGAACCTGCGTTTTGGATAGAATTTCATATGATTTGCGTCAGAGTTGAAACCACCAGACGAACGAGTGGCACCATTGGTCTAATTTTTCTAACAATCTGTTTTTCTCTTTTCTCCCCCCCCTTTTTTTTCTTTCTTCTGTTTCTCAGCACCCTCAACAACAACAACATCACCCTCATCCCCCTGTCCAGCTTCAACCACATGCCCAAGCTGCGGACGCTGTGAGTATAACACACACACACACACACACAAACACACACACACGTTAAACTTTTAAGATATACAACAGAGCCGACACATGCACTCTGTGGCAGCGCACAAACACATGCACACATGCACACAGACGCATTAGTGCCTACTTTCATGCAAACTGACTAAGTCCAGACCTGCGCTGCACACACATAAATAATGTTGACTTACACACACACCACAAACACACACACACACACACACAGCATGGCAGCAGGGTCTGTGTGTGTGATCGTCTAATCATGCTGTAATAAGAGACCAGCTCCTCTATTGTTTCATGACTGTGAATAATCATATGGTCATTATGTACACAAACACACACACACACACACATAAAGACACACACAGAGATGGATATGGTGACAAATATGTGTATGCACCACACACAGACACACAAACACACACACACACACACACACACACACACACACACACAAGTAATGGTAACCTCATTGATGCCACAAGAAAGGCTTGTTAAAGCTCTGTGCTTCAATCTGCTTTGATTCATTAGAAGAAACCCCCTTTACTGATGTTACTGATGTGAGCACAGCAGTGACACACACACACACACACACTTAAACCAGACACACACACAGAGTTGTGGCCATCCTTTCTGATTGATTAGAAGAAGGTTTTTTGATTTGTGTGTGTATGTCTTTTTTTGTGTGTGTTTCTCTGTATTTCCTTGTGTAAATGGGATCTCATGGTTGCCAAGGCGATGGCACGACATCTCAAGAGAGACTACCCATAATCCTGTGGGACTGTCTTGAGAGGCATTGGTAGCATTCCTGCTGGCCATACTGGTGGTCGCTCCCTCCAGACCAGCATGCTCAGAGTGGGATTTTCCCCCCGAATCACCATCTTTAAGAGGCACTTGTGTGGTCCAGCAGCCCCACTTAACATTCAGAAACGGGGATCTCTGAATACACAACCCATCTGACGCACATATCCATCTATCTTTTACGGCCATTTTCTCCGTTCGACTTTTGAACGACAGCGTCCATCAGCAGCCAATCACACGGCAGGGTTTCTATATTTCCTGCATACTGCTGCGGCTCCAGTGGCAATACAGCCTGAAATCAGCCTTTTAAAATTGGATTCCAGGCAGCGGCTCAGCGACACAGTTGCCAGCAGATTGAGTGCAGAGTTACCAATATCCAATATCTTTTAATCAGAAGCCCTCGTCTGCTTCTGTTTTCTGTCAACACTGAGTGACTGTCTCCTCTGATTTCCTCATTTGTCCTCTTCCCTCTTTTTTTCTCGACGCCTCCTTGTTGTGTGCGCATCCCATTTCACATCTCTTCCCTCCTTTTTCTTTGTGACTTCTCGCACCTTTTTCCCTGTTTAGTCCGGTCTCTTCCCTCTCTTTTCAGCCTCTCACGAGTTCCCTGTGTTTGCCATCATCATGCTTTACACTTTGTGTTGTTCTTCCTCCTATCAGCTCTTTTTTGCTACCTCCTCTTACTCTTCATTTTCTATCACTCTTCATCTCTTTCATAGCTTAATTTTTGCCCCTTCTCCTCTTTTTCCATCTCCTTTGTGTCTGATGTCCCCATCTTAATCCATCCTCCTTGTCTTTGTCCTTTCTCGCACTTTTACCTGTTCACCCTCCTCCTCCTCCTCCTCCTCCTCCCTGTTGCTGCCTCCTTTGTATTAAATTTTGTGTCCGTTGGTTTTGCCGCCCTCAGATCTCAGTATTGAATTTGCTGCCTTTATAAAAACGACTCATTCAATTAAACATGCTTAGAGATGTCCCCGATTTGATTAGTGGAGAAGTTGGAGAAGTCTGTGTGTGTGTGAGTGTGTGTGTGTACGTGTTTGAGTGTGTGTGTGTGTGTGTGTGTGTGTGTATGTGTGTAGAAACTGCTGTCTAAATGAAATGTTTCACCTTCCCCTGCAACCTTCATCCATTTTTTCTTCATACAGATGCTTTTAAAAACATTTAGTTCATTTTATCATTTTTTAATTTATCATTCCCTCCATATTCTTCTTCTTCTCTCTTTTTCTGTGTTATCTATTTATTCCATTAGTAGTAATGATGTCACCTCGTGGTGTCCCACTCAGATATTTTAACCAATGAAAAGCTTACAACTCCCACTGCTTCTGTGTGTGTGTGTGAGTGTGTGTGTGTAATTCACAGTACTATACGTGTCTGGTAACCCTCAGGAACAAATAGTCGACTAAGAATAAACACACATAGAGACACACGCACACACATGTTCGCAGAAACACCATGCACACTGCCTTGAGTCACCCACAACCAACAAGCCTAACAAACGCTATCACTGACTTACAGCTACACACACACACAACCACGCACGCACACACACTTAAACACTCACACACACACAAACGCAGCACTTTTCTCCATACCCCCTGCCTCTTCCCATTCTCCCCTGTGTTTTAATCCTACTTGTCAGTAATTAAGGCTGAGCCGGGGGTGGGCCAGGACGTGGCTATCTCCAGGCGGGGGTTTGACTATAAACTGGATTTATAATGGAGGAACGGTATTAAAACCCACTGCCCCCGCTGCTAGCATCAATGAGCCCATCTCTGTTCCATAACAGGATTTGTCCTCTGCTTTATTACAAAGGGAGGCCTGTCTTCTGAAAGGCTAGATATCCCGGCTGGCACATAATACGCTGACAAGACATTCTGCTGCTCATCCGCCCTCCCTCTCCTCATCTCTCTCTCTCTCTCTCTCTCTCTCTCTCTCCTCTTTTACCCACTCTGTCTCTCTCTCCAGCTCTCTCTTGAGGTGTCAGATCCAGTGCTGCCTGTAGAGAGGCTGAGCTCTGTGAAACATCACCTGATGCTCTCTGTGCTGAGCTCTACCTTTTCATTTAGGCTACAGGTGAAATTAGAAAAGGCTGCCAGCGAAAAAAATCTACTCAAACTTATAATATGCATAATTTCCAAGTTAAAATAAAAAAACAGCTGATTGTTTTCTTTATTGTGGTGATTTACATACCGTATTTTCCGCACTATAAGGTGCACCTAAAAGCCTTTAATTTTCTCAAAAACCGACAGTGCGCCTTATAATC
>JAQMCX010000058.1:19369006-19404687 GCA_029814765.1 Acanthurus leucopareius | reverse complement strand
GTGTGTGTGTGTAAGTGTGTGTCTGTGTAGACTGCGAACACATAATATCCTCAGTGCCCCTCTGCAGTGGCTCTTCACGTTGTTTTCTCCGTCTTAAATATTATGCCTTTTTATGGATCGCTGGGAAATGAATTTTTTAAATCCCCTCACAGACATTTTACGAACTATTTGAATTGTAACTGTGCCCGTAAGCAAATAATCGGTTTACAAGGCAGCAAAGGAGGAGACTTCTGTCAACTGTATTAGTTCCAGCACTCACTATAAGCTAGTAGTGGATGGGATTTTGCTAAGAAAAAGATGATAATGTAATAGAATTAGCAGAAGTGGCTTAAAATGGGTTTCTTTTAATTCTCTTTAATGAGCAGCAAAGTTCTTGTGTTTTAATAAAAACATAGCCAGTGTTTGTTTACACTGGTTTTGCTGGCCAGTGTGCTGGTATTTTACTGCTGTTATCAAATAGTCACTTTTCAGTGCAGATATTTTGTTTAATTAGAGGCACAAAACCTAAAAAACAAATAATATAACAACAATCAAGCAGAAAAATACACAACATATTTAAAAAACAGGTCAGTTCGCCTTGAAAAATATGATTGTTACATGATTTTCACCTCTTATTTTTCTTTAAACTGCTATTTCACAGCCTAAACTTGACACACAATAAATAGCATAACCAATACTACTAAAAGGTGGAGGCTTTCATCCAATGTGCAGCACAGTGAGCACATGAGGTGCATTTTTAGCATGACAGCTCTCGATAATGAGCAACCATCAAAGTTAGCGCTCTGCCCGCGGAGCTAATCAAGATAACTAGATCACAAACGCTCCTAAAGCTGGCTATGGCGGCCCTCTCTGCTTCAGCACTTCCTGTCTGCAGTCCCATGCCTCTCCTTGCATCTCCTCTTCCTCTCTGGACCTGTGTGGACATTTTTTCGCTATTGGTGGGCAGTTTTCCCGTCCCATCCCCTTCCTGTGTGGATCTGCAGCTGTCTGTTGCCTCTCCTATCCTGTCCGGACCCCGCCCCCCTGACTCCTCCTGTTGTGGACCTGCATTCTGATCGGTTCGTGCAGCTGTCTCTTGTGCTTGATCTAACCATGTGGCCCCGCCTACTGTGACATCACATGGTTCCGTCAAGCGCCAGGGACCGCCGAGCACACACCCACCTGCCTCTCCCAGCCAATCACAAGCCTTGGAGCAAAAAAAAAAAAAATGAGGGAGAAAATACTTTGCTTCTGTTCGTTTGCATTTATGCGCAGGGTGTCTGACACATGAGACTATAACTGTTATTGAAATAAATGGATTTCACAGAGCTGTAGAAAAGGAATCTAACATCAAAGGTCAGATATAACATAAATATTTAAATCCCTGATAAATATCAATAATTTAAGCCATCCATCTCCACCATGAGAGATTAACTGCCAGCATAAATTTGAGCTCAATTTCCTCAGCAGACTCTCCAAGTTTTACTTCAGTGTTATTTTCCTTGGAAAGTATTAATGAGTTTTTTTGAATGTCCCAAACCACATAAAGAGAAATGCTTTTGAAAGTCCAATAACACTTCTCTCACTTTAATTAAAAACAGACCAAGATGTAGTCACCTCTGATTTCATCTGATAGAAATCAACGAGTCTATTAGAGGGACTGATGGGACTCAACCATCATTTAAAAGGTTTTAAAATGTCAAATCTTGTTTGTATGAATATAAATGCATGCTATGATAGGCTTGGCTAGTCTTAGCCCAGGATAAAGACACAAATTAATGACAATCAAGTGCTTAATAAGAAGCTGTGTTAGTCAGAATGATGTGGTCTGCTGCTGTAAGCCTCCAAGACACGCTAGCTCCTTCAGTTTACGCTCACAAACCTGCTACCACCTGCTTCTCGCCACAACACACGAGTCGCATCTCGTCCAGCAAAATCTGGTCAGGCTGCAACTTTACACCTGCCTCAAACCATCCGGCGGCTGTGCTTCATGTGGCTAGCATGGCTGATCCCACCACCTATTCTCCACAGACAGCTTTACCTTTTTTTCCGCTTCAGTCGAAGAACTTAAAGAAAAACTTATGCTAATACCTTTGAACAACCTTTTTCATTTTTGCCTTCTCTTCTTTAACATATAAGAACTTTCCTTACCCCAATTCTCTGCTCCCTTTCACACTCGCTCCTTTGTTCTCTCTTTTCTGTCAACTTGCCAACCTGCAAGGTTTTGCAGCAGCCCTGAGATATCATTTTAAAATATTCCACCTCTGAAAAAGAGCTAACCGGCCAAATCTGCCAGCAGAGAGCCACCATCTGAAGAGCAGTGATCATTTACAGAGTTCAAATCAAGGTTGTTCAGAGCAGATTACCCCCTCAATAGGTGGTCTTAGTTATTTAACAATGACAAATAGAAAACATATGAGCCATAAAGGGTGTGTGCCAGGAGAGAGTGGAGACAGAGGATGAAAGAACAAGCAGTCTGTGCCAATATAAGAGCAGTGTGATAGGACACGGGTGAAAAACAAAAAAAAGAGAGCATTGACAGAGAGCAGATAGACAAACAAGGTTAAAAAGAAAGAGAGAGAGGGGGAAGAGAAAGAGGTAACGATAACCGTGAGAACTGTAAAGAGCGTATGCGGCGCGGCGTGATGCAAACCAGGTCTATTCCAAAGGCAAGAGAGGTCATAAATAATATCTGCTCACATTATATTTAAATAACAGAAGTGTTCTCTGGCTCACCTTGTTAAACAAAAACATCCAGGGTTAAACCACATTTATCTACAATATTATTCCATGAAACCACATATCTGTTTGTTCATTTGATTCACAGTGGTGGGCATGCAGAGTTACTCCGCCCTGCATCCGCCCTGTGCCTGCTGTACTGTACCACACCACACTGCAGCAACGTGCACACGCAGATACAGTTAATGCATGTCTTTAAAACAGCTGGTTTGTTTAATATGTTACAACACTTGACAGCTGAAATGAAAACAAAACTAGAATATTTCTTTTACGATTTATTGTATTTTTATTGGGATAATTTGTTCAGTCTTTCTATGTTTAATATCAAGAAGTCTAACATTAAGAACTTTCTGTCTCCCTGATGTCTTTCTTTCTTTCTTTCTGTCTTTTGCTCCATCATTTTTCCTCTTGCTCTCTGTCTCCTTCCATCGACGTAATATACCTGGCTTCACTTCCTTCATTCTATCTTTCTGCTGTCGACTCTTTTAACCCACCTATGCAACTTTTTCTCTCTTCTGGTTTTCTTCTCTCGTTCTTTCCTTCTTTCCTTTGCAGGTCAGGAGGATTATCGCAGTCGTCTGAGTGGGGAGTGTTTCCAGGATCTCGTGTGTCCGGAGAAATGTCGCTGTGAAGGCACCGTGGTCGACTGCTCCAACCTCAAACTGACCCGCGTTCCCCCTCACATCCCTGAACACACCACAGACCTGTGAGTCAGCTGCATGTTTCCTTTTTTTTAACTTATATTGTATGCAACACATGATGAACTATCTAAAAGAAGGCTGTGTGTTGCACTGTTTTAACTTTTAAACCAACACACATCCTTTTATTTGCCACTTTCTCAGTCACATGCACACCTCAGAAACACAAATTTGCAATCACGTCCTCACATAAGCATGCAGGCTCCTGCTTAAAGACAAACACAAATGCATATGTGCAATGCACCCTCACGTTTCTGCCTTTCTTTCTCTGACTCTTTGCCTCACTCAGAGCAGTATCGTGAACGTCACTTTTCATTTTTAACTCCCACACCAAAATGCCTCTCAACAGTCTTTTCCATCTCCCTCAAAGTCCCAAAGGAGCCATCATCATGTCTGCCGAAGGGTCTCACACTAGAATACTGAACAGTCCCCTGGATTCATTCATTTTCCGACTAAAAAATGGAAAGAGAGTAACAGATAAGACACAACAGAAATCCCATAATCTGATTGTGAAAAAGGGTTCAAAAGAGAGTTCAGAATCTGCTTGATTCACCAAGGAAATAATTGTTCTTAATTTATTTGAGCTGCGGGAAATAAAGTGTAACATCAAGCTTCATGAGATTATAATGAGGAGATTTGAAAGAAAAATGGTTATAAGACTTAAAAAATAATCATAAGTAACAAAACACAAACAAATTGAAACCAGTAACTGGATTTCTGATTTGTGACAAAGCAGCCTGCCCCATTTTTTCGAATATTTCATAAGCTAATATTTTCACACGGTAAGTATAGGAAATCCAGCCAGAGGCAAAGTTTTGCCTAATAATGCTGAATCACTTGCAGCTTTATAATGTGGCTGATGGATGTGGAGCTTCTTCCATAACTATTACTGTGGTGCTAATGGAGAATAGCTGCAGGACGGTTGCGGCAGTTTTACTTATGGAGGTTAGTTGTGTGATTGTGAATTGAACCATGGCTGCCACTTCAGATAACTAACATTGTCAGTATCCCACAGACGATTAGTCCGTCTGTCTGTGTCTCTGTGTGTTTGTGTGTGTGTTTACGTGTGTGCGTGTGGTTCTGTTTCTGTTTGTGAACTCTTGTTTCCTCCACTTCCACCCTCCTTTTCTCTCTATCTGTTCCCAGGATGCTTCATGTCAGAAATATAAACTCTGTCCTTTATGGTTGGTTAGAGGGCAGATCAAAGTTTCTACTACTTTTGACACCCTGTCTCTCTCTCTCTCTCTCTCTCTCTCTCTTACTCTCTCCTCTCTTGCCATTTCTTTAAAAACATGACCAACCAGTGAGTTTTCAGAGGCCACAAACATACACCAAATACACACACAAGCCGCCAGTTGTGCCTTGTGTAACCTGCCTTATCAGGGGAAATCAGGGCAGGTTGTGGCTCAGCTGAAGGCTTATATAGTTTCACTCTCTTTCTCTCCTCTGTCTGTCTCTCTGTCTTTCCTTCAGACTCTTCCCACTAGCCATAAAAATCCTTGACATTGGCCTTGAGAGTGTTCAATAAGTATGAAAGAATCCGTCTTAAGAGATTTTTTTTTTTGCGCTCAATAAAATGTGCCGTACAGTCTGAGCTGGTAATGAGGGCTTTCCATCAAAAGGTAAAGAGATTAGAAATGTTTCATCTATATTCTCTGCGTTTGAAATATGCAGATCAGCCAGGCAGTGAAAGCTGTGTTGTTTTTAGCTCTTACCGATCCACTTTGGACTTTGCAATATGTAATTTCAGTTTGGCTTTGTCTGGGTTGATCCATCTTTGAACTCCCCCTGTATTTCATTAGGACGTGTCCCCTCCAGCTGATCTTTCACTCTCTTTTTTCTAAGTTTCTCTCAGTCTACCTCACTCTCTCTCTCTCTCACACACACACACACACACAAACACAAAGAGCATCGTTTAAGCAGCACCCTTTTAGTACAAATTACCTCTATAAAGCAGATGTCTAGCTCAAACTGTTTTCTCTTGGCTTAGGGCAGTGTGGGTATTGATGACCGTATAGCAAAGAATCATTGTCCTTCTTTACTCTCCTCTTTCTCTCCTTCTTCTCTTTCTCTTCTTCTTCTCTTTCTCATTTCCTCTCTTCTTTTCTCTCCTCTTTTCCATCTTTTCTCTCCCTCTCCGATATGTTAAATGATTATCTCCTCTGTGGTGTGTTTGTGCTGCATCATACTTCAGCAGTCACTGAAAGCCTCTTAACCTTCCTGCAGTCATTCTCTCCTCACTTGTGTGTTGACTTCAAGGCATTTTGTTTTTAATGAAGGGATAAATGTCTAACTCTGTCTATCTTTCTCTCCATAGGAGGTTAAACGACAATGAGATTACCGTCCTGGAGGCTGCGGGCATGTTTAAGAAGTTGCCTAACTTGAGGAAGATGTACGTATTTATTTTTTTATTTAATATCCTTTGGCTAGAACTTTGTGTTGTTGTTGGTTTTATGATTGTTTTTGCATGTATTTATTTATTGAAGCTGCATGCATTTATCCAATTCTTCCTCTGAAAAGGAGATAAAGATGAAAATACCTGGGAGTGAAATGGGAGATTGTGATTTTATTTTTTTTTATTTGAGTGAAATCTGTTTGAATGTTTGGGACACACATTGATTCGTCTCCTCTATTGGTATATTATTCCTATTAAATACACTGGTGATTGATGAAGAGAGGGACAGCACTGCAATTACAAGATGCCTGAAATGAGAACAGATGGAAGAGAATAAGATGGATGCAAGAGGAGCTAGAAGCTAAGAGAGTGAAAGGAGAGGTAGGAGGAAGGAGAAAACAAGAAGGAGAAAGGACAGAAATACAGACAGGAGGACAAGTGAAAAATACAAAAACAAATGCACTGAAAATGAGCAAAACACAAGCGAGGGAAGCGGAAAGAGGAGTGGCTGAAGACAAGCAAGAGGATGGGACAGAGGGAGATGGAGAGGAAGGAAGCAATGGGTCGGAGGTATGGAGGAAGCGAATATTAAATCGAAATAGAAGATGGGCCTTCGTTTTAGATTTACAGTCAGTCCTTATCTACTCTGGTTTGTGTGTGTGTGTGTATGTGTGTGTGTGTATGTCAAAGTGAGATAGAGAAAGACAGAGCAGAGACGAGCATTTGATTTATTGGAGAGGAAATTGCTAACCATCTAGCAGTGTCACTGACGATATAGATTGGCTAGCACTCATTTCCATTTTCCTTCCCTCGATTCCTTCCCTCTCTTCTTCATCTCCTCCTCACTTTTTCTCTCCTTACCTCACATTTTATTTTATTCTTACATTTGTTCTGCTACTTTTATTTTACTCCAAGTTACAGTCGTTCTTATTACATTTCTTTTTCACACTTTCTGTAAGCTAACTTTCCTTTCTCCTCTCCTCTCCCTCTCCTCTCCTCTTCTCTCCTTCCTCTCATCTTCCATTGAGCTGATAAGAGGAAACACAAAACTAGCTATGAATGAAAGCTACAGTGGTTTTGATGGTTATCATCTCAAGTTATTGTCTCTGGCCAAATGCTCTGCTTTCATTTTGATTTTTCTCATTGTGTTTGCAAGAAAGAGAGATAAAAAAATAATTTTTACTTGTCGACCATTTGCCACATTTATATTTAATGCATATGCGTGCTTTGTCAATTATAGTGATGGCTATTAGCCATCATAAGCATATCTGTTGTAAAAGACGAGGCCATTTCAATGAATGAGAGAAGAGTTAACATGTGTGTGTGGAAAAGACATGATTTATTACTGTTATTAAATTGGATATATTGTGTTCATGTGTGAGTGTCTTACTTTTATGTTTGCATGTGTTTTTAATGCGTTTGCATACATGGTGATATTTTTTCCTTTTATTTTTTTTAAAACTATCCTTCATTTACTTATCAAAGAAAACTAAATATAAAACCCAAAATATAAAAACTAGTTAAATCAATTCATCGTTGTTCTTTTTTCCACTCTGCAGCAACCTGAGCAACAACAAGCTGAGAGACATCCGTGAAGGTGCGTTTGATGGAGCGGGTGGAGTTTTGGAGCTGCTGTTGACGGGAAACAAGCTAACAGGGCTGCAAGGACGAATGTTCAGAGGCCTCAGTGGCCTCAAAACCCTGTGAGTCTTTATTACAGTTTTGTATGCGTGTCCATGAGTTTTGTGTTCAGGTAAAGCTAATAAATGTGAAATGCAAAACCTTGTTTATTTCTGTTAGCAAAATGCACAATTTTAAGAGCAAAACAAGTGCTTCTGATGCACAAATGGAAAAATGTTAAAAACAGGTGCAAATAAATTACCTGTGACCTAAATACATTTTAGAACACTTATTTACATAACTACACGATTAAACTATCATTCCTTGTCGCTTGAAGGTTCAGTAAATCTGTGTCGGTCTTCCATTAAGTTTTCTAAAAACTGACCAGCGAATGTTGTCATGGTTGTGACTGTTAGCTGCTCCCATTCAAACTATCCCTTGAATTAACATCAGACTTATGGTCATAAACTTTTTCTTTTCCAGACTAAAGAAAGATCAGGGTTGTTTACTCACTCACCATGAAATCAGGGCTAATGACAGCATATTGTTGTTCCTCTAATTTGGGCACCCACCATAAATAGGCCAGCGTCCAATTAGGGGTTACAGGATAGTGTACGAAATCATGAGCTAATGTTGTCTGTGAATGCTCAGTAATGACTAGTTAATGCTATCATGTATATATATATGACGGCTAATGACTCTTTAATGGCATCATGGCTGTCTCTGTATTATGTTAGGAGGCTCCCTGCTCCAGTAATAGCCTTGCTAACTAGGTTAGCCTGTCCCAGAGATTGCTAATGCTAACAAACTCAGTTAGCCTGGTCCCACATGACTGCATGTCAAAAGCTAATGTCATATTGTGGAGTCTGTCACAGTTGTCCGACAGGGACTGGTTTGAATTTACCCCTGCTCTCTGTTTTATCTTTTATTCATGTCATTATACGTTGTGCTCTTTTATCCTCTTTGTTTGCTGTTTTTTTCTCAACCCAAAATATGTAAATTTGTTCATTTTCATGAGCCACATTTTTTTTTATCAGCACAAACAAGAAGACCACCTGGTGGAAAGTGTCCCTTAAGTAAAAGCTAAATGGAGAGTGTGCTTGATCCCTGATTCATCAGTGTAATATTCAATTGATAATAAATCTGATGTAAAACATAAGTAATAAGGTCTGAGCATTAGACTCCGGTAATTACTTTTATTTTATAACCCAGACTCCAAAAAAAGGCTGGGACAAAATGAAAAAGGAAACAGATTGTGAGAACGTGCTCAACATTTTCGAATTAAACTTGATTGAAAACAGTACATAGATTATAAATTTAATGCTTGGACTGATCACCTTCATTGATTTTTTTTTAAATATATGTATTTTGAATCAAATTTTTAATTGAATGGATTTGATGCCTGTTTTTATTTATGTTTTATGCAGCCATGGCTTGTATTTAAATACTTGATCTTATTTTAATATCTGGCCACTGAGGTCAAACAAATTTTTGCAAACATTAACTTTTAGCTTTCATTTCACTAAACATATGTGTTTGTGTTTTTCAGGATGCTGCGGAGCAACCAGATCAGCTGCATTGATAACAGCACATTCACTGGTCTGAGCTCTGTGCGTCTGCTGTCACTGTATGACAACAGGATCTCCAGCATCGCCCCGGGAGCCTTCTCCACCCTGCACTCCCTGTCCACCATGTGAGTCATATCTGGCTGCTTTGCTTCCTCTTTAAACTGCATATTTATTTTCTTTTGCTCCTCCATCCCATTACTCAAACAATAATCTCAACGCAGCTACAATCTCCTTTTGTCCATCTTTGGATCTGGTTGAATCTCCTCTCCTTCTTTTCTTTGCTTCTTTCTTTATCTCTCTATCTCTTTCTCTATCTCTATCCTCTAATTTTTCAGAGACTAACCCTGCTGTGATAGTTATCTACCATGCAACACGTGCACGCACACACACACGCGCGCACACACACACATTTGTACACATGTTGCTTTCTGGACATTGTTCTCCTCCCAGATGCTCTCCATCATTATCGACTAGCTTGGTCTGGATCCCAAGACATTTGTTATCAAAGCTAAATATATCTAAGCATCTGCACACCCACACACACACACACACACACACACACACACACAGCATCTGTGGGCTTGTTTTTATCTTTCCAAAAATGTTCACACCCACTGCAGCAAGGGATGTCACAATACCAGAACTTTAGTAGAAAAAAAACTGTAAAATATCAGTGAAATTTTTTTTGATTTGCTGTAAAAAAAGACAAAACTAAACAAAAAAACTCCAAAGTTCTTTAGCACACACGACAGACAAACCGTCATTTCTTTACAATAATAAAACAAGCAGGAGTTTAAACTTTACTGACATGGTAAAAGATCATTAATCTACAGATATTCATTTAAAGCAGTAATGTTACATTTTATAAAAAGATGACAAAAACAGTAAAAGATGGCCGCCTGCTGTCACAAGCTACAGCTACATTATTTAGGCCCAGTAACACAGTGACCTTCAGCCATTGTTAGAGTTGTAGTTAGCCACTCAGCAATGCCTGTGCTCTCAAAGGAAAACACTGAAAATTTGTATTTCAGTATAAAGATAACAAGGATAACACTGTTGAGAGCCATTAATAAAATGTTTATGTGAATTAAAATTTACTCACCTTGAGCTGTTTGAATAAATCTGATTTTCTGCCTTTGAGTTGGATTTGTTTCCTCCTTTCATCTGGATGTTATAGTTTGATGGCATCACTTGCAAACTAGTTTTTGTGAATTAATACTTACATTTGAGCAAAGATGTTCAGTCTAGAGAGAAAAGTAGAGGAGCAGCCGCCATGAAGGGAAAGTTATGACAAGTATTAACCTGCCACATGACATTATTGTTAGGAAAGAGAGAGAGTGAAAGGGTAAGAGAGAGAGGAACTGTGTGTGTGTGTGCGTGTGTGTGTTCTCTTCAATCTTCTGACCACCCAGATGTGAAGGATGTAAATAATAGATTTTCTCACCTCAATAAAACATTACAGGTTGAGTTTTATATTTTTTCCCTCACCGCGAACACATGCCAAGCCAGGAAAAGTCTCCTCACATCATCTCGTCTCTCTGTTTCTTCTTCTCCATGCCTCTTTCCTTTGTACTGCATTTTGTTCTGGCTTTGTGTCCTGCTGTGTACCTGTCATCTCTGATTCAAGCTCTTACTTGAGTCTTTTGGGAGGAAAGGTGGGAAACAAGATAGAGAGAAAATAGGGAGGATGGATGGACGGATGCATTGTTGCATTAACTCAGGCTTCCTCAGTGGAGCTGTTGGCGATTATCACTGCAAAAACGGAAAAATATTTTACGCTCGGCCTTGTTAATGTGAACCATTCATTTTTTTTTAGTTTTCATCGGTAATTTAATAACACTTTATTTTGTATGCAACACCTACTCTCTGTTTGGTGTGAAATAAAGATGTAAAGTTGCTTCTCTTCTTAACACCTCCTCTCCTCATCTCCTCATTTTACTCTTTTTTTTTACCTTTTCCTCTCTCTTTCTTTTCCTAGCATGTCTCCATTTTTAGTGCATTGTTTCCCAATAGAGTTTGTCCATTTAATTAAAAGATTAACACACTGAAAAGGAAGGAAGGGATTTAGCTTAGGTCTGGCTGACATGCAGGGAGGTCAATTCATTACAAGGAAATGAGGAAATAACTCATCCCGTTCTATAGCGGCACATCATTAATAATGCAGCACAAACAGCAACCTTCAGGTTTATAAGTTCAGCAGATAAAAGGCAACATGCTGCTCGCACATCTCAATTTGCTCACCATCATCATTACAGAGATGTGACTTTTTAATGCGCTAATTGTTATACTGGTAACATTTAATTCCTCCATTCCACTTATACTTTCTTGTGAGAGGAAGGAAAGAAAGGACATTTTCTTTAAGGCAGTGAGATGAGAAGAAAATGCTCGAAAACAAAACCCACGGAGAATTTTGGATGTTACACAGCTGCATTTAACAATTTTATCTCCCAAGATTCATGAATATATTTATTTTTCTTCAATATTACATTGTAAAAATGTTAGGAGTTTTAGATAAAATGAACATTTTTAGATATAAATGTAGATATAAACAGGATGTAACTGAAGACAATATCCAAACACCTTTGATATTTTATTTTAGCTGGATGTGCCAGCAGAGTCAAAGATGCCCAGAGCAGCTTTAACTTCAGCGTAGCTCCTGTCAAGTTGGTGCAGCTGACGCCTCCTCCCACTGCATTCAGTCTAAATGTGGTCCAGCATAAATATTACATGAGCAGCGTTACAAAAGCAACAAAATGCAATGAGAGATGATCAAAAATGAATACATTGTACAGATAACCTTTTCTCTTTTCTCTCTCTCCTCCATAATTTCTCACTCTGGCCACCTTTTCTCTTTTTTTTCATTCCCCCTTTTGTACTTTACAAAATGAATAAAAACAACCGATAACCTTTTCTCTTCGCTTTTCTTTTGTTCCCTCTTTCTCACTGCCTCGCTTTGTCTCCCATCTAAATTTATTCAAGTGCATAACTGACCAAAAAACAACAGTAGCATAATCTATCTGGTTTGCAGTGTACAGTGCACAAATACATGCACTGCAAATTGCTATTATTATTGTCGATATCGTTGTAGTTCATGAAATTTAGGCCCTTAGTTTAGATTTGTAGGTCGTCTCAATGGATTGCATCTGCACACTCAGAGAATTTATGCATCAATACTTTATTTATGAGGGCAAAATTCAGGAAAAACATTTAGATTTAGCAAACTTGCATCATTTTGCCATAATGAATTCATTATATTGTGAAATAATTTATATAACCATGATGTGCAGCTGCAAGTTTAAGGTGTTTTTAAGTCTGGAGTCTGTTTCTGTCATTCTGCACTGACCTTGTTTAAATCATTCCTTTCTGTCCGTCTATTTCTGTCCCGTTTTATTTGCACAGAAACCTCCTGTCCAACCCGTATGTGTGTGATTGTCATTTGGCCTGGCTTGGTCAGTGGCTGAAGAAGACCAGGGTGGTCAGTGGAAACCCTCGCTGCCAGAAACCAGCCTTCCTGAAGGAGATCCCCATCCAGGACGTGGCCACCCCAGACTTCACATGCGACGGTGAGCACCTCTTGAATGAAACGCTGTAGGAAATGTAAGGGATTTCGGATAGAATTTACATTTACATTTACATAATTACAAATAAATGTACGTCAGAAAGTCAGAAATTCAACAGTTTTAGAATCTGAAACAAATACATCAAATGCCCTTATTCCCACATCTCCCGAAAAAATAAGGAAAATCATTTGTACTCAGGGTGATTTTTTACCGATACCACAATGAAATCTGCAGATTTGTCAGCTCTTTTGGTTTTTCACTGGACTTGACTGAAACGGGCTTATCTCCAGCCCTGATTTCTGTCATTTTGTGTCATATTTCAACAAGCTTTCCAGACGCTCATGTCCTGAAGCCAGCAGATACACATGCACACATGCACAAACCTCAGCGGGGTATTGTGAGGACAGAGTGATCAAAAACCACAACCAAACAGCAGCCGCAGATGACATCAACTTGTGGTTTACAGTGATGTTGCTGTTACAGCGATGATGCCTGCCTGTAGTGGACTCAGGCCGTCGGCTTTGGCCGCCAAGTTTGACGCCATAGACAAAGTGTGGTCTGGCTCTCCGTCTCGAACATCTTTCTTTCTTTTTTCCTCATTTTTCTTCTTAACAGCTTTACACTTAAAACTCTTTTCGATCTCCCCTTTTCCTCTCCTCACATCTTGTTGGGCCTCTCTATCTCTCCCTCCTGAGTTTCTTTGAATTCATTACACTTTTCTAATTTCCTGTAGCTGTGCTGCAGCCATTTACTGAAAATGACTTTGGAAAGTAGTTAGCTGGGTTGGCTCAAGAAGGGAAACTCTAAGATGGTATCAGATCTTAATAATCATTCTTGCATCTTGCGTGCACACACACACACACACACACACACACACACACACATCTGCTTTAAGACTGATTTAGCAGCACAGACATAAATTTGAATGGCTGATAACACACTCAAGCCCTTTTACCTTTGCCTTATGACCGACTGTCAAAGGTTACATCCAATTTTAAATCAATTTCTATGCTAATCCCAGTTCAAACAAACCAATATGACACGACGCACAGGCTGTCAAACGTAAAGTAATCAGTAATAGCTAAGCAGCATTGTGGACTCAATGTATTTTGTGATAAATGTACGCAAAAAGGTTTGTTTGACCTTGTAAATTTATGATTTAATATGGTTTATTCTCATTCTGTTGTCAAACATTCTTGCTATTTAATAGAAATTAAAGATCTGTGTCATCAACGACATCAGATCAGTTGATTTTTGGCTCGAGACTCAGTTATTCTCAAAGTTTTGAAGAATCCTGCTGACAGTCAGACAAAGTAACTATCAAACCGGGCGACAAAACCCCCCCCCAGCAACGGTAAAATGTCCAAACTCTGAAGGTGTAAATCTTAAACTGGTTCTCAAAAGAAATGAAGTAAAGGACACACACAGACCCACACCCACGCGCACACACACACACACACACTCAACCAAGGTCTACATGTCCAGTCTATTTATAGTTGAGTAAAATGACTGTTAAGTTGTCCAGAGGCAGCCGGGGGAAAGGTAAAGTTAATTGAATTTGTGAGAAGATATTTAGCGCACATTTAGATGTTAGTTCAATCAGCCAACTGTAGAGCGAGTCAGCCCACGACTACACCTCCCTGTGGACTCACAAGCTACACACACCCACTCAAACACGCACGTATTCGCCTGCACACACCGTGTTACACACTGGCACGCAACCGCCCATTTACTCGACATTTAGACATCAGCACAATTAGAAAACTACAAAGTGAATTAGAAAAGGGCCATAGGACAAGGAGAGCTAGTAATTTGACCAACTAAACGTGCGACACACTCAGCATATGCATCTGCTTACACTAACACACATGCATGTGCAATGTCGCAGCACATGGCGGCATATTGGCAAAAAGGAACAAACACACAACAAAAAATGAATGTGTAAACTTATCTTACTTCCTTTCTGTGCACTCATGGATACACACAACCTCAGATTGCAGTTGTGTTTGGATTGGCTTAGTGTCCAGTCTTCATTATCCCTCATTATGGTTTTAACTCAGCTTGTTTTACATTTGGGACCTCCGTTCAGCTATTTACATACTGCAGTGCCAGATTAAAGCTGCTCTGTGTGTTTCTGTCAGTCAAGGAAATGGAAGACTTTTGAAGCCAAGAACAACTCTCTCGTCTTTGATCCGTCTTATCTCTGAGTGTTAAATGATTAAAATCACTCATGTGTTTTTTGCCCCGGTCATGTGTTTGTGTAAATGGAATGTCGCTGCGAAGCCAGAACTTTCGAGCAGCACAACTGTTTTGTTCAAATCAACCATTTTTAAACGAAAAACAACTATTTTTTTTATTGCAAGACTAAAGATGTCCATTAAAGATTAAAAGCAAGAGACTTAAAATGTACAAGCTGCAGGTTCCTCTGATTTAAAAAAAAAAAAAGTTTGTTGGGAAAGAAGGGTTGAATTCAGAAAGTTGTTGCAGCCCATCCTGTTAACATCTGCTCAGTGTTTCTCCAGATTCATCAGAGAGTTTTTTAATATCAGTGTGACCTGCCTGCAGGCCCTGAGCCAGATGTTGAAACACACCAGTGTACCTGATTTTAGCAGCCCCTGGTCATTTGATATGGATTGTAAAGTACTCTTTAAAAACTGCTGAGTGCACAGTTGAGTGGCATTGACCGTGGGCCTCACTTACAGTTCAGTCTTTATCTCCACGTATCCCAATCTTCCCCCCTTTTTTCTCTCTCCCACCTGTCTAGTTTCCTCCCACCTTTTTCCTCTCACTGTTGCTCTTTTCTCTCTCTCACCTGTGTCCATTTTTGGATTAGTTTACCCTCTTTGTGTCCCTCTCCTTCGTCTCTTTGTCTCTGCCTAACATCCCTCTCTCTCTCTCTCTTTTCCGTCCCCCTCAAGGTGCCGAGGATAATGGCTGCCTTCCTACGTCTGGTTGTCCTGACGTCTGCACGTGCTTGGATGGCGTGGTGCGATGCAGCAACAGAGGGCTGCACTCTCTGCCCAAGGGCATTCCCAAGGACACCACAGAGCTGTGAGTCACGCATGCAGGTGCACACACCCCAGCACACACACACACACGCACACACACAGATGGACTCAAACACAGCGGTTAATTCGTTCACGTAAGTACACACACATGCAAAAGGCAAAAGATGATGTCATCAGCAAACATTTACATGCAAACAAACAGAAATGGTCGTTTTTGTCGATGCTCACTATCCAAAATCATGCACAGTCACACACACACATATAAACACACACAGTCACACATTGCTGCAGTGCAATACTGATGCAGCAGTTTGCCCTCTACTGACACACACACAAACACACATACACTCACTCACTCTCTCACTTTCTTCCTCCTGTTAGACTCGATGGGTTTTAGGCAAATTGAGTCATTCAGGTAGCCTACTTATGTTTTTATGTTTAATTCTTAAATCTGTGAATTACAGCAAATATTTAAATATCATCTAGAACACACAGTTAAATCCAACACACGGAACCTAAAACAGATACTACATTCAATTATGTTTATAATTAACCTTTATATTCCTGCTGTTAGCAGTTGTATCTTGTCTTGTTTTGTTGTTGTTGTTTATTTAAGGCTGGTTGAAATCCCTGTAATACAGAAAGAGACCAATAAAGAAAAGTCTATAATGATAGTAATTGTTAGAATTGATGCAGGATAAAACAAGGATGAAACAATGTTAATCAGGATTAGGAAATTTAGAAAAAAAAGTCAGAACAAAATCCCTCGTAGGGAAGGAGAAGAATTTCACGCCCCCATGCACATGCACCCACACACACATACACAGAAACCCCTCTTGCCATAAAATAGGACTGCTCTGCGGGGTCAATAGCAGTGATTAGGTATTGATCAGGCTGTAGAAGACACTCCATCATACTGTCCACATGACCTACTTTTGACCTGAGAGAGAGCGAGGAGAGAAATGTGTGTTTGTATGTGAGTGTGTTTGTGCTTCAGTGTTTATATGTTTGTGAATTTATTTCTCACAAGTTCACAAACTAAGGTGGATCAATAGGTAAATATTGCATGTTTGCAGTGTTTGTAATATTTTTTTTTTTTAAGTTTCATGATAAAAAAGCTGTGGCAGCCTTTTTCTCCTCAGGTGGGCAGGTTTTACAGCTCATAACCTGTAATCCGTTCATTTTATTCCATCATGATTGGTTGCATAATGAATTCAGATCTTGCTCAGTTATATACTTGTTTAAAATTTATATAAAAAACACTGCAGCTCTAATTTAACTGTAAATATGCCATATAAAAGGATGTGAGGTATTAAACTGCATTTTATCCAAACTTACACACACGCCTCTCATCTGTTTTTCATGCCAGTGTCTCCAACACTTAAAGTAACGGAAGCTACAAAACCAAAACTTTGATGTTCTATATTCCCATTTTATCACCCCCATAAGCTCATGTTTGTGTCAATATTTGTAACACACACAACATTAACGGAGCATCTTTCCCTGCAGTTACCTGGAGGGTAATATGCTGACATCTGTGCCCAAGGAGCTTGCAGTCCTGAAGCAGCTGTCACTGGTGTACGTACCGCTCACATAACCTTGAACAGAACACACGTAACGTTTCCTTATGCTGTCTTTTCCAGAAACCTGACATGTTTGTTTGCTGGATGTTCTTCATGTGTGTATTTTTATTTTTTTTTTTGCCCGTGTTTGTATCCACACAGAGATCTGAGCAACAACAGCATCAGCACGTTGGCCCCGTACACCTTCAGCAACATGACTCAACTGGCCACACTGTAAGTTACCATGGCAACGCACACACCCAGCCATGATCATACACACACACACACACGTCCCCGCCCATGTCTCGATGTCATTTATGGTGTGTGTGTGTGTGTGTGGTTAAAAATCTCTTGATAAATCAGTGTTTTCTTCTCTTAACTTTGATTTATCGCTCCATCTTCTCTCCTCTCTGTCATATTTTCTGCTTTTTCTTTTCTCTTTCAAATCTTGTCAATATCTTCATCTTTCTCTCTTTCTCTCTCATTTTATTTTTTTCATGTTCTTTTTAACTTCTGTCTTTCCAGACTTTTAAATTGACTTTACTTTTAACCTCTAAGTGGTATAAACTTAAAGTTGGAGGCTGGAATTCAGGGTTGTTTTTGTTTTTACCCATTTTTCCTCTAAGGCACATTTAGTCCTCTTGATAATCAGTAATTATGATGAGACACCACTTCACTGTAGAGAATCATGAGTCAAAAACTGCTGGAAACCAGTTTTGTAGGCTACTATTACCTTAAAGCTACATTTTAGACAGCAGCTGTTAGTTTTGTTCCACTAGGATCATTACTGGGTTTTATTCTTAAAAACACAACAAAACAACAATTTTATTCTCATTTGAACCTGATCAGAATTTTGTCCTTCAGTTTTGTCTCCTGCACTTTTATCCTCACTTTAAAAACTTTTAATTCATTAGCACTTCCAGCAGAGAGAAACTGAACTGTGTTGTGGGAGTTTGACTTTCTAAAAGTCTCAGCTTTGCCTCAGGCAGTTTCTTACCTCCACCTATTTCTTCTACTCAACTTGAAATGTGTTGTTGTTTGTTTATTTCCACTTGTTAAACCAACAGTGGCTTCAGGTTCTGTTTAAACCAGATCCGCTGTGTCACCTCTCCTCTTTGTCTCTTTATCCTCTCAGCCAGTCTACATTATCTCTGTGTATTCAGGGATGTATCCTGAAAGACAAGACGAAAATCATTTGAAATGAGTGTTTCCAAGAAAAATAATGTGTGAGAAACAGCATCCTGATTCAGAGACTAAGTCATGTGACCTTGTTCGTGTCCTCTGTCTTCCAGCATCCTGAGTTATAACCAGATTCGCTGCATCCCGGTTCATGCTTTCGACGGGCTCAAGGCACTTCGCCTGCTGTGAGTAGCAAGCTTTATCTTCAAGTGCCGCAGTGGATTCAATATTCATACACTCCCCTTTGCTAGTTATAGTCCTGAGCTAAATCAAAGTTTAATCACTCCCCTGGTGCCAGGCAGAGTGCCATGTTAAGACCAGTCACAAAATGAGTCACAGCCACCCAGTCGTCTGTTGTTTCAGGGTACTAAAAAAGATAAAAGTGACAATCTCTCATCTTCTCTCTAATACTCTCTATCTGCATCTGCCTCTCTCTCCTCCTGTGTCCCCTCTGTCTCTCTCTCTCTGTCTCTCTCTCTCTCTCTCTCTCCGCCCAATATTGTGTTTGATGAATCGACCTTCAGCCTCTGTTTCTCTCAGTCATCCATCTGGTTGTCCACCCTCTGTCTCACAAGCCCACATGCGCACACGCACAACTTGCACATTAATATTGCTGTCGGACCGTCCTCTCTCTCTCACACACACACACACACACACACACACACACACACACACACACATGCGAGCAGCTAGACACACACAAACACTGCAAATGCTGTGCAAACACAACTATAAACGCACACACTTGTTCCTTCATTGCTTAACGACAGCAGAATTTACTTTTGATTCTCATAAGGGGCCGTTTGTGGCGTCTTTAAATTGTAAGTTGTCAGTGTGACTGTGACACATTCAAACACTTTGGAAATAAATCTTAGGGTAAAGAATAACAAACACCAGACGGAAAAGCAGTTTTTTTTTTGCCTTAGTGTTTGGTTACAAGTTTCAAGTGTGTTACACCCAGAATCAGCCATGGATGGTGTTACACCCAACAGGGTCCTGGCGTACGTACAGCTGTGCATCACTGCTGCAAGCTGAGAAGTTAAACCACTGGAGGTCAGCAAAAACAAGATTTTCACGAGTTTTTAAGACACACTTAAAGACATTTCTAACATCTCCTCAAATGTCCTTTTACCCAGCTGACAAGAAAACTGATGCCACAATTTTCCTTAATGTCGACCTCTGAGATTTGCACCTCAGTTTTGGTGGAGCAGAACAGAGTTTCTATATTCATGAATAGAAAATTTGATTTAAGACATTTGATCGCTGCTCGTCTTTTCTTACAGGGTCTGTCACTCCAAAAAACAGCATTATGTCTGTTAAAGAAAGTAGGAACAAAAAAGATAAGCCAATTATATTTTCCTTAAATTAATCTTAAAGCTTTCGTTGTTGCTCGAGCTCATGGCAGCGTAAGAGCACATCGTCTACAGTCCCTGTTTTGTATCACAAAGACAATTATACTACTTGTCTTTTTGCTGTACTGAACAGTTTGTCAGGAGGGATTCTTGCATTGATTTCTACTCAGTTCATTGTGTAGAGAAAAATGCACAAGCTCCTTATGATGGTAAAATATTGTTTTTGGGTGCAAACTACGTCAGAGAAACTTTTGGCTCACATTCATTGCAAATAACCTTGAAGTTTAACCCAAAATTAAATCTGGGGCTGGTAACTTTGGGGAAAAGAGCAAGAGTAAGCTAAATAATGAAAGTATTTAGCCAAAGGCAACAAACGTGATTATTGTTCGGACTCATTGCTATCAAGCGTGCATGTCACAACTGTGAAATTTTTTCTACTTTTTCCTTTGCATTCTGTTGTAACCAGCTTCCTATAACATGAGCAGTATATCTGCCTAACCTTTTAAAAGACTCTGGTCATGTGCACAAGCTGGGAGCGTGGGGGTCGGCAGGTACATGGACAGGCAGGTAGACCTTCCAATTATTGAATTCATGCTAAATTAAATGATTGAATGGACGAAATGCCAGACTGTGACGGCAGGAATAACAACACATACTGGATTTCTTCTATCTTTGATTTATGAATACTGTCAGAATGTTGAGAGATGTGACAAAAAATCCTTAAAAAATACATTACGTACCCTACAATAGAAAATCTTTTTCATTGCGTTTTTCTGCTTACAGATTTTAACCTGAACTTTGGCCGCTATTGTTTGTTCAGTCAGAAAAAGTCGGCGTTTTGCTCTCTAAGAATCCAGCTTTGTTTCTGGCCTTTTCTTTATTTATTGACTGTATCTCTTACGGAGCTTTCACCTTGCAGAAGTTTAGAGTTTAGTGATCGCTTTTCTTTTCCTCCCCTTCTTTCTTCCTTTCATTTTAGTTGATGTTGCCGTGGGGACTGATCCCTCTCTGCCCCCGCATAGCAACTGGTTGCCAGGCAGCCATCACTGTCACTTCCTCATTACCAACAACCCCCTCTGGGCTTGCCTTACGCGGGGGCTGTTAGACCACCGAACATAGATGCACAAACACACACACACACTCACACACACACAGGCGATGATGCACACAAGCACAGAAAGTTGTGTGGACAAACACAAACTTGAACACTCACATGCACTCTGGCACACACTGACCTGAACGTGCACACACTGAATTATGCGCAAAAACACACACACACGTACACACACACACATGCACTTTTCCAATAGTGGCGGTTTGATAGCCGTCCCCTGCGACAGCCCTTCGCTCTAATGGAATGTGAACTTATATCCAGCAGGCAACACACTCAAATGGCGAGACACAAAGGGCACACACATACACAGATACACACAAACACACACACACACACACTCTGCAGTCTTTGGAGACAAAAAGTTTCAGACACACACAAACACATGCACAAAAACCCAAAGGCACAGAGTAGAAATACACATTCTCACACGATACACATCACAGCCTGCAGTTTGCCCCTGTGACACCAAGTTTTTACACACACACACAAACACATGCACACACACTTGCACATGTGCACATACGCACACACACCATAGTCTGCTGGATGACCATATGAGACAGTTAATATTCCATTTAGAGACCAGGACAAGCTTTATTGCCAAACAATGAAAATAAGCTTTCTGTTTATTTTATGTTATTCTTTCATAAATATTTTATTTATTTTCCATTTTAGAAGGGGATGATGGTGTGTCTGCAGCAGAAGAACTACAAATAATTTAAATAATTCAGCATGCAGCTAGTCAGGGGTGGTGTATTAGTTTGCTGAAAATCCAGCATTAGGCAGCTGGGCTGTCAGTTTCATTTACTTCTGATGCAACGAATGTAAGGCAGTAGGTTTGTTTAGATATTTATTATAAAATTATAGATGAGTCATTTAACACTAGCAGCTTTATATTAGTAATATAAGCAAAAGTGGCAGCTGAATAAGTGAAGAAGTAGCAGTAATAACTTGTAGCATCCTGAGCTGAATGTAAAAACCAAAATCTGTTCCTCATTCTTCTTCTTGCTGCAAAAAGTGTGGTTATAAACAAACACAGAATACTTCATCAAATTAATTAACTACAAAATTAGATTAACAAAGGGTCAAAAAGTGTGTGCTTGAATTCGTAACAAGGTCATTTTAGTGTTTAATATTCACACACACTCCTGATTTTATGTTCTGTTGTGTCTCTCTCCTCCAGAACTCTCCATGGCAACGACCTTTCAACCATACCAGAAGGAGCCTTCAACCACCTCACCTCTCTGTCCCACCTGTAAGTACAGCCCCATACATCTGTCTGTGTGTGTGTTAAGTGTCTTGGATGCAAGTGTTGCGGATTTTTAAGTTTTAATTACGTGTTTCCTCAAGGGCCCTTGGCGCCAACCCCCTGTACTGCAACTGTGACCTGCGTTGGCTCTCTCAGTGGGTCAAGGCTGGCTTCAAAGAGCCCGGTAAGAAGAAAAGTCACAGAAAAAAAAGCTGTACTTGTAACCAAAAAGTTGCATTTTCCAAGATGTTTGCACATAAGTTGTGTAACAGCAGTTGCGTAGTATGTTGTAGATGTCAACTCGGTGTGTTTTTCCAGGCATTGCTCGTTGCACTGGACCTCCTGACATGGCCGACAGACTTCTGCTCACCACACCACTCAACAGATTTCAGTGTAAAGGTAAAAAGTCTCCTCACTGCTGCAGTTTATTCTATTATTTGTCACTACATATCAGCTTTGACCTGCTTTGGCGCCGGGTTAATCCTTTGATTCAGTCAGATTAGTGCACTGAAAGGTGTTTTAAAGCCGAGATAAGTGGCTGCAAGAATGTCAAAATCAATTTTACTGAGAGTCAAACTGTGTTGACTTTACAGCAACCAAACAGCCTCATCTTTTCCATCTCAGTTACATTATCTCAGCAAAGTCCAGATTTCTTGATCTTTTTACTCGTTTGGATTGTTGAAGTGTTTTATCTTTGACACTGAAGCATTCAGGTTGTCTGATTTACTCCTTTTCATCTGGTCTGGGTTTTATCTGCTGGCCAACACTTTGGCTTTTAATTTAGTCTCAGTTGAAGTGTCTGTGTTTCAGAAGAGGAAAAGCTGCCAGTGGTTTTATATTGTGAGCTGTGAGTTTGAACACAGATCAGTCGACTTCGGTCTTTTTGTGCAGTTTCCTTTGTTCTCCCTCCTTAACATGTAGATTATGTAAATCACAAATGTAATCAGTGTAAATGTGTTTCTGTCTGTGTGTGATGGCTGTGAGCTAGACAAGTGATCTGTCCAGTGACCCTTCCTCTCACCCAGTGCATGCTGGGATTTGCTCCTGCAGTGAGAAAGAGATTAAAGGTCTGGTCTTTAATCAAGTTCAGCGTAGCCTCACCACCTCTAGAAAAAACATTAATGAGATTGTCTTTTTAAACTAGTTAAGTTTATTGAGGTATTGAATGCACTTCAGACTCATTTTCAGGCTCACAGGCAGCAAACAGCTGAGATCAGAAGTGAGAAGCTTTGAAGCTACATTTTCATTATTAAAACACGTAACTTTTGCCATGTTTCACCTGTTTTCTACACAACTCTGGTTTTTAAGAACCAATGAAACTAATGTTTTTACTGTATTTTAAGACATTTTAAAGCTTGTTAGCCCAGACGAACACTATTTCCGTTAAAATGTTTTGTCGAAATAGAGTCTTTTTACCTGGAAGTTTGAATGTTGCTGGAAACTCACCAGAGAATTATGGGTTTGCTTTGAGTTACATGTTTGTGTGTATGTGTTTATGTTAATATTAAATTTATTACATTATTGTTGTCCACTTTTTTTAGAATATTAACTTGTTAAACAGTTAAGTCTTTACGTATCAAAGATTATTGCTTAAACGTTTTGTGAGGTAGTTGGTGCTGTTGGATGGGCTCCGTCTGTAGTACAGGATAATTCTTATGTTCCCAGATAAAGAATGAGCGGTGAAAAATAGCCATCCCCTCGGCTGTATTTCACTCATACAGAACAGAGCGCAGGAGCAGCCAGCCTTTAACCTCAGCCGCCCCAGGGCTCCCCTGCTATCAAACCGGAGGGAAAAAAGAGAAGAGGAAGACTTTTTACAAATAGAAGAAATATGTCCTGAGAACCACAGCCCTGCTTTGGTCAAAGAAACACGCAGGCAGGGTTTGCTGGGTGAATTATCAGGCTGAATTACATTTTCTTCCTCTTTCTATTGCTTCTACATGCCCTGGTCTCTGAAAAAAATCACATTTATTGGTCTCCAGAGCTCTGATTTTTCTTATTCTGCAAGGCCTTTTCTTAGCACATCATCCATTAAATTAAGTCTGTTCGAAGCGCCTTTAGCACAGTATGACTAAATATGTTTGTCTTTGCCTCTCATAACCTCCCCTCAATCGTCCCTCTTCTCTCATCTGCTCATGTGTCTTATCTCCTCCTCAGGTCCAGTAGATATCAGCCTGACGTCGAAGTGCGCCCCCTGCCTGGCAGCGCCCTGCCAGAACAACGGCACCTGTGTCTCTGATGCCACAGGATCCTACCACTGCACCTGTCCGTATGGATTCAAGGTGAGACCCTTGCTGGCTAGCAGCAGAGACAGACTCTTCAAAACGTACACAAAAATATATAATAATTAAATAAATAAAATAATAATAAAAATATCACAGTGAAATGGTAGAGTGCCACCATTATTTCCTTTATATATGTAAAAAATGCTAAAATGCATCAGCCGTTGCGAATATATACTTTATTATGTCATTTCTATCAAGCTGCACATATGCTAACATCTGGTTCCATGCACATTTAAATTGGCCTTTTAATCATGTATTTCTGTGGTAAATCTTAAATGTTGCGTTCCTCAGCTCTACCATCATCTGTGCTGTTTGCTTAAAGCATTTCCAAAAGGCCCATCGAGAAAGGAAATTATATTTAAGCAGCTGTGGAAGCAGCATGAATCAGTGTTTGAACCCTGACGATGTTAGAGTCATGACCTATACTGTTACATTAATAACAAGTGTTTGATGGCGGTTCTGTTTTTTAAAACGTGTTGTTTATATAACCCAGAAAAAAATGTAACTTTTGCATCCTGATTCAGGAAATTGACTCCAAGTGCGAAAGCTATCCTATAGATGGATAGTCATGCTGCGTAAGCCTGTGGTATTAGCGGTATTATCAGGCTTAGCTTCAGCCTTGCATGCATAATGTATCCACCTTTTACATCGATAGAGAAATGATGACTGCAGCTGGCTGCACTGGAGTTACTGACTGATCAAAAGACACTGTAACAACTGTCACGACCCCTGCATTAGGGGAGACATTCAAATCTACTGATTGGGGGGGCGACATGTGTGTGAGAGTTTGTGCATGTGTGTGAAGAACACATAAAAAAACACAGTATTTTCAGGCTGAATGGTGATACATGATATGTAACTGTATTTTCTACAAAGTGGGTTAATGGTGCATCTGTGTGTCAAAGCTGCATTTAAAATGTGACAAACACTTGTTTGTTTGGGTGCAGATCAGTGCACTCAAGCCTCCGTGTGTGTGTGCATGCATGTATGCGTGTGTGTGTGTGTGTGTGTGTGTGTGTGAGTGAGTGCGCCCGTGCATGCAAGCACTTTAAAGATGCACTTATGGCCTCATGTGTATACACACACCTCATAACCTTTGGGCTTTTACAGCAGAACAAAGCCTTAATCTCGCTTTTAATTAAAACATCACTTGCCAAGGTCACCGACTGGGAAACAGGGACTGTTGGCAGAGTGTGTGTGTGTGCATGTGTGTGTGCATGTACATGTACATGTACGTGTGTGTATGTTTCCCTTTCTGTGTCTGAGTCCACTGGGACGACGTTAATTAAAATGTGTTAGAGGAAGCAAAAAAAGGAGCTGAAGAGAACAAAGGAGGGAGAAAGAAAGAAAAGAAGAAAGAAGCAAGGGAAACTACAGGAGAGTGAGAGAGGTGGATGTTTAAGAAAAGAGAAAGGAAAAAGGTGTAAATGGTGTGAAAAAAAAGCATCTGTGGGAAAGAAGGAGGGGTAGACAGAAAGAAAGAGTGAAAAAAACATAAACAAGTAGCTACAGTGTTAAAAAAGAGAGGAGGGACGTAATGAAGATGGATGGAGTGGGAACAAAAGCATAAACGTCCTTTGATCAGAGGAAGTGGGTGTGTTGGCAGCAAAAAGTTTAGTGGTTTGAAATCAAAACTACAGCTGCAGGGCTCAATGTGGTGTGTGTGCATGTATGTATGTGTGTGTGTGTGTGTGTGTGTGATCCCTACGGTTCCAGTTTATCTAGAAAACAGGTGTGTGATGAGGAGAGCAGTGAATAAAAAACAAGAGCTGTGTCACACACACACATCTGTGTGAGTGACTATGAGGTACATACAGTACACACATATCATCTGATAATAGTGAGTGTGTGTAACGAGGGAGGAAGTAAGAAAAAGACCAATAATGAAACCTTGTTGGGGAAGTAAGTTTTGGGTTGCAAACATTTTAAGGATTAACCAACCAGAAAAGATTCATTCAATTCTCCATCTTTCTGCAGGCTGTTTTTTTTATTTTACCACAACTAAATTATTAAAAAATGTCCAGTAAAAAAGCATAAAATTGGTTGTAAATTACCAGAACAAAAAAATATGATATTTTCCTGAGAGCATAAGACAAAAAACCTCCCACATTGTTAAATCCATGTAGAACAAAATGGATCAGGTCAGATATTATGATCCAAAATTAAGATTTTTATACTGATTGTGATCAGATTTAATTTGGTAAAAAGATCAAATCCAATGATTTTAAATACTGTGTATGTACACATTTCATAAGACTCCTTAAGGATTACAAAATCCAGTGACCTTCTAATCATAGAGGGTGATTTTTTTTTTTCTCCAGGATGGTGAGGGATGTGACCCGCCTTGTTCTGCCTCTGATTGGCTTACTCTGATATTTTAACCCCAACCTAATAAATTTCACTCCTCATGTCTGAACTAAGCAAACCAACAACAGTAAGGATTATTATCCAATCAGAGACAGAATAGGACTTATTATGACTTCTTTATCCTTGGAAAAATTAATTGATTACCAGGTGTCACAACCAACTTGCAGAACTTTTTTTAATTGTATTATGAAAAAGAACATTGATTCATCGATACTTTCTCACCACAAAACAAACAGAATTTAATGTTTTGGTTGGTGCTGGGGTTGACCTCACATCTCTGCAGAGGCAGACGAGTCCTTTTGCACCACCTGTTATGTTTGTCAACCAGACAGGATGATGTGAATTTAGCCAGAGGACGACATTAATCCCACCGGAAGTGATTTGAAAGCACACATTGACTTTATTGTCTTTGTTTGAATAGTGAAATTATGTCTAGGAGGAAAATATCTAATATTCAATTATTAATTGCTTTGCCTTGCCTTGTCCTCTTCTCTCCCTCCAGGGTCAAAACTGTGAAATACCCATCAATGCCTGTATTAGCTTCCCCTGCTCCAACGGAGGAACCTGCCACATTCAGCCCGGCCAGGAAGACCACTTCAGGTACAAAACATGTCAGCTGTTATTTGTCCGACAGTTTTTCAGCTCAGTTTCTTTGAACCAGCATCACATGTGATGTTGATACCGCAAGAAGGAGATTAAGAAGAATGAAACATGAAACTGTCATTTCAAAGAAGTCCTTTGGGAATCCATTTACAGTGTGGGTCAAATCTTATTGCCCTTTTCTACCCCGCAGCCCCTCCCAGGAGACGTTTTAAAAACTGCACCCTGTACTCTCATCTTAAAGGAAAATTAACTTCCCTCTGCCTCCAGAAATATAGACAATGTGATGAGAGTGGACAGTCTTGCCTCACTGGACAATGCATTACCCGAGATAACAGCTTACTTTGACCTCCTGATGGGCTTTTCCTGCCTGTGAGTGTGTTGTGTTGTGAGGTGGGGAGGTTAGACATGGAGAATGTGGACTTCTTTAGAGGAGGAAGACACATTTGTGCTGCTCATTAAATCCTTTTGCCCCTTCTGACCTCCTCATACAATTACAGGAGATTTTTAAACTTTTGTCCATCTTTGTCAGCTGCAGGACTCCAGTACAACATTTAAAATTACCTGAATCTAATGGAATTTTTTTCCATTTTAACATGAATTCCATAGTATGAGCTGTGATTTTATTTTAAATATTTTAAAATAAACAAAGACATGAGAGAAAGACATGCATGAACTTAAGTCCATTAGTTTTGCAGTCAGATATCATATCAAAGTTAATTTGTTGGACGTTTTGCTACTTTAATTTTTTTGACAGTTTTGCTCACACACTCAGCACTCTGTTTGTGTACAGCAGGAACAGACAGTAGTTTATGCTCTCATTGTGTACATCAGCTTTGGAAAAATAATCTGACATTGAAATGCCTGAAAAAAAGAATTTAAAAACCACCAGTTACAGTTTTACTCTTGAGACATTTAAGCTAATTTAGAACATAAGCAGAAAACCGCAGTTTGTAACGTGTTTGACCCCTTTTTTCATCTATATTTATTCTGGGGAAACGTCCTGCACTCGCTCGCTTCTTTCCAGGAAGCTGCTGTTTCTTATTCATGCAGTTTCACACATTCACACCTGGGAGCTGCCCAACACAATCACAGTTTGACTCCTGACTTCAGAGCTGCTCTCCTCGAGACGTTTGGGGTCAAGAGCCTCGCAGTGGCAGTTGTTGAGGGAGGGAAAAGTGGAGCTGATCGAGGATCTCAGACTTATTTCTCTGGGCTCCTGATGTGTTTTTTTTCCACAATCTGACAGCTTGAAATAATGTAAATAGTTGGGAGAAATAAAAAAATAAATTGAAATGTTCTTTGGCCTCAACTTAAAGAACTGAACCCCCGTCCCCTTATCTCATCAGGACTAAACCCCGTTTTTTGACCAAAAATCTGAAGCAAGAGTGTCCAAGTTAATTTGGAAATAAGAGCCAGGAGACAAAATATAACTTTGGTTGCACACCGCAGACCAAAATTAATCAAAACGGTCACCATTTGTTTGGAAATATAATCAAACGAAAACAGACTTAAATTTGGTTCATTATTAACAAAACAGCCCTTTAGCCACTAAATTGAACCAAACCACATTAAAAACACAACATTTTTTCATTCTTTAAACCACTTGGAAGGACAAAAGAGGCAGACTTGGATGTGAGAATGCTTATATTAAAAATATATATGTTTACTTCACGTTCTGCATGAATAATAAGGGTCTTTTTGACATATGCCAATATGTGTGTGTGTGTGCTGTGTGCTTGGGTCATTATTTTTTTCTTTAAAAAATCTGTCTTTGTCCCAGACTCATGACAAACAGCCACTCTGATTGAAACAATTGTCATAAATATCTTAACCAGATTTGCCTCCTAACAAGCCCTTTGGCCTTTGTGAGGCTTTGATGTGCACCTGGCCTTTAACGTCCTGCATGGTAATGCTATTAGGGGTCTCTTTACCCTTTACAGGTCTTTTTTTAATGTCAATACCAACACAGGTAAAGATACTTGTGTCATCTCAGAGACACGGAGAGAAAGACAGAAAAAGTGGGAGACCAGAGCCCTTTTGACATTTTAACATGTTATATAATCACTTGGGGATATTCAATAACTCCAATTAGCTTCGGTTCTTAGCAGGAACCCATTTGTCAAACTATGTACTTTAAATGTCAAGACTGGGATCTGATTAGTCGAACATTGCTCTTTGACCTCATCTGTCCCAGCAGTCTCTCTCTCTCATTTCTATATTGCTTCATTCTTTTGTATATCGAGCACTTTTCTCTATTATTCCTCTTCTTCCCTCTGTCTTTTTTCTATCTATGCTGACAAATTACTGCTTATCAAACCAAAAACTTTACAAAGTTAAAACAAGGATTAATTTTCTTGTCAGGTTTGTGTTTGTGACTATTGAGACGTATTTGCTTTTTATATCTAAGTTAGTTTAGACAGACACCAAATTAGATGTTGCTTGGAAAGATTTGTCCACAGTTTTAAATGTTTCTGAAGTAAAATTGCTGAAATTAATTGTTCTGTATTGTTTTCAGCAGCTCTTAAGCTATTGTTCAGTTCAGCTGGTCAACACATTGACTGCTGTCGATCAATAAAGTTTATTTTTAATCAGGGTTTGATAGAAACCAGACCAGAGACCAAAGAGACTGTTTGTGAACCTCGTTTTGGCAAGAAATATGGCTCCAGTCGTACAGTCTTATTGTTCTCTGTTTGCTGGGTGTGAAAGTAGCCAACTGGATGCTAATAAGTTAGCCACAGCCATTTTAACAAGCTCATTGTATTTAAGCAGAGGCTTAATTTGTTTGGAGTTTTAATGCACCTTTAAATTAAGCTTTCTGAAGGCTGCAGATAGAGAGAGTTGGGGTAACCAGTGGATAATATTCGTATGGTAAGAGAGTGTGAGATAAGTGTTAGCATGTTAGCATGAGAAAAAGTCTGTGAGGCAGAAAGTCGAGATTAGAAAAGTCAGAATGAGAATAAAACAAAAGGAAACAAAGATGGAGGAAAAAATCAGAATACGTTTTACAGGTGTAAAGGAGTCAGATGAAGAGATACAGGATATATGTCTTTAAAATAAATGCGTGTGTGTGTGTGTGACATTGTTGATGTTTGTTGCATGCTTGATGTTTCAGAACTCTGCAGTAAATCTTTTTTAATCTAATGACAGCAACTTGACTCACTAACTTGTAAGAAGAATAAGGAGTCGTGGGAGAGGGCGAGCGGTTTACTGCAGCTGTGTCCAGACTGATTAAACTTTGTGTATTTGTGTGTGTGTGTTAAGGGGGGGATGTGTTTGTGCCTAAAAGAGGTCTATGTTTTTGAATGCATGTGATCTGTTATAAGGAGTTAACCAAACTGAGATATGAATTGTAGGAAGAGGGCAGAGAGAGATCAAGGGCTGGTGAGGAGGGAGGAGGGTGAGAAGACTCTGAAGATGAGGGATGAAAGGAGAGTAAAAGGGGGGAGGAAAATAAATTGAGAGGTGGAGGAGGGCGCTTTGATAATTTTTCAGTTACCCAGGTGGGTGGTGTCCAATGGAAGTGGCAACAAGCTAGAAATAAAGTTTATGTCAGCATGTTTTTTCTCAGCTCTGGCTTGTTTTTTCTCTTGTTTTTAATTTTTTAAACCACAGATGCTGAACGTTGATTTCCGATGTTCATTACCGGAACATCCTCCGACAAGAAAGACAGAAATGACATGAATCAAAGGACTGACTTTAAAAGGGACGACTGCTTCTCTCAAAATTTTTAAGGCAGAGGAGGAAAATCAGGGAGGGTTTGAGTGCGGCAGTAATAGTTTAAACTTTAAACAGCCGTGTTAAAAATTCATTTCTGTTATAAAATGAGGCATAAAACGGCGTCTCCTGTTGGAAGACTCAGTATTGATATGGTGTGGCTCCAGTGGTGTGTAAGAACCAGGAAAGCTCAACAGAACCCAACACATTTAATGGTTTTTCAAGATATTTGAGGGCAAGTAAAGCGGAATAACTGACTGATCGGACTGATTGATTTTATTTGAAGCTGTGCAGCGGGAGTGTGAGCTCACATCCGACCCCAGTCAACATCTTTTAACTCTTGTTGTGTTTGCAGCTGTGTGTGTCCGCCGGGTTTTGAAGGTCAACGTTGTGAGATAAACCCAGACGACTGTGAAGACAACGACTGTGAGAACAACTCCACCTGCATCGACGGAGTCAACAACTACACCTGCATCTGCCCACCCAACTACACAGGTACACACACACACACCGTCTGCACTCAGTTGTTTCCTAAAACCTTCAGTATTTGCTCAGGAGACACTGAGAGGGTCGTCAATACTCTCCACCATACGACACACACACAGACACACACACAGACACACACATACAATCTCATATTTTTTCTACTTTGCTGGGTTGTGAGTTAGTAATGTGCAGCTTCTCAGCAGTGACCTCAAACTGCTCCTTCAGGAGGTTGAAAAATAACACACGGAAGAAAGAGAGAGGAGGGAAGAAAGACACAGAGGTTGCAAAGAAGGGATGTTTACTAGAGGGGGAAGAGAGAAAAGACCGTATCGAGGGAGAGGGGTAGAAAAAGGGGCGAAGCAGTGAGAGAAAGAAGAAGTCCAGAAGTTGAACATAAACTGCTGACTGGGAAGTTAAGTTTTTCTAACTGCAGCGGTGTCCTCTAAATTACACACACACGCACACACACACACACACACACAGACGATCCCCTTTGACACTGGATCTTGGTCAATATACAAACTCACCCGCACACGCACTGTGTCATTATCATTGTTGGAATAGAGCAGCCTCTTCCTCTGCCAGCCACCGTACCACATACAGCTGTTGCACACACACACACAAACACACACGCACACACACACGCACACAGCTGGTTCCTTTGGCTCTGAACCCCCACTCAGCTCAGTGAACCAGAGCTTAATCATCAGGTGTCACATTAAAAGGACAGTCCTTCGCTAGTTGCTCTGCTTTCTCCGAACTCAGCAACTGGGACTGTCACGTCATATTTGCACCCGAGGGGAAGAAAATCCAGATTTAAGGTCAGGACCATTTAAACAGCTGATATAAGGTTTCAACTACTTCCAAACTGAGAAAGCCAAGGTTTAAAAAATTGAACATGAGCCTGAATGTGCTACATTCTGTCTCGTAGATGGAGAGACGCAGCATCTCATGTGTAGTTTTAGACATTTGTGCTGTAGAGGAAAGATCAGGTGGATGAGGAGACCATCAGGATCAATTCTGTAGATTCTCTGCACGACACATTTTTCAAGACTTATTCTTTAGTTTTTCTTTAGACTTATTCTTTAGTTTATGCCTCAATAAGATCAAGGAGTCAATAAGTTTATGGCAAATCCTGGATTTTTCTTACAATCTGATGAGTTGTTTTTGTCTGTCTGGACCAAATTGGTCAGTTGTTGGAAATGATACAGTTTTTATTTGCTTGAGGGTCACTTGCTGACAAGTAAAGATTCTATATATTGTTTAAATATTAAACTAAGTTGCCGTATTTCTGCAGTGGTTAGACCTTAATTTTTTTTTCCTACACTGATCATAAAATTTAACAAAACCTACTGTGTTTTGACACATTTTAGTGCCCTCTGTTTTGTGACACTGACACAAGCACTGATCTTGCAACACAACATAAACTACAGTAAAACTTAACAGTCTCAATGAGTAAATCAGTCCCAACACGTTTATCTTCTTCATTAATCACCTCAGCGATGGTCTCAGTTGTGTATGATAATTATAACAAGGTATAACAGTTAATTTCTCACTGATGAATTAATGTTGGCATGTTTAACTAAGTGTTTAACGTGAAATAGTCTGCACAGGAGACACTTCTGTTAATTTTTTTCCCATGTCATGCTGTGTTTTTTGTAAATTTGCTGTAGCTTAAAGGATTTCAGATGTGATCTTCCAGCAGATGCAGCGGCGCTCTGTAGCTCAGAGCAACATGCATCTCAAAGTGACTTGAGAAAAGGGTGGTGGAGACGGACAGGGCGGGAGCGAGGCGGCGAGATTAGATTAAAGCAGGCAGAGAACGATGGAAATGTGCTTGACCTTTCTCAGTCCCCTCTTCCTTCATATGACCAACTTCAGCTACTGCTTCTACACACGCTGTTAACCCTTCTCACCCTTTCAGTGTGTGTGTGTGTGTGTGTGTATATACACTGCAGCCACTGTTATACAGCCTATTAACCCCCTTCTCCATCAGCTCTGAGAAAAAGCTGATAATGCTCTTCCCTCTGTGTGTGTGTCTGTGTTCATTTGACTCCCACTGCACATTATCTGAGGCCTTGAACAAGATAGACACATACTGAGTATAAATGATCTTTTTCCACCTCATGTTTTCCTTCTTTTCTGCTGTCGCTTCAGGCTGATAGAGGACATGTGAAAAGCGTAGACTGACCCCCTCCTCCAGCCTCTTTTCTGCCTCCTTTTTTATATTCTGTCTTATTGCAGTTCTTCTCACTTTTTTCCTACTAAAAATTAGTTTTCATACAAACTTTTCAATTATTAAACACGAGATTGTTTGCTTTCACTTTTTTTCACCAGGTGACCTGTGTGAGGAGGTGATTGATCCTTGTCTCCATGGTTTCGACCCCTGTCAGCACGACTCAAAGTGTGTGCATGTTGGCCGCAGCTACAGGTGAGTGACACCTTCACAGGAGGTCAGAGGTCACCTTGCTGAAAGTGGCACGAAGCGACAGGAGGCAGTGAGGTGGAAAAGTTAAAAGCTGACCTTTGTGAAACATGGAGAATGTAACAGCCCAAACAAACAGTATTCCCATCTTTATTTCTCTGTCACTGTAGGTGCGAGTGTTTGCCTGGCTATGTGGGCCAACACTGTGAGCAGGACTACAACGACTGTCTTGAGAATAAGTGTCAACACGGAGCGGAGTGTGTGGACGCCGTGAACGGATATACCTGCGTCTGTAAAGAGGGTTTCAGGTGAGAGTCGGAGAAACACATCATCGGCAAATCGCTTGAACACAAACACACCCAGTGACACACTGCAGGGCCAGACTGGGAGGAGATACAGATGGCGCTTCATAATCAGACACTTGACTGTCTGGACCCACTGTGTGCAATCAGTGTGTGTGTGTGTGTGTGTGTGTGTGTGTGTGTGTGTGTGTGTGTGTGCGCAGCAGATGCAGCTCCATGTGGTTAATTATAGCAGAGACTGTATGAGAGAAACAAATTCATCACAGGGGAGAGAGAGACAGACAGAGAGAGAGAGAAAGACACTGAGAGCTATGCAGGAAAGAAACAGAAAATGGAGACAGACAGCAGGAGAAAGACGGATTCTGTGTGTTCAAAAAAAAAAAACAGTCATACAAAGAAAGATTCAGACTTATAAAGACACGAGAAGATAAAGAGGGACATAAAGTACAAATAGAGGTACATATAGCATCTGATGGCCATTTCATACTGACAAAATATGTCCATTTCTTTTAAGAATAATACTTTAGAACTTCAAACTTAAATATAATGTAATGAGACAAAATGTGGACAAGCATTGAACAAGTTTCATCAGGAGAATCAGACACAACAAATAACCCCATCGAAGCTCTATGAATAAGTTATCTTCTGTTTAATCTGCTCCTCCCCCAGCGGGCTGTTCTGCGAGAATCCTCCACCAATGATCTTGCTGCAAACCAGCCCCTGCGACCAATCAGACTGCCAGAACGGCGCCCAGTGCCTGGTGGTTGCTGGGGAGCCCGTCTGCCGTTGCATGCCCAGTTTCTACGGCAACAAATGCGACAAGATGGCCACCGTTCACTTCCTGGGTCGGGATGGGTACGTGGAGCTGACTGGTGCGAAGCTCCGCCCCACCGCGCACATTTCATTACAGGTATTGCTGACCTTTGACCTCTGCTGTGTATAAATGTATTTGTTAAAAAGTTATGTTTTGAAACAAACTACAAATGTATGTAAAGTTTCATGCTTTCCTTATAAATAAAAAGTCCTGTCCTGGAAAGTGTGTCAACCTTCGAAAGTACGTCAGAAATATTCTGCCGGGCAACACGGAAAACATTTTTGGGTTGTTTGAAACAGAGCTGTGAGCTGAAATCAAGCCTATAGAGTTGCACCACTTAGTGCCAACAAAGCAAAGCAAACATCTGTTACAGCCTCTCTTTCCACTGCACACTGAGCACACACACACACACACACACACACACACACATACACACACACACACACACACACACGCTTGTTCACAGAGAATATATGATCCAGACACCTGAGAGTTATATTCTAATAGAGACATATTTTCCTCTTTTTTTGGAAAAGAGAGTGGGTGAAAGAGAAACAAGACACAGAGAGCAGCCTAATTGATATTTACCACCTGTTTGGAGCTGTGTGAGTTTGTGTGTGTGTTTGTGTGTGTGTGTGTGTGTGTGTGTGTGTGTGTGTGTG
>JAQMCX010000058.1:19342856-19368906 GCA_029814765.1 Acanthurus leucopareius | reverse complement strand
TACCACCTGTTTGGAGCTGTGTGAGTTTGTGTGTGTGTTTGTGTGTGTGTGTGTGTGTGTGTGTGTGTGTGTGTGTGAGGGCATGTGCTTCTGCATTCCTGCCAAGGGCTTTCAATGTCAGTGCCAAGGCTGTTTCAAGTCTACCAAGAGGCCCTGACTGAGAGGCAAGAGGGAGAAAATGAAAAAAAAAAGAATGAAAGGACCACAGCACGTCATAAATCACCGGATGTTTTTCTTTCTTTCTCATTAACACTTTTTTCAGTTCTTCAGTCGTCTCTTAACCCACTTTTCTATACATTACTGTCTTCCTCCATTCCTGTTTACTCACTGTATCTTTCCCTCCTCTGCTCACTACATTTCTCTCTCCTTTTCTCTTTGCGGTCCGCAGCGATCTCTTCTTTTCTCCAGCAGCTTGTTAGCAGGTGTTGACTTGGCTATGCTCCATTGAAGCCGAGAGTGTTAAGTGCTTGGCCCCTTGGCCCCGTTTCCACTCACTAGTTAGTTAGTGCTTAGCAGAGCACGCGAGCAAGTGTGACATGTCAAGTGTGCTTGTGGGAGGGAGGCGCCAGTGACCTCGTTCAGGGAAGTGTGTGGCAAAATTTACGTTCTCTGCTCATTTTCATACAGTTTTTTAACAGTTTGATGATGTGAAACACTATCTGAAATCTGCAGTATTTAATATATCTGTGGGTTGGAGCTCTATCCACACTTACAATCTGAAAAACTAGCTCAGGGGCAGTTGGGTGCCTTTGCAGGTGTTGGAAACCTGAGGGAAAAGCTGTGTAGATTTTTTTATTTCTTAGAAAATGTAACACAGTAGTATCCAAAATGTTTCACTAAGGTTTTAAAAAACAATTTGAAAATGTTGAAAGGTGAAAAAGGAACTGATGAAAGAGTTTTGTAAGCAGTGAGGATAAACAAAGAGCAACTCAAGCTGGAAATTATTGAAGTATAACTGAATGCAGTACAAAACCGCATATTTAACCCAAGTTACATAAATTCTGCTTCCAATTTTCCCCCTTGAAATGATTTTGATCTTTATTTCTAATCTTACCTCTCTGTCTATCCAGGTGGCCACAGATAAAGACAATGGTATTTTGTTGTATAAGGAGGACCACGACCCCCTGGCGCTGGAGCTGTATCAAGGACACATACGACTCATCTACGACATCGCCAACTACCCGCCCACCACGGTGTACAGGTAGACCACACACACCTGTACAGAAAAGAACTCTGTTAGTGTGCAAAAGACAAAAGTCATATTCATTTCCAAGGATCCATTATCTAAGGATCCAATTTGTCTCATGTTTTTTCAGAACTTGTCCTTTTTCTTTCTCAAAAAAACACACACACAAACATAGTTACAGATACATGTTTTGAGCATTCCTCTCTTTAAACGAACATTAACTTTAATAAAATCCTTTACAATCCTGACCAGACTGTCGTGTCCCCAAGTGAAAGCCACCAAAAGTCAGCCAAGGTAAAACCTCACCAAGACAAAACAAAAGCCCCCATTCAGTGGGTTAGTCTGCGAAATATCATAAAATAAAATACATTCACAGTTTCATAAGAGTGGATATGCTGTGGTTAGCAGTGATAACAACAATGGTAACTCAGGACGAAAGCACTTTAATGGTACTAAAAGGAGCAGAAAGGGGTTTTTGTGCAATGTTCAGAGATATTACAGCATGTGGCTTCACAAACACAAGCCTACAATTCATTGACTATACAGTATTTCATATATGTACAAAAATCAAATATATATATATATATAATCAAACAAGATGTTAGCAGACATGAAAATCTACATATTCATCAGAGATACCGAAACATTTTTCTAACTCAAATCAAACTGTGAGACAAGGCTGAGCCTGGTTAAGACCCACCTACAAATGCATGGTATCAAATGCCATTTACTGCAGTGACAAACTATAGAAGTTGTTTTTATGTAATTTGATGCTAAAACTGCTAAAACTCAGCATCTGAACCACTTGCCTGTCAGAGGTGAAATCATCACAGTCAAGAAGACTGTTATATGTCTAAAACAGGTTTGTCTGACTTTTTTAAAAAGTAAGATGAACATCTAAACATTCTTGCATTCCTTTACTTTTGACATTGTTGAGAAAGATTTAAAAGTGTTTCATGAGCCTCAGGGACCGTGAGTGTTTGTCAACCCACAGAAATCTGCTTCATGCAACAAAAATAAGGTCACAAGACTTTTGTCATGTTGTAAAACTTAATTATCTCTATTGTAGCTTCTTTTTTTCTCTCTCCTCACAAACAGCTGTGAACCAAACATGTTTGTGGTGACATGAGGCAATGAGGAGTTAAAACCTGTTGGATGGAGCTTTAGAAAATAACACATTCACAGCATACCGTGTATGCTTTACTGTGTTTACAGAGAGTGTGTTTCTGCTCGTGCAGATGACCCGTAACATGAGGCCTTATTGACTCTCTGCCTCGTCATTTTGAAGAAGCATGTGAGCAGAACTGATGAGTGGATTGAAAGATGTCAAAGGGAGAAGTGAAGGTTTATGACAAAAAGAAAGGACAGAAAAAAAGAGCATAAGTTTATGAGAAAGTGGACAATGAAAGGAGGAGAAAGGGCCCATGTTTCCATTGTCTGGTGCTGATTGGCTCCTATTGATCCTGTCTGCCTCTCTGTCTACACTGTCTGTGACAGAAAGAAAGAGGCATAGAGGTGTAAGAGGGATACATGATACAAGATTCAACATCATAAGGGACATTTAGTTTCTAAAGCAAGAACAGAAAACCATGCAAAACTTCTAAATCACTTTATTACGCATCATTTCAATGAAAACCAATAACCATAGAGACTACAAGGCGATTGGCCATCGACTTCTACACTTCATTCAGTTAGATGTTGATAGTATAAAACATTGTATACAGAATAAAAGAGGTTGGCTCACTGCACATGGCAGTGTGGGCACTGCTGTGCCAGTTCAAATAATGCTACAGTTTCCAGAGTTTCTCATAGTAGCAGATAATGGAAGGTGTTAAAGGCAGATGGAAAAATCACTTCCAACTTACATTTCAGCTTAGAAAGCAGCTCGAAAACTTGAAAAAGCACCAACAACACCACCGATGTGAGACAGAGGCTACTAATCATTTTGACCAAGGTCTCATATTTTTATGGTAATTATATGCAGGCATTAGATAGACACTGAAAATGCTTCTAGTACCACTTTTGAATGATCGCAGCCGTCAGTGTCATAATGCCAACTGCAAATCAAGGCAGAGGAGAGAGAGAGGAGGACAGATGTTAGTGTAATTTAATGAATTAAGGAGTGAGAGAGAAGTGAATGAAGATGGAAAGAGGAAGGAGGAGAAATGAGGGAGTGAGTGTATTGCTTTCTCATTTACTCACCATTCTTGTCTCTATTTATTTCAATCAGTGATTTTTTTTTTAGCATTTAATCTCTGGCTTTGTAGATTTTGACTCTGCTGTTCTTCTCCTGTTCTGCTGTGTCTGTAGACAAAGTCACCGAAGAAGAAGGAGGAAATTCTGTAAAAAGAAATTAGACTTTAGAGTTACGGTGTTTCATCGTGGTTTAGATCCTGAAGGTGTTTGTGGGGGAAGAAAATTGGAGCCTCAGCTTTTTTTGCAAAGGGCAGGACTGTTTCTGATCATCTGTATTTCAATTTATTTAAACCCCAAAACTTTGTGTTGGTGTAATTTTAGAATTTATATCATAATGTGAGTTTTCTTTTAACTCTAAGACTTGACATATTGTGTTTTTGCAGTTATTTTGTCCGTGTGTATGTCTGCTGAATATTTAAATTGAATGAGAGTTTTGATAAATTATAATTGTTACATGTCAATTAAGTTAACTTCACATATTAAGTTCTGGCATGAAATTATCAAGTCTTTGCCTGCTGAAAACAGTTTATTCAAGGTGTTAAACTGTTAATGGACAGGCACCAGCAAACACCCATGTGGTTCTGTTTATGCTGCATTTGGTGTCTACATGCACGAGTGCATCTGCAGTCTGCTCACTCATAAAATGTGGGCTGAAGGCAGAAGTTCTGCGACAATCCTGCAGCCAGTTTGTGCTACATTGACTCAAAAAGTACAATCTGAGCTTTAGTAAGACAAACAAAAGGCTAGTTTCCTCTAAATTCTTTGCCATGTTGCGTAGTGAACATGGTGTCAGCCTTTACAGTGATTTTGCTTAGTAGAGCTTGTTTAGTGAACTGCTGGTGAATGTGAACTCTGTATTCTGACATCTTTGACCTTTGATTAACTGATGCATACAAACAGCTTAATTACAATAACAATGTGATGGTGTTTTGAAGCGTGTAGGTGAGTTTCTGTAACCTCAGCCCCCTCCAGAGAGGCCGGAGCTCAGGGTCAGCAGCAGAGCAGCAGCCCTGTCGCTGCTGGAGACCATGACCTGCTCAAGGACACTTCAGCAGGAAGGATGTTGGCCAGGAGGTCATCTGGGTAGAAAGACAGCTTAGTTGACCAAAAAAAACATCTGGCCACCGTGTCTAGTTTGGCTTTGTTTTTGCAGTCTGTAGACTTTCCAGTTCTGTGGTGATATTTTGTTTCTTTACATAAATGAGATTGGTTTGTAATCTGGGAGGGTCGATGTGTAGAAACCACTTAACCCAAATATGACCTGAACCAGAGTTGTGTGTGCTCAGGCTCACAATGCGCGACACATTGGGAAAGGCAAAAGGGGGACAAAAGGAAAAGGGATGGTTAGAGAGGAGGGAAGAATCAGATGAAAGAATGGAAATGAGGGGGTGAATCTTATTAGACACTGGCACACATGAGGAGGAGTGGAGACCAAGTTGAAAAGGTTGAGTAGGAGAGAGAGGAGGACAGCCAGAGGGATGTGTGAATGCAAAGAGAGACAGATTGATCAGTTGAGAGGCAGACATATGAGATAGACGGATAAACAGATGGACCGACTGAGGCTGGAAGAGGGCGTGTGTGAAATAGCAGACAACGCGATAAAGAAATGACTGGGTAGATAGGTTGCCCACCAGAGGAGAAAACAGGAAGGATAAAACAGATGGATTGAAACAGTCGAAATGAAAAGACCACGAGACACGATTGAACAGAAGGATGGATGTGAGAGGGGTGAGGGATGACAGAGGGATGGAGTGAGAGAGGGGGAAGAGCAGAGGGGAAAAAGTAAACCACAGAGTGAGTCAGGGAATTATCCTTGTCAGGTCCGGTTAACTTGACACGGACCACGCCTGGGTGGGAGATAGACAGAAAGAATTAGAGAAAGACAGTGTAAAAGAAAGAGGGATGAAGACGGGGAGAGACAAAGAAAAGTGTAAAGTACAATGGAAAGAAAAGTTTGAATGAGAGACACAAAAAACATTAAACCATGAGGCACAAATGGAGACAAGGGAGCAAAAAGTTGGGTCTCGTGAAAGACCACAAAAATGACAAAGAGACAAAGGTATGATTGCAATAAGAGAAAAATCCATAGAATCATATTCACAGCAATAAGTACTAAGTAAATACTGTCTCTATGTTATGTTTAACATTAGCAGTCTGGAAAGAGATGAGGCCCAGTTCCCACTGCGGGGCTCACTTTACCACAAGCTTCCATATATATTCCTTTGTATGTGCCATCTTTTGATTGCATGCATCTGACCATTGCAAAAGGCCTATCTTATCTGCCCTAATTTGCAAATACATCATGAACTGACTCAAACCGCATGGCACCGCAGAGCGTCCTGCCACTATTCAACTGACACTGTCCAGAATGGTGAAAACCATTTAACCACCACAATCTGTGCAAGTCTGGCAGATCTTGAACATGGCACCATCCATACAGTTTCTGCGGTTGTGCAACTGAGGACAAGGGACCGGTGCCAGTCCCTGTGATGTTTATGAGGGATCCCAGGGTTGGTTATCTTGTATAAAGCCCAGAGAGCTTAGAAGGACAGCATGTTCAGGCCAGTTTTTGATGACAAGCTCAAATGAAGCAGTGGAGGCCAGATCAAGACACACTCATGAAAAATTAATGCTGGTAAAATGGTAAATTAATGAGTTACCTTAGTTTCAGAGCGGTGGAGAAGGTCAAAGAGGAGGCCTGGAGCGGACATCTAGAACCAGGTACACACACACGGTGTGCTGTACATGGAAACACACAAATATGCAGAAAGGATACAAAGCTAAATTATTCATGGACATAAATCTATAGGCACATGCAGATCAGCCCAGATGACATCTGGACAGGAGGTACAGCCCTCACTAAAACACAGAGATTGAATCAGAAATTAGAAAGCAAAGAAAAAGGAGGGAGAAGAGGTTGAGTGATGCAAGAAAAGAAGAGGAATCTCAGCAGGGTGGAAAAAAACATGCAGGGGTGGAAAGCAGAGGGAATGATAATGAAAATGAAAAAAACATATAAGAGATGCACACAACTGGGTGAGGTTTGGATTTGTAGAGAAATGGAAGAGCATGGAGTGAGAGTGACGGAAAGAGAGATAGGAGAAGGTGTACGAGTCCTTCACTGCGCCCTCATTAGCAACAGATGAAAGCGGTTAAGTATGTCCAGTGTTGCATTGACATGTTTGTGTGTGCAGAGAGAGAGAGAGAGACAAAGTGTGTTTGTTGTGCATTAATGTGCTGCCCTTTACTAATGCCGCGCTAATCTCCCATCAGGTCAAAGAGAGCACATCTGCTATTATTCATCAGGAAGCAGCAGTGGGGTGGATGTGTACACTGAAGGAGGAAAGGGTGACAGAGGCAGGTGGAGACAAAAGAAGCAATAGATGGATAAGTGAAGAGAAAGGAGAGAAAAGACAGAGGGTGAAGAGGGATGATGATGGATGTTTGGGCAGAGGATGGTGGAAAGAGACGGAGGCTTGGCTGTGGCAAAGAGGAAGACATGATGTGAAGCAGGAGGGACAGCTGCTTCAGCTAAATGAACAAAGTAAACAATGAATAGTTAGCAAAAACATCACTGAATAATAATGACTACTAAACAATGTTCTTCCAAATCTATAAGTTCAATTCAAGGCTGCAGAGCTTCAACTAAACACTGGCATTTTAAGTGGGTGGGAAGCCAGCATGGTGTCTTGTGTTTAAAAAGACGTCCTGACCAACCAGGACTCCTTTACCATGGATGAAAAAACTGCTGTCATTATGAAAAAGTGCAAATCGAATAGTTATTCAAGACAGAACTCCATGTGAGAAACTCAGGCAAGATCTCTCTAGTTGAGATAAACACTTTTCACTAAGGTGGATGTGCAAGTCCTTTCTGGTGATGCCTGACTACACTCTTGCTCCTTTCTTGCTACATGCAGAATCCTCTTAGTCCCATCAGTCAGAGTCCTAATCTGAGCCTTTTTAAATCACTTTGCTTCTTATAGTCCCTGTTGTTAAAGTGGCTTCAGTGTGTATCAGAGGCTGTATTCACTTCTGGTTCGGCTCTGTTCACTGTGAGCTGCAGAATCTGATTCTGTTGACCATAGTGGAAGTAAAACCGCTCATCTGTTGCTTCAAGCTCCCAGTCCAGGCAGACTGATCAGCTAATGGGGCCGCTAGTGAGCTAACAAGATAACAACATCCACTTGTTGCAGCATAAAAGAGCTGCAGCAAAGACTAGCAATAAGGGGGGACTCTAGCGATATGCTGCCCCCTATGCTTGTTACACATTGCCCCCTTTTAAGTGTTCAGACTTGCTTTGCAAACATTAATTTGCTGTACATGTCCGTGTTTTTCAAGTAAACGCACTGGAGCACATTTAGATTACAAGTAGAGAAAACAAATGTGGAACAAGTGACTTCCAGCTTTCAATGGATTGCTTCATTATACTCAGATTTAAATGAATAATGACTGAATGTCTGACCTGAATCTGGTTCTTAAAAGCCACAGGTTTGTGGTTAAAACAAGCAAGCAGGCAATCCTTCTGCATTATAGGTTTAAAACGCTCAGAGGCAATTCAAACATTCTAATACTGATACTTTATAGGCATGAAACAAAGAGCACTTATTCCTGAAACTCTACATCAAACGCCGCGACTCCACTCCTGAAAACTACAAATTTCATTTGAACTGGCCGGCCTGGTTTAATGAAAGCTGAGAAGAAAAGAAGAAAAAAGAGAGAAAGAAAACAGTGAAGGAGCTCGCCGTTCAGCAGCTGCCGTCTCAGCAATGACTAATTGAGGTTACCACGGCAATATGGGACTGGGATGCTTGTCTGCCGAACATCATTTTAATCAGATTGGGCTGTTAAACACACAGACACACAAACATATAGACACGCACACCTACAAACACACACGTACACTAACAAACATGCAAGAACATTCGCTTAAACATGAAATAACTGACACACTTATAGCACAGAAATACAGAGGGGAAAACACACATAAATTAACACATAGATTCACGGACATACAAGGTTCACTGTCAAAAAGGCGTACGCATGCACTTACACACACACTCGCCGCAAATGTGGTTTAAAAACATTGTAAGTAAATGATAGCAGTGCCTAATTAGATTTAACAGTGTAAGTGGATCTGTGTGGTTGTCTCTAATCCAGGTTTTTTTAGGGGGGAGTTGGGGGTTGAGATATAGTTAGTGACCTGTAATTACTTCAGGGTTTGTATTTTATTTTCTTATACTTTAAAGTTTGGGGTTTTTTTGGAAGTTCTTTTTTAGTTAGGTTTATTTGTGTGTGTATGTGCTCATTCAGGGTGCATTTGATTTCGGGACTGACAGGAAATTGACGTCCCTTGTGGATTTGGACAAACACAATGAGAGAAAGAGAGTGAGACAGTTGAAATCTGCTACCGCTGAGTGTTTGTTTTTATTGAACTCCATAATGGGCTGCTTTTTACCAATACACTGGGCCAACACAACCTCAAAGAACCTGAAAAACACACTTAAGCATGCACAAACACTCATGCATGCAGACACATATTTATTGATCAAAAAAATATAAATGCTCTTCACACAGCAGCAACAGAAATATATACAAAAACATGGGGTTAATAGACGAGATGTATTTATATATTTGAATTAAGTCGACTTACACATAAACACGTCTCAGTGACATTCTGGAAAACATCCACTTGGCCAAACACGCATGAAGCCTGATATTGGAAAATCACAAACACACACGCAGACACACACAAACACTCCCCTGCAGGTCCAGCATCTGCTAGGAAATGAAAGTATTGACCTTCTACTGCCACCTGCTGGAGTTCCTGTGTCATAGCAGTTTCAAGCTTGGAGAATGTGGGTCTGTCTGTGTGAAGTTCAAGGCTGTTCATGAAATCAGTTTGCATATGTCCTCTGCTGTGTGAGCAGCTTGGTTGATTGAATTTTTAGATGCTTGAACAAATTTAAATGGGGAAGATGTGCTTTTAGAATAAAAGCAGAGAAACCCTGAAGAGAAAACAAGGTAGGACTTGCCGTGAGGGGAGAGAGGGCAAAGTAGAGCAATAAGAGAACAGAAGACACTTTGTTTAATCAGGGAGGAAAAACAAGATGAGGATGAGGAAGTGAAAAGATAAGGGAAGAAAGAGTAGAATCAAGGTAAAGTAAGGAAATTAAGGTTAGGGGAATAGAACAGTATTGATGATTATTGACCTTAACATAAACTGGTAAACATTAGTTCTTTTTACTGTAAATTAACAGTTTGATTCAAGCAAACAGTCAGTAATCTCTGGTTGTGTCGGTGTTTCTCTTCCTGTTGGTTTTTGAAAGATTCAACCAGCAGTGATGCTGATACAGCGAACTGTGTGCTGCAGTTTCCCCACTGAACAGATCCCCCTCTTCGGTTCTCGCTGCTGTGCCTCTGGGCTACAGAGAGCAAACAGGCCGGTGGTCTGCAGGATCGGCTGCCCCTCCACTCAAAAATGTTTGAAAAAAATAAAGGCTCAACAAGGACAAACGTTGCTTGGTTTCTATAATGGAAGTTTGCCATGGCAGCAGGAGGAGAACCCCCTGGAGGGGCAGCAGCAGGCCCTTTGGGGGGGGATGCAACAGCTGAGGAGCTGGAAACTGCAGCTCACAATCCGCTGTATCAGCATCATCGCTGGCTGGTGCACAAAACGACCGCAAGAAAAAAAACTGACACAACCAGATCTACACGTGATACAGCCCCGATGACTCAAGATTATGCCCAACCAATGCAGCCAACAGAGATGGTCGGTCAGATGCTGAGGAGAATGAGTCAGTGGGAACCAACAATTATGCTTCTTTGATGACAAACATGATTTTAAATATATATATGGAGAGAGAGATAGAGAGAGAGAGAAAGAGACTAGCTAGCGTGCAGCAATCATTATATTAATAAAAAATACAAGAGAAAGACACTCTGGATACACACAAAAAACTTAGATAGGAGTTAGGATGTTGCTTTTGGGATTTAGCGTGCTGGTAGACAGAATGACAGGTGATATTTCTACCCTGTGCTACCTTATTTACCTTCATCATCCAGCAGATTTCACCACAGCAGTGAGAGAAGCCTATCCTGCTGTTCATTTGTTTGCCCTGAGACTGAAAAAGGTTCATAAAGGTCTTTGCTGTGTTGTTGGGTTGAGTTATCAAGTTACTTGACAGTATTTTTACCCCCCTGGTCATTTGTTAAGTAGCATTAAATAAGTGTGAGAGGTAGTTCTTTGACATAACAAAGGACATGATATCTATTTACAATTGTAGAGAGGCCAGAGTTTATCGGACTGTTGAAAAAAGTTGGTCAAAAATGTGCATACAATAATTACTATTTTATTCCCAGTTTTCAATAGATATCACATTAATACCATTATTAGGAATAATTTTTGCTCTGATAATCCTTGTAGTGAAACGTTAGACACTGGAGAAAAGTCAAAGCAAAGATGGAATAAAGAGTGAAGATTGGAGAGGACTGTAGTAGATAGAGAACTAATCTTTCAGGCTAGCAGACCATCATTTTGCTTGTTTGCAGCAAGCCTGTTTGAGATTATTATTAAATTACATGGCTCCTAATGGAAACCATATACTGAATGTGTCTGTGCTGGCTCTGCAGTGAAGCACAGGCTCTTATTTTAGAAACCACCAGCTAAATGCTGAATAAGATTGATGTCCAAGAGAACACTTTGTTTTCGTTCTTGTTTTTTTTTAATCCTGCCATTGTTGATTATATAAATGTCTTTGTTACTCATCTCTCTCAACAACAAATTATTCCAAATTATAGATTATCTATTTCAGTTCATGAAGTTAATCCAAATTTGCCTTTTCACTTTAATATATAATTTCTTGTATTATGATACAAATATGTTGCGATGTAGAACAAGTGCACATAGTAAAATATAGTTAGTTTTCTGTAAATGTAATTGCCCACCTATTAGTATGTTGTATGTGTTGTAAGTCCTGCTTAATATTCTACATGTAGAGCCAAGAAAAAGTGAGTCCAAGCATAACAAAACCTTAATATGTTTATCTGAATACTTAAGAACTAACAACAGCTAGAAAAAAAACATTTTGTTTCTTTCATATGCAATTCATCTTTGCTGCACCTAATTTTTCTTTTTCATTTCTTCTACTTTGTCTCCATCCTCTTAATATTTTATTTATTTTGCTATTATAATGAAAATCTTCTTATCTGTCTTTCTGATTAACATTTTTTCTTTCCTCCTTTTCTAATACCACCAAATCTGCTTTGTTCTTGTTTTTTCTCCTTTTACATGGTCAGCGTTTTCTATGAAAGTCCCACTGGCCCGCCTCCAGAACTCACAAGCCTGCTCCATTGACTGTTAATGTAACATCACTGTAATCTGAACACTTTATAAACAGCTGTCAGTCAAAGCCGACATGAGGCTCTGAAGCTGGTTAGCCAGTGAACAGCTGCAGACAAAGGGATGTATTGTCTTGATGCTCAGCTGTGGGAGTCTGAAGCTGACCACCGACGGAAAGAGTGGCTCCACTTGTTCTTTTGTGTTTTTGAAGTTCTGCACATTTTGCTCGGGGTTCAGGGAAGGAAGAGCTTGGGTGAACGGAGGCACAGTCAACTTTACCACCCCACTATCCACCTCTCTTTCCCTGTCTCTCACTCTCACTATCTCTCCCTCTTTTAGCTGTGCCAAACCACTGTCTCTATAGCTGTCTGTCTCCCCTCCAGCAAAAACCATCTAGCAGCAAATTTCAGACGCGTACACAAGCACACACTTTCTCTCCAGGGTCAGACAAGGTGCAAAAGGTCACGATCTGGGTCACTGCAGGCTCCTCCTCTGTGAAAACATTTATATCCTGAAAAAAATGATAAAAATAACAGCACTCTCATGAGATAAGCAGCTTACTTTAACAAGAGAGTCCAAACGGGTTGAGTCTGCCCATTGAGTTGTATAGATGTAGTCTTGCCTCATGGCTCCTCCAGCCCTTCAAAATAAGACACACTGTGTGCTGTTCAGGGACCCACTGAGGGCCTCAGCCGCGTCATAGGAGACGATGGCCAAGGTCAAGGGTACATTTAAATCCCCTTCCTAAAGAACACTGCAGTGAGGGTGTAATTAGTCTGTTTTATGTCTGAGAATAACATTTCAACACAGATTTCCCTAATTTCATTTTCATTTAGTTCAGTCGATTTGCAAACACAACAAAACAAAGAGAAAACAGGTTTGACTTTACAATGTTTAGACTCTGTTTTATGTCTAGCATTTCCAATTTGCTCTATTGTGTTTTTCCTCCCTAATTCTCCTGTCTGGTGTAGAATTCAGCAGTAATTTATCATAATAAGAAGCATACTGAAAATCTCTCATTGTCTTTGTTTGTTTGTCACAGCGTTGAGTCTGTAAATGATGGGCTTTTCCACACGGTTGAGCTGTTGATTCAGAACCGTTCACTGAGCCTGGTGGTGGATAACGGTGCCCCCAAGAGTCTGGGCAAGCTAGCACGTCAGCCCTCGGTCGACCACAACACACAACTTTACATAGGAGGTATGCACACAAACACATGTAAACACATTCTTTTGTCTACATTTGTGTAGACTCATGTTGTGAACATGGAGATGTTACTTTTGCCTGCCTTGTACTTCCCTTTTGTGGTTGTAATAATATGTTTTTCCATGCATGCATTCAAATACAATCACCCACATTATGCAGATACACACGCACGCAGACACGCACGCACGCATGCATGCATGCACACACTCATACTCACACATAATCCCAGTAATGGATGTGGTGAGTTGATGGACAACTGTTTTTGTTTAACTTTTCCTCAAAAGGGACAAAAACAGTCTGTTTTTTTTTCTCAAGAACCAGACAGAAACATTATGTTATTGTGCAACAGAGCTACTGTACAACATGATGTAGTACTTCTTCTGAAACACTGTGTTATATTGTAATTAACTAAGAATGAAACCAGAGATAAGTGCAGTGTTTTGCAGTTATCAGCATTCCCTATTCACATTTGCTTCATTTTTTCCTGTTCCTTCTATTTTCCTCCCATATTCCATCATTCTCTCAATGCTCATGCATCTTTCTTCTTCTTTTTCATCCATAACTTCCTGCTTTTTTTCCCACCATTATTCAGGTGTACCATCTCAGGTAGTGGCCTCAGGTCTACGACCTGGTCCTGAACGTTCTCCTCAGGCTTTCAACGGCTGCATCCACAATGTACGCATCAATGGCGAGCCTCAAGACCTGAATTTCAGAGCAGCAGGAGGAGTGCGACCACATGGGGGCGAGGGAAAGGTAATCACATGAGAAAGATTCAAAGTAAAACACCATCATTTATATACTGTGGTTTCAGAGCCTTTTGATTTTTAAACACCAGGTACAGAAATCAGTGAAAAATATCTTTTATATGAAGGCATTTTGTGTGGGTTTAAATCAAGGATCCTCCCACTCAAGTTCAATCTGAACAAGCACTACATTCTTGTAATACAGGCAGCAGTAGAAAACATTTTCACTGATATAGTACAAAAAATTTCAGTTCACATTTCTTTAAGCCCATAATAGCAGCTGGAGAAAATTACACGTTATCTATATGTTGTTTGCATATTTATACTTGACTTGAGTTCCCAATGAAAACTGTAGCATTCAACATAACATCAAAATATTTGTCAGGTCTTCTTGATTCAACTTCTCCTGACAGTCTTTTCTTCATTTCTTGTTCTGTCAACAGGGTGATGCCATCCTTGCAGGGTGTCATACCTGCAGTGTGTGTGCACAGGGTGCATGCAGGGAGGGAGGAGAGATGGGGGTAACATGTGACTGTCCTCCAGGACGCAGTGGGGCCCTTTGTGACCAGACGTCGACACCGAACCCCTGTCAGAACAGCAGGTAAGCCAAGACAGCAGAACGTGGGCTAAAATGTAGGATGGTAAATGTTCAAAGAGTCACATGCATGTACTGTTTGCACCCAACAAAGAAGTCCATGAGATTGGGTGTGTGAATATGTGTATTGTTTCATCTTCAACTACTTCTTGTTTGCTCTGAAAACAGAGATGCTCAAATAAATATCAGTTCATCCACTGGAGATTAATCATCAACAGTAATTGATATTCTCTGTCTTTATCTGTAGGACTTGGGTTAATGTTATCAAACCCTTCACTGTTACTTTGATCTTGGACTGGTAATCCGACAAAGAGAAGAAATTTGCCTTTGGGCACATAAAAAAAATTATTTGCGTTTCCAATTAATCAACAACAAAATAAGTTTGTCAACATGTTTGTTCTATGTTAAGTTTTTCAAAATTTTTCAGTACAGTAGAGTAAGTGTAAATGTTTAAGCAGTTCATCCAAATCCTGTGATCATCCACACAAAATCACAGTTTGCCAAGTTAAGCTTGCCTGGTCATTCATCAACACAGAAAATGAATTGTAACCAATCATGTGGTGATGCCAGCATGGCAGTAAAACACATGCTTTAACACACCCATCTCCTCTAACCTGTCTGCCCTCTTTCCTTCTCTCCAGATGTGCTCATGGTGTGTGTGTGCCAAAAGGTCAGTCCTATAGCTGCAAGTGCAGTGACGGCTACCAGGGACAGTATTGTGATAGACGACAGGAGCCTTCAGCCTGCAGGGGGCAGCGCTGCGGACATGGGGAGTGTCGTGTGTCAGAAGGAGGAGAGCCCATCTGCCAATGCCAGCCAGGGTACACTGGACCTACCTGCGACACAGGTAAAGTGGAGACTAATATGTAGAATAGGAGATGTAAATCAAGGGAAAATTATCAGTACATATAATGTGTGTGTTTCATGTCTTTTTACCATGAATGTCCAGAGCTTACATGTCAAGGAGAGATGGTGCGAGAACAGCTGAAGCGCCACCATCCGATGAGAACATGCACATCCACCAGCAAGATTCCCCGCATGGATTGTCCTCGATCTTGCCAAGCAGCAGCATCCACAGGTGTTTGCTGTGGCGTCACCAAAAGCAGAAGGAGGAAGGTGGTTTTCCGCTGCACCGACGGCACCTCGTACTCCGAGGAGATGGAAACTGCTCTGGAATGTGGCTGCTCCAAGTGCCCGTTGTAACAGCACAGGAGTTTGTTAGTTCGTTTTGCAACACCCACCGCTGCCATTTTGTGAATTCTACACATCAGTGAGGCTGTCGCTCTGAGATTTTTCCACATTGAGTTGCACCACCATCATGTGATTTTTCTTTACACATTTAGTTTGACCGCCGCCAATTTGCTGCCAAGAGAAACCACAAACAAAAACAACAATGGGACATGTGTGCGTGTTTTTTGACAGAGAGAAAATATATTGTAAGATATAAGTGAGAAAAAAAAACATAGAACTTATTTTTATTATGGATTTTTTTCTAAAAGATGATAAAAGGACTGATAAGTTGTTTTTTTTAATATGTTGATTATGTATGTTGATTGTGTTACATAGTATGAAAAGTTATTTTGTACCATGTAAGGAGAAAAAATACACAGCAAAATAGATTAACATTCCTTAAAAGTATATGAATTTATATGTATGTATAAATCTATATAAATATATACCCTAACCCAATGAATTTTTATATTTTCCAAGTGTATTTGCATGATGTTAATGTGAGTGCTGATGTGTGGGAGGCTGTGGACACTGAGAGAGGAGGGCGGAGAGAGAGGAGCTCCCTTGATTCCAAGAGAAGGAAAAGATGGCAGTCTTTTGTTGCCCTCTCTCTTGGAGGGAAAAGGGAACTGTGTGTGCCTAGCTAACCTTCTTCACTATATAATGGACATCTTCCTCACATGTGAGCTCTTTGAGAAAACATAAAAGACTCTTTTCACAGAGATGATTTAACAGTTTGTTCTAATACTGTGTTGTTCTTTAGTTTGCTGCTGCACACCAGACTTGGAGCCACATGAGGTTTGACAGGGAATTCTGAATCTGCAATCCTTAAGAATCAAACATTATAAATCAGGAAAAAAATCATGAAATTCCATACACATTAATAATAGTAAAATCAAACAGAGCTCCTGAGATTTAGGAAAAAAATGTAATAAATACCAGTCATATAAGTCATGAGAACTTATTGCATTAGTTCAAGTGAAAAAAGGAAGCCATTTTTAATCAAAACATCCATTCACATAAGAGTTAAATAGAAGGCCAGACTGAAAAAAGAGCTTTACTGCCCCCTGTGGTTGAATGCTTCAACTGTGCATCACTGTCAGGTGTAATTGATTTGGGTCAAAAGTATGCTCTATTACAACTATAACCACCCCCAACTATCATGTCACAGTGTACCGACACACCCTTGGGTTCACTTTTACATCACCGCAGCAAGGTGAGACGTAAAGCTACTGGATTAAAAAACACAACAGAAAAAACTATTTCTGCTGGTTTAAGTTGCGTAACATAGGTTGGAAAGTCACTTTGAATAAAGCCACTATGCCAAAGTCAACTGTATTTGCCTTAATGGATAAATGTCAAAGCATGATTTACTGATATTAATTCATGCAAATCAAGTGCCTTAGTGTACTGTAATTAAAAAAAAATGTTGCTGCATTTTTGTCATTGGCTGCTACTGGAGTCTTGATTGTTCTGGATGGAGAGAGGCACTGCTGTGTCACATGTGGCAGTCAACATCCGTCTCCATGACAGCATCAAAATGCTCTGGTGGCATTCCTCAGCTCCCAAAGGGACTAATGCTAAAATTAGTTCAACATCCCCCTCCCATCAGGTCTTGAAAGCAGACCCTATGGAATGTGTAGACATAAAAAATACAAAAACAAGAAAAGCCTTAATCACAGTCACAGTCTTTTTGGTTTGAATTGTTGTCAAAAAGTGTATCTTCATAGCCTTGTGCTGAATGTGAAGCTGCAGCATCAGCAAGAACTTTTTGTCTCTTGCCATGTTAACCTGTGATGCATTCCGTGTGCGTTTTCTGATAACATTATATAATGGAAGTCCGATTTTTTTCATCTGCAAAAACAAACATTTCAATGGAGCTTGTACTTCAAGGATTTTTTTCTTTTAAGTTTAGGGTCAAGCATTTTGACTGTTAAATGTTTTTAAATTTAATATCCAGAGTATGGGGTTCAGGTTTAAAAAGTGGCTTTCAGTTATGGACCAAAAGGCAGAGTGCTCCAGTCTGATCGCAGCAAACCTCCACATAAATGACTCGTGTGACTGTCAAAGTGGCTTCTGTAACTTTGTCATGTGAAAGAATCAGATTTGGACCAAGGTGCCACAACACAGTACTTTCCATAGATGACTAACATGGTTAAAAGTATAACACATGACTATAATGTACTACTACTACTGTACTGTTTACTTTATACATTGTTGCTTTGTTTACAACAGATGCAAAGTATTGTCATACTTTTAAAGGTAATTTACAACTCTATTATTCTTGGTTTGAGACATATCAGTATTATCCTTGTCCGTCAGTTTCAGTTTTTCCCTCCTTCTTTTCCTCCCCTGCCCTTCCTGCTCCTCTCCGTCATTTTCCCCATGTCTTTTTCTGTCTCCATTATTTGCTTCAGCCATTCATTTTCACCATCTTTTCACATTTTTTTCTTATCTTCATTTGCTTCCATTCTTGCTTTCAACAACAAATTTGACCTCTCATCTTTTGCCCCCTCCTCTTTGCTCTGTTCATACCCCTTTTCCCTGATTCTAAACATTTAGTTCTTTATTTTGAACATAATTAAACACCTTAGTTATTGGTAATTGACAATGAAAGTAACCGTTAAGTCAGTCATTTCCATTTTCCAAGTCTTAGGTCTAAAAAAAAACATGAATATGTGAGTGACGGTAATTGATACTTATGTTGAATGTTGAAATTAAACTACAATTGAAACTACACCAATCTATTTGTCTGAGTTTTTGAGAAATTAATCTTTGACTCTAAATCTTAACTTGTGCAATATCAACAATGCACTTTGTCAGTGCAGATGGGTCGATTTGCTATAGCCCCATATTCAAGTTTGGTATACCTATGCTCTGTCAAAGCAAATTAGTGTTAAACTGCTACTCTTTGTCTCATTCTTCTTCCCATGGTGGTAGAACTGTTAATGACCGTGTGATGTATTATCAAAAAATGAAAAAAAAAAAAAATTAAAATTGGTTGATTGGCTAATTTATTTTTATTACCGAAGTTTAGCGGTGGATAGTGTAGAATGGTGTGCAGACTCGGCAGGTACGACGCACCCAAGGCATATCCAGGCATAATAATGGTGAAAAGTGGACCATGTCTTTCTATCTGTCTGTATATTTGTCTGCTTGCCAGCCTGTGTTTTTTTCCCTCTGATGTCACAGGCAGTGTAACCATTTGAGCATCGGGCTTTTTGCCTACATCCATGGCATCATGAGGTAATTACCTTGAGCTTTGTCCGCTAGAGGGCCTCGTAAAATTTAGTTTGCTTTTTTTTATTTTTAAGTCGTGAAGTATCTTTTCCTTTCTTTTCACTCAAAACAAATGACAGTTTATGAAAGACAATATTTAGTCTGATTACATGCAAATGTGCGCCTGTCAAATTAAATATCTATGTTAGATAATATTCATTATTGACAAAACGCAGGTTGATTTGTGGATTCTCCAACCTTGACCTTTGACCTTTGCACGCTTGATCCAATGACGCAGTATTAAGTTACAAACGCGTCAAGTATCAAGCTGCCATTACTTCTACGAAGTGTTTTAATGCGGATTTTAGAAGAGTAAGAGGAAGAAGGAGGATGTCCAGGTGAATGAAGGATTGCGAGAAGTGATGAAATTATCAATAAACAGCCATAAACTCCACAGGAAGAAGTTGGCATTTCAATAAGTGTAGCTAACCTTAGACGAAGAAGCTCTAAGCTAGCTAACGTTAGCAGCCTACTTTGTCGATTTTTGACTGGTCATACTGGGACACAGAGGCTAAGTGGACTGTTTTTTTCATGAATCAGTACTGGTCAAGCAACAACGTTGGAGCAGATTGTTGAGATTTCACGGTGAATTCAGCTAAAAAAAAAAAAGGTAAGTAACGATCAACAACAAGGACATCAACCGCTGGCATCGCTCGTGCACCACGCGGTGAGTAAAAACTCTTATGTTACTACAATGTGTTTGCGCCTGTGTGTGAGAGAGTTGTTGCAACTGCTGTGGAGTTTATGTTTATGCTTTATGCAACATATGGGCTAGTAAAACATGGTGAAAACAAAGGGGAACCATAAGCATTTATATCTCCTCCTCATCTTATTGTTTTGGATGTTAAACTCTTGCTTTAACAGTTTCAGGAGATTTAATCCTGAATACATTTACTGAGTCTTTTGGAAAGCCATCAGTTATGCACACAATGAAGGCACACACTGTATGCATCATTGATTGTGGTTGGCTGATGACATGCTGTGCTGTAATGGGTGTGTGTAAGGTTGTGTGGGTATGGTCATCACAATATACCCACCACAGTCGCCTAAATAACACCACTGCACACAGACAGGCAAAACGGGCAGCATCTGCATATCAGCCACGGGTGAGGAAGTGGATTGTACTTGCATAAATCACAGGCAACAAGTGCTGATCTTACCCACTGTTTATCCCTGAAGATCATTTAAAGTTCTGCAGTTAAAACAAATCTTAAGTTCTCCAACTTTGTTAACAGAGAAGAGCTGCCTCTAATTGTTTTGGAGTCACCAGCCATGACTGTTATGCAAAATGGAGAAGGATCTCACATTGGTCTTTGCTCCAGGGTTTCCAAATGACTAAAACCACCTCAACCTATGTGTTTTTACTGTTGAAATGGTCGTATTAATACTGTTTGCTCAAACATTGAAGTTTTTTTGCTGCTTGAATTGCTTTTAAGAATTTGCAAAATCCTCAATTTAAAATTAAGGGCTTCTGGTTGTTCATTTGCATGTTGTCTTTGTTTGATATGTGGACCTATGCTATAGGTCAACTGCTAGTTGCTTAAGAGAAGTTTTTTCTTGTTTGGTTTTAAGCCATGCTAAACCTAGTATGGCTGTAATAAGCTTTTCTATTGACTTTGCTTGTTGTTTCTATGCAGCTTGTACACACTGTGACCCTACTACAGACCTCGTTAATAAAACTTTCAATTTTTTCTTTACCATATTATAAACGGCATGTATTCAACATTGAGGTGGGGGGTTTCCATTAGCTGCTCTTTACTCTATAGATTACTGATCAGCACAAAATTCAAATAGACCTAATAGTATCAGCACAACTAATTCATGAATGAACTTAGATCAGACATATGTGGGATGTTGTGTTGGACAAATTGACCGACAGCAGTCCAATGTTAAATCAAATGCTCTCTCTTTTCTTTTTAAACATTCATATGTGTAATGATTAGTCTGTGAATACACATAGACCCCTATAATGTCATTAACCTCCTCTCTTAGTGGATTCTAACACTGACATTTGTGTAATATACACCCAGTTGGCTGGCCCACTATAATTTTATGAAGATGAACCCATAAAAGTATTCATGCATAATCTTCTGAGTCTGTGATATTGTGTTACTTACAAGCATGCAACCTTATGGACCGAAGACAGTTGAAAAGTTAAAATCGCTTAGCTGATGTTTAGTCATCAAAATACCTGCTTCCCTCAAGGGTTTTGCTTTTGTTTGGATTTGAATGATTTTCACCTGTAGATGGCAGCAGTGTATAGACACAGAGAAGTATTGAATATCCAGTGTTCAAAAAATGTACCACAAGTAGTTTGATTCATGCATATTTTTCAAAAAATATCATAGATGGACTGATGGGAATGTAACTGAACATGATGCAGGACCATAAGTCTTCAAAACTTTATTGTATATGTAATTCAATCCAAGAGAAATAGTTCTTGACATAAGCTACTATTGTTCATTATTTATTTAAGTAATTGAAAGGGCAAATTATACACCTACACTAACTAATATAAACTAAATGAAATAAAGCATTCTTAAAAAAAAAAAAGGAAAAAAACTACATCTGTAGAATGACAGTATTATACCATACTCAGAGCGAGTTAAGTAGGTTGATAAAGGCTGTGCAGTAAGTTCCACAATTGTGACTTTTTGTATTAAATATAAATAACTGTATATCAAATATATGTATAAGGGACATTAATGATGTTGTGGGCTTAATCATATCAACCATGAACTGGTTTTAAACACACAAACACTGACTGCCGATGTGAAGCTGTACTGCAAAAAAAAAAAAAAGAAAAATTGGTAGTGTTTTGTGACATAAGTAATAAATCCTGACTAACTACTTCAGCTTCACTGGCAAAAAATAAGGTTTAATTCATAAGCACTGCAGTGAAAGTATTAACATTATCATTAACAACTGCAATTCAGTATGTCATGAAAGTTGTAGTTTAGATTGTATTGATTTACATTAGTGGAATTTAAAGTAAGACTGACTGGTGTGAAATGTAGTTCATGAAGATACAATGATAATGAAAAACACAAGTCTTTTTGCTACAGTTTAAGGCTAAAAGTTTATGGTGTGGACAAGGGAATTATGTTTTTGTTTAATCAGTTTGTTTAGGATAGTTTATGTTATAGAAGAATGATTCAGTTAAAATAAATCCAAACTCATTTGTCTTTTGCAGACTACTATAAAGATGACAGGGGAAAACACCTTTCTCTTTTATCGTTCTTTTTTTATGTATTAGAACTTTACGCTTACAGAGGCGCTGAAAAAATATATGAGAAATGTACACTGAACTGTTGTAAAAGCTCTTTTTGTTTTAAATCTATTGTAATGTATAATGCCAAGCATATCAGGAGATTAATTCTTTGTGATGCTGAGCCCCAGAAAGCATGATGGTTAGAATAGTTAACACATTTTTAAAGTAACATTATTACACATACAACACAGGATCAATAGCACACTTGTCAGTTTATTCTTGACCTAAAACAGAGTGTATGTGACAAAGTAAACTGAACTCATGGTTCACTTCTTCTCCTGGGCTTTCCAGGATATCTCAAAATATTCTGCTATCTATTTGCTCATGTTAGACTTTTTGTTAAGGATAATTAAGGGACCTTGAGTTTATATTATTTTGTCACTACAGCTTCTCTGTATGTCCAGGCTTAATCATCTTCATTTCACTTTTTCCCATCACATAAAATAAATCCCTGTCCCTACAATAATTTGGCCCGACGAGAGCCAGGCTGCATTATCTGAAGTGTAAAAATGAGTCTCATAGATTTTCTGAACCAGGGGTAAAGAAAAACATAGATCACAGGGTTTAGACAGGAGTTAAAATACATCAGAAAACTCATCAAGAGCTCAGTTGAGGAGCCAATCAATATTTTGCCTACTGTGAGAGAGACACAGTAATATGGACAGTAACACATCAGAAACACAGCCACAACAATACCAAGAGTCCTGGCTGCCTTCAGCTCAGACCTCCTGGCAGTCTGTGAATGCTGCAGTGTTACAGTGGCAATGTGGGAGCGCATGGCCCGAGCTTGAGAGATGGCTACCACAAACACTCTCAAATACAGAATTATTATGATGGATATGGGAATAATAAAACTGAAAACAAGGTCCATATCTCCATCAATGTTGGCCACACATTCTCCATAGCAAGAATTATACCTGCCTGGTTGTTTCAAGTTATCATATAAGATAATAATGCTAACAAAAAGAGAGTAGATCCAACACAAACAAACACAGATTCTGACTATTTTTAGAGTGACTTTTGTTGAGTAATGCAGAGGATAACAAATAGCCACAAAGCGGTCAACTGATATGAGCACCATACTTGCTGCTGAGGCACAAATAATGATAAATGGTAATAAAATATACATAGCACACAAAATGTCACCTAAGAACCAGCAGGTCTCTGTTAAGATGATATTACTCGGCATCACCATGAGGCCCACAAGAAAGTCTGACACAGCCAGAGAGAGGAGGACGAGGTTGGTGGAGGTGTGGAGCTGCCTGGAGTGAGAGAATATCATCACTATGATTATTAACAGCAACAGATATATAACAATAGTGGTTGAGAAATTACAGCAGTGACTATAGTCAAATCCACATAGCTCTTAGTCTTAGGGCTTAATAACATAAACAACAACAAACATCTTATAAATTTTCCTGAAGCTGCTGCTTTTTTTTTCTGTGAATATAACTAGAACAGTATATTAGCATTGCGGAGGTGCTTATCTCTGCCTGAAGTGGGAGATGGAGATGATGACCAGCAGGTTTAGAGCTGTAGTGAGGACAGTGATGAAGGAGAGGAAGTAGAAGAGCAAAACTCCAGAATGAGTACGCATTGGCTTCCTACAGGAGGTGTTGAGGAGCTGTGGAAAGCAGAGCTCAGCTTCCTCTAGGGTTTCCATCATGAGAGGGAGGAGGACACTGCTGAGCTCTTGCAGCTTTCTGACCCAAACTCATGGTCATACAGCTGATTTATCTCCTCTAATTGCCCCATCACTACGATCTCCCGCCTCTTAGTATCTCCCCTAGACACTGAACTTCCTATTTCCTGCTCTCTGTCTCTCTGTCTCTGTCTCTCTTTCTTGATTTTAAACTTGGTTGTGATTGTATTTAGGTTTCGTAGTAGGGCACTAGATAGACCTGGACTTTCAATGAAAGCCTGAACCCAGTTTCATTCTGGCCAAAGCCTTGACGGACTCCAAAACATAATATACTAAATACTTTCAAAATAAACCTGAACCAAAGTCGTGGCATGCACCAGTGCTGTATAATAAAAGTTGGATGGAACCACATTGCGGTGGTTCCATCTGCCAGTCATCTAAAAACTCAGTGGTTTGTGCACTACCATTTTGAAATTAAACACTGAATTTTGCATTACAGCCCTCGCAATCTTGTTGGGGTGTTTTTATTTGTTTGCTTTTTTTTCCCCACATAGGCAATTCGCATTAGATACAGTTTACATGCTTGAATATATATAAGACATAAAAAGCAACACGTGTAGTCAGAGTTGAGGCGTACAGGCCCAAACAAGTACAGTTCATAGCACATTCCACCAAGGACAAGGATAAATATAAAAATCAGCAACATCTTTCTTCAGGGCCATTTTAATGGGTCTATATGTACTACAAAGGGCACAGATGGTTATAGTAAGGGACTGATCATACTCTTCGTTCAAAGGCAAGCAAATGTGATGTGTTGGCTCAAAAAAGGAATAACATTCAGGTTAAATGTTTTACGGAGAGGCCCTAAATTGCCCAAATTGTAGTTTAATCAGAAAATATAATGTGATTTATTGTCAGAGTTTGACACGGTGGCCCTCATGATGAGGCATCTGAACAGCACACATATATGTGTGCATGTGTGTTTGTGTGTGTGTGGGCGTGTGATACATACATACAGCTCTAAGCTTTCCCTCGATGTTGAATACTAATATTGCATCAGCATGTGGGTCTACATTACATGCTGCTAGCAAATTTTGCCGTGGATGCCATTTAACAGACTAGCCCTCATGATGAATAAAGAAACAGAAAATAGCAAAGTTTACCAGGTTATAAGTTTAAAATCAGTAGATTTCAATTCCAAGCTTTAGTTTTAAGCCAATTGTGTGTTCACATGGGCGCAACTGCTCACTTTATTCGCATTGATTTGAACACAAGAATATTTTGAATTTGCTCGTGTCATTCGTGCAAGTAACTTGCTCCATTCGTCACAGTTAATCCTGCTTTGTATCGGGCCTTCTGTAGTATGAGGTAATTGATAAGCCCATACATATCACTGAATATTTTTGCAGCCAAAGGTAGTAAAATTAACATGCTGTTGTTATGTTACCTCCAACTTGGTCTTGTAAATGGAGTCGGAGTCACCCAGAAAAAGGGTATTGGTAGATGCACCTCGACATAAGTAGCCTTCTACCTACACGTTTTTGTAGCCAAAGCAGAAAGCCATCCACACCAATTACAATTAACAATCATCTGAAGCTACAACAATAACAATAATTACATGTTTGTAAAGATCCTCAGTCATTAAGGTAGTGATATCCAAAGATGCTTGAACCATGGGCAACTGGACTTGGCTGCAGGTATGTAAAAGTATTTTTTCTCTTTTACAAAGGTCTTTTTTAGTTTCAGGGACTCAATCAGACAAAACAGTGCAGTAATTTGTGTTTGCAAATGGGCTCACATTCCTACACTGCTGCAAGAACCCCTCTGTGACAACGCCTGATGTGCTCTGAAAAGGCAGTAACTGATTTATGGGGAATCCCATGTTTAAGCCTTTGTCGAGTCCTTATCAAGGTCGTTTAAACCACTGTTTCTTTAGGGCTTTAGGACTGACTGTTTTAAGGATTAATGTTTGAGTTGCTGGAGTTACCCGAGGCCAAGGGTAAACAACCTATGTTTGAGTTGTCATATGAGGCCAAGTTTACATTGTTGTAAATTACTACTACTACTTCCTAAATTACTAGGAAGGAAAGGGCACCATTACATGTGGGAGATGTGTCGTCATTGGCTTTTCTTTTTCGATGTAAATAATCTCCATGACTCCTCTGTAAAACCGTTTAGTGTGTGTGTGTGTGTGTGTGTGTGTGTGTGTGTGTGTGTGTAAAATTTTGATATGAACTATCCCCATAAGGCCCTTTTTATATCTGATGCCCAGATATTGGATATTTTCTGAAATTATTATATTTTTTAAACAAATTAAAAGAATTTGTGTATTTTTTAGGCCATGGCTTTTTGAAATGAGTGGTAATT